>JAWZSL010000051.1:320000-887500 GCA_034769285.1 Lutjanus argentimaculatus
TGATAAAAGCTTGTACTCGTGTATTAGTTTGTAGTCTGGTAAGTAACGATACTCCTGACATTAGTAGTAGACTAATATTAACTAATATAATATACTATGGTGTGATATGTGATAGCAAACTTCACAGTGTTGTGATGAGAACACAGCATTAACTGTTAGCTAACGCTCGCCAAGACACCTGCCCGGTTCTCCACTGATTCTTCTCACACTACAACTCAATTTCTCTCCTGTGACCGTTATTTCTCCTAACTCTGTTCTGCTCCTGGTCTCTTTGATGCCTTGGAGGCTCATAATTATAAGCTTGTGGTCATTTTCAACCTAAAAAAACTAGCATCTGTATCCATATTTATTAATGTTAATTATGATCGAATTTGGCACTTCTGCCTCGATCTACGTCACTTCCAGTTTGTCGGTTTTAGCAGCGGAAGTGTAATTCGCTCACAAAAACGGCTCCAAAAGTCACTTTAGAGTGTATATTTGTATATATTTTTTTGAAAATCAAGTTTCTACATCATTTTACCAAACACTGATTTACTGGGGCTCCAACCTGCAAGTTACGCTTTAAGTTAATTGGGCCCGATGCCAACTCAACTCAGTGTCACTAACGTGAGTAAACTAATTGATAGCATTAAGCGATATACACGCCATGATGTAACTGCTGACTGCATTTTCAGATGAGCTTGTTCAAATATTTCTCAAAGAAGAGAAAGACACCTGATGAAGATGACGCTAGTCAGGTATCATTAGCCTTTTTACTGACTCAAATGATGATGGTTAGGTAAAAAATTGTGTTCACACTTGTAATCAAATGTGATGTGAGTGTAAATTATCTAATGTTAATGTTTTATGTAACCGTATAAGACAAGTAACATTAGACAGGGAGGAGCAGTGGAACAAAGTGAAGGAGAGCAGAGTACAGCAGGGGGAGAGCCGAGTGAAGGAGCAGGAGAGCAAAGTGATGGTGCAGGAGAGAGAGATGAGAGTAGAGGAGAAAAACCTAAAGGGAAACACAGGCTATCAGGCTGGGACCTTAAATGGGTTGAAAAAAATAGCCGGTTCCACTCATGGCTCTACCACACTGATAATGGTGAGTGTCTTTTTTTTTTTTTTTTTTTTTTTACTTTTTACTTGACTTGTTTTTTGTTTTTTGTTTTTTTTGTTTTGCATAATATACATGTAAATATTTCTGTTAAATAAACAAACAATAAAATAATAAATAAATTCAGTGTATTTCCATTGTAAGAGCAATGATCAATAATGCCACTGACTTTACTCTGTCCCTATAGGAATGTTCTGCCGCTTATGTCGGCAACATAAGCAGGCACCAAAAAGAGGAACAGGGAAGCGGCCATTCATTGAGGCAGGCTGTCAACTTTACGGACTGGATTACTTGGATAAGCACATGAGTACGGAGCACCACACACAGAGTGTGAGGTCACAGGCCTTACTGGCACAAGGTGATTTAATAGGAGGGCATTTAAATTAATGGAGCAGATCATCATAAGTACAACCTGCTTTGTCTTGCAATAACATATTTGTACCTGCTTTGCATAGGTTCCTCTGTTTGTGGCTGCCTTTGATCCAGTCATTGTATTGGAGCATGAGGCAGTCATTGGGGGTTTAAATGCCTCTACTATTTAACCAAACGAGAGCAAGCACATCACACAAATTATCCAGCTCTTCTTGAGCTAGCCGAGTTGCTAGGATGTGACTATTTCAAAAAGTTGAAGGTAAAAAAATTATCATGCTACTGTGTATTGTTTACATTTGCATATCATCACTGCAAGTCAGCTTGCCTCAATCTCAAAACTATATTTAATATATTTTACTTTTAGATTGGAAAAACCACAAACTACCGGTCTCATAAAATAATAGATGAGATGTTGGAGATTTTGGCTGCAGTAGTGGAGGAGCCAATCCTCAGAGACATCCAGTCCTCTGTGGCTATCGGACTGGAAGTGGATGAGAGCACATATGTCTCTGTGAAGAGGCAGCTAGATCTGCATGTCAGGTATTATTAAGTTGAGAGGACAATAATTAATGACTGAATCAGTAATACACATATGTTGAAGATGTCTTTTTAACAATGTTTTTCAGATATATGAACGCAGAAGGCCAACTCTACAGCCAGTTTCTTGACCTTGTGCATGTTACTGATGGGAAGGCAGACAGCATTGTCACAGCCATAAAGGAAGTGCTGGACAAAAAAAAAGTCCCAACCGAAAAACTGTATGGATTGGGAACAGATGGAGCTGCTGTGATGACTGGTATGAACTCAATTGCAAGCAGAGTTTATTTTACTGCATGTTTCACATTATAACTAGTGAGCATGAGGTTAGAGAGAACATGAATTTGTTACATGTTCTGATATATTATTTTCTTTTCTTATCACAGGAAGGTTGCATGGTGTAGCAAAGCAGTTGCAGAATGCCTTTCCCTGGTTGCTGCCAGTTGCCTGTGCCGCCCATCGCCTTGCCCTGGCATGTAGAGATGCCTCATCTCAGGTTCCTTACATGGCTACCTTTAGGGACCACCTGCAGCAGCTCCACTTATACTTCCATAACAGTGCCAACAGAACTGCTGTTCTGAAAGCTGCAGCGGAGTCCTTGGGCCTTAAGGACTTAAAAATAAAGGTGAGATAATAGAAACACATACTTTTAAAAGGGACTACAAGGAGTTTTGGAAAGCAAAGTGTTTTCACACTACGTGAGCCTACCACTAACCACTAAATAATAATAACAAAATAACTATAAAGACAAAACGATATGTTTATCGAAAATTGACCCATTAACAAGTGTGGGTGATGTAGATTCATCCACATTAATGAGACTTTTTTATAACCAAAAGCAAACTCCTCAGGGTCTCTTTAACACTGGGCATTATTGTGCATAGACATACTTTCTGTCTCAATCTTTTATCTTAACAACTGAAATATTTTTTAGCAAGTGAAGGACACACGCTGGCTGTCTCAGCACCTGGCAGTCAGCACTCTGCAAAGAAACCTCAGTGCAGTACTGGGTGCCTTGGCGGAGGAGACAGAAACCAACAAGTGTCCAGTAGCCAAGGGTCTCTATGGATTCTGCTCCACCTATCGGTTTGTTGCAGCAGTGTATCTCCAGGCTGATGTGTTGCCACATCTTGCTTGCCTGTCCAAAGTTTTCCAGAAGGTAAATGTCAACTTCTTGGCAATAAAAGAACAGGTCCATTAATCTATTACTTTAACATGTTTCTCTCTTAATACAAGAGTAGAACCAATTAGACCATTAAAGCATGACATTTTGTATTCAAAAAAATAATTTTTGTGACTGCCTTTTAGGTCACAGTGACAGTGGCAAGCCTGAGAGCCATCAGGGATGCTGGTGATACACAGCCGCTTGGATCATTCTTGGCCCGGCTCCACAATGACCTTGATGACCCTGCAGGATTAGGGGCCTTTGAAATCCGCCATGAAGAGGAGAGGGGAAGGAGAGGCAGAGGCCAGGTTGAGGACAACAGAGACATGCTCTGGTCCCGGTTCAGGACACAGGTAACTAAATTTACAACTGAGTTAGTGAAGTAGTTCAGTGTTGAAAAGTTACCTTGAAATATTTTGAGTAATTCTATCTTATTTTTTTCTTGTCTGTCCTGTTAACTTATCACCTTTCATCTATGTATGTTATTATTGTTTTTGTGTTCTTTTATTTTCAATATATTTTGTATTACACTTCTGGGAAGAAGACCTAACTCTTAGTTTATCTCCCTGTGTAAAGGTTTCAATTAATCAAACTCAGTATTCATTTTTTGTACCATGTTTAGGTAATGGTGCCATATCTGGATGGTCTCCTGGACAGCCTGGACAGCAGATTTGAAAACCTTCCATGTACTGGGACCCAAGGCACTTAAGGAGGATGATGCTGTCATCACAGAAGACCTGAAGACACTGTCAAAAAATTGCTGCAGCAGCCTGAAGCCACTCTGCTGCAGGAATGGTCATCATACAAGCAGCATTTGCACACAGGAGCTTTTAAGGTAAAATGTTGGGTCCAAATTGATCAGCAGAAAGATGATGGAGGAACCTATTTAATGACATGTTGTCCCACTGTGTTTAAACTTTAATGTGTTTCAGGATATGGACCAACTGACTGCTATGGGAAAACTGTCATCCCAGAATGACGAATGGGCACAGCTGTATCCTTCAATGAGCAAGCTGGCAGCCATTGCCCTGACAGTTCCCATCTCCAGTGTAAACTGTGAGAGGGATTTTTCAACCATGAATAGGGTAAGACATTTATAGTATATCATCAGACACAAACTAGAAACAATTTTAAAATGATTAGGGTGTAGGACATTGAGAGAAACAATCTCATTATTGTTTCTATTTGTAGGTGAAGACTGACTTGAGAAACAGGCTGCAGGGGGATCACCTTGCAGCATGTATGCTGCTGGGCCAACGGGCCACCTCTCGGGGAATTTCCATACAACAGAGCCATAGAGCTGTTCAATAAAAAACCGAGAAAAATCCATTGTTCTGAGCCTGGGTGCAAACTTTGCCACTGATTACAGCCCCATCAAGAAATTATTATTTATTGTTTTTATTTATTTTTTTTATTATTTTATTGTTGTATTTTTGTTATTATTTTTTATTTTTACATTCAGCCTTTAAAAAGCCATTTTCCATGCCAGCCATTCAATAAAAAGGGGCATTATGCTGGGCATAAAACTAAAATCTACAGTCAAGTGTCATTTGTTTACGCCGCCACGGCTCCCCGGAGAGCCTGCCCCCGCTGCTGAAAAAAATCCTAGAGGAAACACTGAGCATCTGTATCCATATTTATTAATGTTAATTATGATCGAATTCGGCACTTCTGCCTCGATCTACGTCACTTCCGGTTTGTCGGTTTTAGCAGCGGAAGTGTAATTCGCTCACAAAAACGGCTCCAAAAGTCACCTTAGAGTGTATATTTGCATATATTTTTTCAAAAATCAAGTTTCTACATCATTTTACCAAACACTGATTTACTGGGGCTCCAACCTGCAAGTTACGCTTTAAAGCTGGTATGGCTCTGGCTAGTTGTTGACCGCTTTTGCAAGTCCTAGTGAGTTCATGTCGTAAATAGATGCATGGTGTGAGTGCCAGTGCATTAGCCCTATGCTTAACTTCCAGCTTTGCCAATTCACCACTTTAAGATGTCAGAAACATTGTATGTTGTCACAAAACGACCTCTCATTTTGAACATTTCTCATCTGTGTACTGGCTCCAGCAGGCGGGCCTTTATCGCCCTGCTTCTGCAATTGGTCCTCAGTACTGTCTAACACAGCTTTCACATCTCACATCTCCACACATCACATCCTCCTCACATCTCCGAAAACGTCGGAGTAAATTTCAAAAAAGGCGATATTTGGATAAACTTCCCACGTATTAAAGAATATTAAAACTTAATAAAGTGACATATTAACAGCCTTTAGCCTAACAGTGGAAATTAAAACAGATTTAGCTGTGCAGGATATTGGTGCATGCCATGCAAATGGAAGTTTGTCACTAACATCAGTTCTTTCACTGCCAATCACATGGTGTAGCCTACATAAAGTGTTGAGTTGAATTGTTTTAGCTCCTACGTTCCCTGAAGGCAACGTGATAGGGGAAGGTCCCTAGCCTTTTTGTTAAGCTGTCTGTCATAATTCCACACCCCTCTCAGTTGATGGCACGCCCTCCACGCGAAATCAGGGCCAAAAGTCTGAAACTGAAAAGAAAAGATCTGAAACTGAAAAAGAAAGATCTGAAACTGAAAAAAGATTTGAAACTGTAAAAAATAAGATCTGAATCTGAAAAGAAAAAAAGGTGCAACTGAAAGAAATAGGATCTCAAATATCAAAATACATGAAAGTGAAAAATGAAAATAAATCATTTATTAAAAAGAATTACCAGAGTGAATCATAATTATATTTAACCTGAAAAAACTTTTTGTACACTTATTTTTATTTTGAATACATTGATGTATTTTTCAAAATTTAAGATCAAAACTTGAATTTTCAGTTTCAAATTTTATTTTTTCAAGTTCAAAACTTTTGACCCCAATTTAGCTCCATACAGGTCTGAAATGGTAGCTGCGTGCCGTGTCGGAGCGACCATTAGCATAACCCGCCCCTGCTGCTCCAGCAGTATAAAAACATACAGTGCAGTATCCTTGGTGGTTCTTCCACTCGCTCACGAGTCACAGATAGCGCCGACGATAGTTTGCTGCTAGCTAGCTAACCAGTTACGCCTCATCCACCATGTTCATGCGTCTTCCCTGGATGCCACAATGTGCAGGGTAGCAGCTTGGTGACTTTATTTAAGTTTCCGAGAGATGACTTCCTGAACAAATGGTGGATCGATTTTGTAAAGAGGAGCCACTGTCACCACCAACACCCACCTTTGCAGTGCCCACTTTACTCCCGATAGTTTCACCAACTACTACCAGGTACAGTTGGGATTTGTGGATAGTCGGTTGGTGCTGGTCATTGGGGCCGAACTGACCCTCTCCCTCCCCGACTTTCATCCTCCTATCCTCCTAGGCTTCATCCTCCCGACCCATCGACAGCAGGTGCCGGCATCACCGCCGGCAGGATTATGTTATGTTATGTATTACAGATTATCTGAAAACAAATGAGTAAACTCTGCCTCCTTTCAAAGAGGTGGGTAAACTGAGTTTGTTTGGGTTTACCACCCACTGCAACCTTAGAAACAAATGCTATTACTCCCTTTATTAGCTATTCACAAAAGATATACCTCCCGTGCGTGGGCGTGGTTTCAGCGCCTCCAGCGGACACGCCCCCAGCATCTCATAGCAGAGAAGACTGATCATTTTTTCATTATTTTGAGACCTAATTTTATATGCTTAGCGTTTTTTTTATCATTCAAATTTGGCTGGGTGATTAATAACACATGTTTCTGTGGTGTGACAAACTCAGAACACACATTTATTGCTACTTTACATAGCCTTTAACAGGCATGTGTCTGTTAAAGTGAGGAACTGCGCAACTGGCAGTTTTCAGTGGGGATGGGTCATGATTTTTAAATATTCGAATAGTCATTAAATTATATATATATATAAATTATAATAAAATAATAATTCATGTGACCATTGTTATGTCTTGTAAAATCCATTTCCCCTGTTTGTGTTCCTTGTTTTACCGGTGCCTGGAAATAATGCTATGCTACCAGATCTTGCGCTCTTACCGGGTAGAATTGCCAACTGGACATCTGCAGATCCTGATGTGTTTTATTTCAGAGTGACAGGCTGTTTACTTAACATTTACTGGCTCCAAAAAAATCATGTCAGAGAAGCAGCACAAATCATTACATCAGCCCTAAGCCTCAGAGAACAGAAGAGTTGAGTGGACAAAAAGGTTATTTTTGAGGACAACATGTGTGTGGATTGTACGCCGCCTGACTGTTCTCTTCACAAGCACCTACCAGTATCAAGTTCAGTGATGGTTAAATACCAGCTGTTGTGACCCAACTTCAAACTGGAAAGCTGTAAGTTTTGCCATGTTTGTGTTGCTTACTTTGCAGCTTACCCTGTTGCTAATATGGCTATCCCCAGATGCCTGGGCGCTGTCAGACTAAATTGTGTTATATTGGGCGACAGTCAAGAGAAACTGTGTGAACGTTTGGCCTCATTTGAAGCAACAATATAATGATAGTAGGTGATCATATGCTGTAACTGTTTTTTCATATTGCTTTTTGTGGAAGTTTATACAACAGCACGAGCTGCTGAGCTTTGTTAATATACAGAAGCCGTTGTGGCCCCTGTCATGAGCTTAATGCGTGTCTTTGTTGCTGCTGTGTTTAAGTGGGTTGAATAGTGCCAAGTGAATATCAAATAGCATTTTGGTTTGAAATGCCCATCCCTAGATTTAAGAGATGGTAACATATGTTTTATACTTGTGTTACAGTTTTTGTGGGCTGTACTACAAAATGTTCAACCTCAACAGCACCAGTGCTATGGGCAGAAAAACTAATGTACAGTACAGCCCTTGAGAAGACGATAGTAATGCCATCAAACAAAACTGTGTAATGTATTTACAGCAGTACAAATCATTTGAATCATCACAGAAACCTCACTTGGTGCTGAAAATATTTTGCTCACTTTGCAGGTCATCCGTACACTAAAAGAATGATGAAGCAAATACATTGAATGATGTTTTTAAGCTTGAGCCTAAATTTCTGCCAAGTCTGTTTTGGACTGCTAGTATTGCAGTAAGACCACTGATTAGAAAATTGTGTGTGGAAATTTGTAAGGAGAAAGAGTCTTTAAGAAAGAGTTTTAAATTTTGTCAAACCAGCTGATGCAAAGGAGGCCTGGATATATTGAGCATCCTTCGTAGTACATCCCCACAGATTCTCTTTGCATGAAAACAATGAATAACTGAACTGAACTCACCATCTCACCAGGCAGTGGGCTCGAGGCGGGAAGTCATTGTTCATACACAGAAGGTCCTGCATCGCTAAAGGGAAGGCATCTGGACACAAGATCAAGAGTTGTAGCAAAAATTGTAAATATTGGGATGAATTCAGATGTCTGGATAATTCTCTCACCTGTTAACTTTTCTCTCTTATTGAATTAACAACGGGTAACATTCACTATGACATAAGTGTAGGGGGAAATTAGAGATGTGGTAAGGAAAATCTGGAATGGATAAATAATTGTGTGCTGACATAAGGGATTTACTAATGAAATATATTTCTATTTATTTCATTAACAAACTGGATCTAAAAAACTCTTTTTTACAAATTTACTGGTAAAGGAAAAAATGCACAAGCTTTTTTAGTTCTCCTTACACTTGAAAGGCAGTACTATTTATTGATTGCAATTAGGTATATATTTATATGAATGATAAGCTTTTACTGCCTTTTTTGAGTTTCTAGGGCTCAATCTTTTTCTAAGACATTAATGCAGTCAATTTATTTTTTCAACACTTATTAGGCTTTAGGTTTATGCCTTCTCTGTAGAAAGGGAAATGCTGTCTCTAAAAGAATCACATATACACTGGTGTAACATATGAATACACAACTATAAACATTAAGTTAACATGCAGCTGCTAAAACATTGGGTCTCATGCATTAAATTAATGATTATAGGCTTTATGTGTAAATCTATGGTTATATTCAAATTAGAAATGCAGTCAAACAGAATAATGTTGACATAATTATGAAGTGTAATTTATTTTTCAAACTCAAAATGTATTCAAAGCAATGAACTAAACAGTCATTAGTGAAAAACTTCAGTTTGGATAAGAGCAGACTGACTGCACATGACTCTACAACAGGTCTGGACATCGTAAATTGTGTTCGTATCTGAAAGAAAATTCAAAATACGAGAAAACTGATGAATGTGGCAAGCTCTCCTAAATCACTCGTACACAACACATAAGAACAAATCTGTTCATACAAGTGCTTCTTGCACGAGGCTCATTGTTATCATCATCAACTAACCTGATTAAGTAACAGACATCTTACATACCTTCCTCAAGTTTGTCCTTCCCATGGTGCTTCTCACATTCTTGTTTCAGGAAGTAGTGAGTTATGTAGAACTTAAAGTCAGCAAAATTAATATCCTGTGACTTCTCCCCCCAGATGCCACTGGTGTAGTCACCCTGTGTTTAAAGAAAGTAGCAACATTACAGAGTGAAGGTGAAGAACCTGCTGGCAATATACTGGTGTTATTCTTCTGAACACTGAAATGAAAGCAGAGTACCTTCTCAGGGGACACATTTCTTGCAGAGTCCCCAATCAGCTTCCAGTCATTTAGCACTTCCTCAACTCTGGACACAAACCTTCAAGTAGGTAAAATGAGTTTTGCTGTCAGCAGCAGGGATTAGTACACAATATCCTAGTCTGGCATGTAAGGGATAGTGCATTATCCTGCTTATAGCATGGAAAAAACTAAGTTTATAATCTATATCTCCATACATTTTGCAATCAAAATCAAAAGGTTTTTCACAAGCAATAACTCCATTTCCTTGGTAATACCAGAGGGTTTGATTAAAACCGACTGATGCTTGAAGTAACAAGCTGTAAAGCGAATGGGATCTGAGATGATTGCTTCTGCGATACAAAGTATCAGTGAGTTCAAAGGGGCTGTGAGCAGCTTGTGTGTTGCAGTCACCATCCTGTGGTGTTCAGAGGATGAGGCACTCAGTGTTGAAAGCAGGTGTAGCTTGTTAACATATTGCAAAACATTGTAAATGAAGGCTTTGACTGCAACTCTGTTGCTATGATTACTCATTTTAAATGCATGCTGTACCATAGATACCAAAAATTCTCTGGTTTTAGCTTCTTAAATATAGCTAGGATATGCTGCTCTCTAGTTTTATATTAATATAAACATAACAAACAGTCCCTAAAGATTGTTGTGGCCTGTGGTCTGATTTCTTAGCAGCTTTTCTGACTATTCACAATGCATGTTACAATGCTTTTATACATTTCTGCAATGAAACTGCAGGACCACGTGAAAATTGCAAAATAAAGCTTTTTTTTCTTCTGTAAATGGGAATTGTTTCAATCGCAATATTGCAACTTCCTGAAGGTACCAAACAATATCTGTGAGTTTTAGACTGTCAGTCCTCACATGTTATGCATACCAGTTTCACCAGGTGATGGTATGCAAAAAGAGGTACTTGTGAGCAAAAATCTGTCAGTACCAGTGAGTGCTGTTTCAATTCAAGTACTGCCTCAGAAACTGAGAATGTAACAGTGGGGACACCAAGACTGTTGAAGTGCCTCAAAGCGCTGCCTGCCTCCATTCTGTGCCCATGTTAATCAATTGGGCTGAACACCCAGAGCATGCAATGCTCCAAAAGTGAATCTGGTAAGAAAAGTTATTTTCATTTCTCTCCCTCGCCTTGTTCTTTTTTCCCCACACATGTTGAAATGTCAAAAACTGCCTATCCACTAAAAACATCTTTACATTTTTTAAATGCCCCAGTGCATAAGCCTGTCAGGGAGCTTGCTGCACTGCCAGGCTTGCAATACACAGGCAGAAGCCCTGTTTTTCCAACCCATGGCCATCCCAGGACCACCCCACTTCTCCCCCTCAAACAAGCTTGTGTTGTGGGACCTAATTCATGTCCGTTCAGCAGTCAAGAGAGAAGGAGGGCTTTAAAGTGCCTCTGGGTGTTCAGATCTCAGTACTTTTGTAGGTTCTAACTGAATCTCTGCAGTTTGAAATGTTTCTATCCTGTAAACGTTTCTATCCTGCTAAGTGCAAGACGATCGGAGAGCGATCAGTAGACAGTTAAATAAGGCAGAAACACAGGAGTGAGACTGAACTCCAAAGGCAGATTCGGGTAGCTAGCCTCCAGCACAGACACGCGAGTTTTGCTACCGAATGCACAGCTAATGGTTGGAGACTGTAATCGGCCCTGCTAACAAACAGAACCACAACACCGTGGCACTGTGACTCCGTGGTGGAAACGTACGGCACAGCTGGTGCAACATATGAATCCAAGCGGACAGACCCTTTGTCACTGTGTTACATGGCGATGCCGGACTAGCTGTAGTACCAATTATCCGTAATAAGAACAGTCTCAACTAGCGATATTAGTCATCAGAGTGACAGACAGCTCGCCTACCGTTCCCACTCTGACGCGGTGGTGAAATCGGTGATCTCAAACACCTCTGACTCGGGCTGTAAGAGAAATACAGAGCTTAACATGTAACATACATTCACTTCTGATGTTAGACACACAACTGCACCGACGTCCTGGACTTGCACTTAATTACACGGCTAAAAAAACTTACATCACTATCAGCAGCCATGTTGCTGTCCTGTTGTTGTACTTCTTCTTCTTTTTCTTTTCCGGCACTGTAGGAACTCTTTTGTACATTGCTGCCCCCCATCGATGTCAAGGGATCATTGCGGCATTTGGCCTCTGGGTTCCAGACTAGACTATATTTGTAACATGGTTAGTGAATACGTTTAAAATGTACATACATCATGTTATATATTTCTGTAATGTATATCTTACATCAGTGTAAAAATATATGACAGATATTAGCAATATGTATTTTACATACTAATTAGTAGTGCTGGAAAGAGTACTGAAAATCTGTACAAGTACTGTTACATTGCTAAAATGTTACTCAATTACAAGTACAAGTACTAGTGTTAGAAATACTTAAGTAAAAGTATTAGTTACTCTTAACTGTTGTTATTGTCACTTCTCCAGATTAGGGTTGCAAATTTTGTGTGTTTTCCTTTACCAAAAGCTGAAAACACCAACAATCAATTAATAATTTATAACATACAAAAAAAAAAATGTCCTAATTTTCTTTTTTTTTTTTTAATTTTCTAAAAATCTTTTTCCTCATTTTAAGTGTGAGTTTAATTTTCCTTATTCAACAAATGCTCTGCCAGACAATGTCAGATGAGGTGCAATTACTACCATGACTATTCATTAAATATCCATGAATACATTTTTAATTGGTTAAATTCTTCACAGCAATTAATCAAGTAATGATTAATCATTAACATCCTTACTCCAGATATGTTCTGCCATCGCTTTTTTTTTTTTGTTTTCCGTCCATATGTTATTGTCTTCACTGGCTGTACAATCAGATCACCTTATTGGCTACTAAAATGCAGATGAAAGATTTGGATATTAATTCAAATTGTGCTCAGTACTCAGCTATGATTTTAAAAGTAACTAAGTAGATAAAATCTTGTAATGAATACCTAAGTACAGACTTGAAAATCTACTCATAAAAGTACAAGTACCCCCCCCAAAAAAACAACTACTTAATTGCACATTCAGTATTTGTAATTAGCTACTTCCATCCCCATAACATATATCTTATGTGCCCATTATGTACTTTGATCATAAATAAAAAATGTCATAAATATAAATAAATGCAATTAATAAATAAATACATTTCTATACACACGTACATATATACACATTGATATATATATATATATAGGTACTGTGCAAAAGTTTTAGTCAGGTGTGAAGAAATGCTGTAAAGTAAGAACGCTTTCAAAAATATCAAATGTAATGTTTTTATCAATTTACAAAATGCAAAGTGAGCCAACAGAAGAAAAATCTAAATCAAATCAATATTTGGTGTGACCACCCTTTGCCTTCAAAACAGCATCAATTCTTCTAGGTACACTTGCACAAAGTCAGGGATTTTGTAGGATCACAGTTGTAGTGGAAATTCTGAAGAATGGTTCACTCAGACAACGAAGAAGAGTTCAGGAGTCTGTGATGACTTACACAGGAGTATTTAATGGGGCTCGATCGAGGAGAATTCAAGATTAGAAATACACATGAAGTGTTGTGACTGTTAACCCAATTCTGAAAGTTACTTCCTGGGAGGAGATATTTAACTATCTCCTGACATGCCCTGGAGTCTAGCTCACAGCCATAGATGGATATAACTTATCCATCTATATGCGTGAACAAATTCTATTGGACATAAGTGAAAAACAAGGAACCATGCTTACCTTGTTACTCTAAATCATAGTGTCTGTCACTATGAAAGTCTATCGCTGTGTAAGTCTATTTTATTAAGCTAGAGACACTTAAAACCAAACTTGTAACAATAGGAATGAATGTCATACTGTGCATAACTGAGGTCTTGAGTATCATTAATGCCCTGAACATAATTTACCTTTAGCTGTGTGATTACTTTAAGATTGTGAAACACATGTCTTACAAGACCCATTTAACATACCTTAAAGTCGAAGGAAACAGTTCAAAACACTTCAAACAGAACGATAAGGGTAATATAAAAGTATTCTGATATTATCAAGAAAATATAATGGATTTTTTTTTACTTCTGTAAAACACATTGAACTGGTCTGCAAATCCAAACACAGGAATTATGAATACACAAGGTGTGGGACCACAGTTCCACACCCCTGGCTCCACAGCTCAGGGTCAGTGTTATCCAAGCCAGATTACAGTTACTTCTTCTCCGTTCAGAGAGATAAGTCAACACCTCTCCGACCTCAGCCGCCACAGCAACACTATAAGGTTGTTCCCTTGTTTATCTGAAAGGAGAAGACAGCTGCATCTACTGTCTAGAGGAGAGACAGTTGAAAGTTAGTGTAGGTCTCTCAATGGCTCCAAGGCCTTAGCATGTTGCCTACAGATTGGAAAATTCCCTAACAATTATCCCCTCTCATTGATCATGAGATCAATACTATCAGTCAAACTGTACAGAAAACATAATTTAACACACATTTAACATTAGTCTAAAATCATCATTAAGTTATAATCATTAGTTCTAATTTCACACAACAATTAAGGCAAATAAAATCATAAAATCAGATATAACCATGAAAACAGATAAAATCATGAAATCCCCTCTTATGTACCACCCGCACCACTGCTGTCACATGACCCATGATCTCTGCCTTTTGGCCAACAAAGGCAGAGACATACACATACACTTTTGGGTACCACAGTGCAGTAAAAATACTCACCTCATCACCCGAAAACTATCAAATTCAATCTCAATTAAGACTTTAGTCATGCCACACTTTAATTGATGCACAGATGAGTCTTCAACCCATTATGCTTTGCACACAGTAAAGGGTCACCACCATGGAGAGGTTACTAGCACATACGATGCCTGGTGATATGGAATCCATCATTGTAGATCTCTTCAGTTCACTCAAAATGGAGGGTCCTCACTGTGACATGGAAATTTGTTCACTTCCACCCTGAATGGCAATACCATTGTTGGGATCCATCCATATTCCATCACCCCTCTTAACCCATTTCCATCCTCAGTTGCAGATACATTGATAGATATATGTTTATAAAATCAAGATTAATGACATCTGCTGAACTACCTCTACCTAATGACAGTGAATAACAGTATGAGTTCTGTAAATGTTGTAAATTAACATTTTGTAAATGCATTTTGTAGTTAGTGCGCTCACAATAAAACTGGAATCATCAAAACAATTAACCTTAAAAGGAGAATAAAATCAAAGAGTTTATAACCACCATGGTCTGAATTACGGGGGAGCTAGGGGGAGCTGGGCTCACCTGAAAAGGGCATGAGCTCCACTGAAAGCCTCATTTTGGACAATTGAAGGGAGCTCTAAAACATGATGGTCCTGAAATAAATAATAATAGTGAAAATATGCCAATATTGTGTGTGTATTCGCACATTATATTATCATTTCCGAACATGTATCTCCACTAATTAACACCATGCTGTGTGCACTGTTGTGTCTGGCGACCTGACCGCTGCGCTGTCCGAGGTTCTGACACAGAGCAGAGGTGATTGATAGACAGACAGAAAGACAGACAGACAGAACGTGTTTACTAACTTTGGTTCCTGTTTGCTTTTCATTGTTGCAAATTGAACTTTCGGCCCTAATTCACTTTCACCTGATTATAACAATCCACAGACAGAAGAGAAACGACAAGGCAATGAAGGGACAGTCAATGAGGAAAGACTGTGTGAGTGAGACGCACGCAGTAGAACAGCTCTGTTTATGTGCCTATGATACTTTATGAAGTCCTCCCATGTAAAAACAAATGTGAGTTAATTTTGATGTGAGAACTCTCACTCCCACATTAGTTAACATTCACAAAGATCAGATTATGATGTTGATATTAGAGCCAAAACACACTAAAGGCGTCTGACACTCGTGCACTGAAAGCATCTTGACGCATGTCAAAGTGCCTTGATGCTCCCACTTCGAACTTGTTTTGATTTTGGAGCTTTTTACTTCTTCACCTGAAATACGTGTTTAGGGAGAGCTAAAAGAATTTAAAAAAAAGGTATGGACTTGAGGAGGGAGTGCTGATGGAGCTGCAGCTCCACCTGAAACCAGGTAAAATTTAAAAAAAAACAACCCGCAGCAGAGAGGGAGGGAGGGAGCGTGTGAATATGAACAGATGTGCCGACTTGATATAAACACTTTTTATGATCATGAATCATAATATAACTGTACACTTCTGTGGTGCGTGATTATTTTTACTCCAAGTCCTATTCGTGTACTTTTAAACACACAATTACTTCATGCCAATTAATTAATCCTCATCTTCCTCTTCCTCAACCCCTTTCTCTGCCTCATCCTCTTCTTTATATTAATTCTACAGAAATAAATAGATGCATATAGATAGCAACCTTTTCCTAAAATACTGCTGGTTATGTGGTGTTGGAATTTTAAATCTAAAGCTTGGCCTTTATATTCATGAAGGTGTGTGTGTATGGGAGGCAAAAAAACCCAAAAACGTTGCTTGTGTCCCCCTGTTGATTTCATGGTTTTATTTATTTATTTATTTATTTATTAATGCATTCTTTGATTTTTGAAACAGTAACATCCTTAACTTGGCCGTGCTGACATGCACTACCATGTATGGTATATTTTAGAAGCTATGCACACCGGAAAATAGGGCTCCCCCGAAAGCCACTGTGTAATTCAAACCCTGATAACCACCCAGATAGTGGTGATGTGCATCACCCAAGTCAAACTCACGACTGACATCCCCCACCATCCAGATTACAATACAAAAGAATTATTCAATTATTCATAGACAATATTGAAATAACTTGGGTTCCTCACATTAAATTCCTCAGTCACGGTAGATTGAACTTGTCTGTAAAAAACCATGACATCAATTGGAATTTTAAGCAGACTTCGTGTTAAGTGTGTGTCAAAATTAAACAAGATTGGTGGACCCAAAAATGCAGACAGCAACACAGGAAGCGGATCAGAACATTTAATAAGGAACATAATAGATCGAGAGCTTACATAAATACCAAAAGTCCTTCACCAGAGTCCAGAAAATCCAAAGAATCCAAAAGGGGAAAAAATGCAAAGAAACCCAGGAAATCACAGGTCCAACAAAGACAGAATGACACACTGGGGCAACAATAACTGACAAAGAAACAGAGAAACACAAGGACTAAATAGACAGAGAACTAATCAAACACAGGTGGGCAAACAGGTGAAACACATGACAATCAAAAGGGCGGGAAAAGGACAAAGACAGGAAGTAAAGATAAGACACATGAGGGAGGACCAGGACTACCAAAATAAAACAAGAAATAACCTACAAAAACCAAAACCATGACACTTCATTTATTAATACATTATTCTTGTCACAGTCTCTGTCTACCAGTTCCCTCCTGTCATTCTGCTGCAGTGACTTTCCACTCTCCCTCCCTCTGCTCCACTCTACCTGCCAGTCACGCCCACCTTCTCAGGCCGACTCCCCTCACCTGCTGCACAGCTGCAGCTCATTACCAATCAGCCCTGTATATAAGCCCCACTAACTCTCCTATCTTTGCTAGATTGTTCTACTGCATTATGCGAGACTTTCCAGCATTCTTCTCCTGTCTGATCTCCCGTTGCCGACCCTACCTGTCCCCGACCTACTCTCCTCACCTGCCTCCCAGTAAACTTACCTGCCTCCCATCTCCGACCACTTGCTCTGCCTCAGCATTCCTGGCGTCTGTCTGCTACCCCGGCTACGACTCATCCGCCTGGCCCCAGCACTCCCTCTGCCTGCTCCCCATCGGCGCCTACGCTTCCTTGGACTGCTCTCCTGGCTTCGATCCCTCCGCCTGTCCCCGTCAGCACCTCTGCATCATCGGCTGGCTCTTCAGGCTACGGTCCCCTCGCTTCAGCAATGGCGGCCACAGTGAGCTCCTTCCCTTTACTCCGGGCAGTGAGGGAACTGAACTGTACGGGTCCAAAGGCTCAGGTGCTCCTCCTCGGCCACGTGGCCGGGTTCGGCCTCACTCCTCCCCCTCGTCTAAACCTCAGAGACTGTGTGAAGGTATTCTGCCCGGAGAATAAACTGTGCTCTGAACTCATTCATTCTGCTCCGCTCCCTGTTTGCTGCTGTGGCAATAAAGGTCATTACCAACTGTTTCTGTTCTCTGTTGTACTGCTTTTGGGTCCAAACCACACCCGTCACAGTTCTTGTATTTTAACCCCTTTAATATAGCTTAATTCATACTTACATTATGTATTGTAACACTGTGTAGACCGCTACATGCCTCCATCTCTACAGTCAACATCTACAGTAACATTGTTCAAGATAAAAACATCTGAAAAGGCATTATTTCGCAAAACTTTGTAGCTTTTTGGATCTCACTGTTATGCATCTCATCTCGCAAACATTTACTTCTGTAAATCAATTTTATATCACTACTTAGTCTTGAGACTTTGAAATATTGCCATCATATAGGAGAGCTGTCTTCATAAGCCTTTTTGCTCACAACTCTCCTGCACAATGTTCTAATTTTTTATTATGTTTTGTCTTCTTAATATTTATATAATATAATGTGCAACTAAACTAAACTAAATTAAGCTAAATTACAGACACATTGTAGTACAGCAATAAGCTTTATCTCTGCCAATTAGGTACACTCTTTTAGACAGCAGAGACCGGAGACTCCACTGGAGACTGCTAGAGTGACGTCTATTACTGTATTACAAATGCTCTGCCCTAAATCCTCATGACCTGTACCTACTCCACGGAAACACAGTAAAACATTTTGCAGTGCACAAGTGAGCACCGGGAGCAAATTAGACTGAGCAATCCCTTTGGGGTGTTTGTTTGTCTTTACATACAATTACACACCTGAATTTTAACCGACCCTACTGATATACTATCAACCTATGGTTAAATATAGACTAGAACTTCAGCCAAAATAATGGTAACATACAGTTGAGGAACACATCTGGTCTTCAGGAAGGTCAGAACAATTTGTTTGGGCTAGACTAATTCGGACTCTATCCTCAAAACCAAGTTTTAAATTTAATTGAATATAACTAACTCGAAGGAGAATTGTGTGATTAAATCAGGCTGGCAAATATTGGTCACTGATGATCTTTGCAATATATTTTGTGATGTCTACATATTTTGTGGATTTAACAGAGTCAGTTGGATAGGTGGGGGTATAACATTCATCTGCATTGTCGTTAAGTCTTGAACTCAGATTATTCCAATAGAACATTTTGTAATCAGCTTTGGTGAATGGAATTGGTGTTAAGAAGGTCAGCCAGTCCTCCCTACTGCAGCATCTCTCCCTCAACCCATGCAGCATTCACGCTGACCTAGAGTTGCCAACTTACTATCACAGTGTTCACATGAACAAATGGTGTTAAAACTTCTCCACCAATTACATGCATTCCCTCAGCTGTCAATCTTCATTAAGGAACAGGCCGAACTGAAGAGACTTCTTCATCGGAATCATTCTGACCATCATCACCGCTGCTGTCAGTGTCACATAGCACCAGGATGCGACCATCTTTAACAAGTCGGCAACTGCTACACTACCCAGCTGGACATTGTGGTGTGGAGTATTTCTGCATATACTGTGCGTGTCCATGAGAGTGTAAGTGTGTGTGTCACTTTTGTCGCTTACTTAATTTATGTCACATTTGTAGTGCGTGTGCTGTGTGGAACTAGATGCTCAGTAGTTTGACAGTCTTTTAGTATGTTTGTGTTTCTTTCCTTGCCATTTGCCTGATACACGTCCAGATAATGCCTAGGATGTCGTCTGCTCACTCTCACTACTCACCGTCAACTTTGCCGATGTGTCCACTTAGAGACCGTCATACAGTTCCTTGTCTCTCCCTCTGTGGTTAAAGCCAACAGGGTAATGGATGTAAGCCTTCCTGAGTAAGGGGTATAGTAATTTGTTGACGCTCCCTTACTGGGAAGGCTTATATTCTCCCGTTATCCTGTCATCCCTCATTTGCATAGCTACCACTGCCTTACAATTTGCTTTCTTCTTGCTGTATTATTTATGTCTATTACTTTTGAGTTGTCATCATGTTTATTCATTTTTACACAAGTTTAATGTGTGATTATGTCATTAGTGACTTAATGCCCATACATGTTTTCTTTATTTTTTTCTGTAGTAAACCACACATACCTTCACCATCCACAATAAATGAGTGGCATCTCAATGAATAACGTGTGGAGGACTGTAAACCCAAATAACTATTAATGAGGAGTCATTCAAGCTGAAATTCAAAGTCAGCACCTCAAATACATGGTCCTTTGAGCCAGATCTGCAGTTTCCACAGTTTCATGATGGCATTCTCCAGAGCCACACGTCCTCATCGTGATGGTCGTCCACCCCATTATCTCGACAACTTCCTGGTGGAGCTGCCATGACGACAGTTACCTCAGTCACCTCAGTCACACACACCTCATGACCACTCCACTGTGGGAGATAGCAGATATCACAATGCACCCGTTGCCACTCCTGGTGGACCGACACCTCAGAATGCCGTCCCAGAAGTGGTTTGGTCAGCACTGAGAGAAATGAGGGAGGAAGATAACCAGCTCAGGCGGGAGATGCAAACCCTTCTCAGGGCTCTCATGCCACCATCAGCTGCTCATCGACCCCGCACCTCACACTTTGACACTCCTAGTCAAAGGTATCTCCAGTTCAAAGACAGCGGTGCCTTCACAAATGTCCCTGCTCCAGACTATGCCTCCTCACCACACCAATATGCTGGAGAGTCCATCAGTCAGCCTGAAGATGACCTGCGTGATGTGCCATGGCCTGAGTCACCTCCTCCACCTCATCCTCATGAAGCTGGTGAGCCGTTTCCTCCACCACTGCCACCAGTCTCATATCTCCCTACTGCTAGTGGAGCAACATTTCATGACTCAATCCAGCTGATGCCACCTCAGCAGCACCATCGACCTCCATATGTTACTGAACTGACTGAGCAGCTAAGGCACATGAATATAAAGCCTGAATACACCAGGGGTGCCCCAACACCAGAATACACAAAGTCGTACATGCATCCTCGTGGACCCCCTGCTCGACATCATCATCTGTCAGGTGATCCACCTCCATGACCACCTGAAGAAGCAAGGGAATGGAAAAGCTACAGTCAGCCACGCTCTCCACCTCACCAGGAAACAGCATATCGTGGACCAAAGCCTCACATCCTATACTTCACTGATGATGACCCTCGTCAGTTTGCCCGTTTGAGGATAGCACTCGACAACATTCTACCAGACAATGCAACTGAACGCTTAAAATATCAGATCCTCGTCGACCATCTCAGACTGGAAGATGCACTACTGATTGCTGATTCCTACAGTAATAGCAAGTACTCCTACAGTAAGACCATGGCCTCCCTGACAGAGATGTACGGTCAACCTCACAAATTGGCTCTGCAGTGCATCACTGAAGTTCTGGCAGAGCCTGCAGTTAAAAGCAGCGACAGGATTTCGCCTGTTTGCCCTGAAGGTGAGAGCCCTTGTTGGGATGCTGGACCAGCTTGGGAAAGAAGGTAGAACAGAGCTGGGATGTGGGTCGCACATCTCACGACTGCTATCAAAGCTGCCGCATGACTTGAGAGCACAGTTCAAGCGCTATATCAATCCCATGCGCACACCCATCCCAACATTGCTGGATTTTTCTGAGTGGCTGGAATACGAAGTCCGTATTCAAGATGATGAGATTCAGACCCATCATCCCCGGACATCGCAAGAGAGGTGACCAGACCACCAGAGAAACATCAAGGCCAAGCAGAAACCTACAGCACGCTCCACCACCGTCCTGCTTGGATATGATCCTCCAGCAAAGGAACGAGAACCACCTACACAAGTACAGCCCCAGCCACACAAACCAGAAAGGCCCATGAAATATTGCCCCTTCTGCAATAATGTCCGGCATTACTTCAATCAGTGCTCAGAATTCAAGAAACTCACAAGAGAGCAGAAAGTGGCATGGATCAAAACTGGTAAGCGGTGCTGGAGATGTGGAAGAGATCATCAGGCAGCACAGTGCTACCTCAAAGCCAAATGTCAGCAGTGCAACCAGACTCATCTGGAAGTATTGCATGAGGTCAATTCACCAGTCTCCGTCAGACCAGAGAAGCCAGCCTCAGAGCCTACCCAACCAGTTACATACTTAGATCCCTCTTTGAGAAGTAGCTGTGTGTTGCTGAAGATGGTTAAGGTGTTTCTCTACAATGGCAAAAAGAAGTTCGAGACATATGCTATCCTAGATGATGGGTCTGAACGCACAATTCTCCTGCACACTGCTGCTCAAGAGCTGGGACTTCAGGGACAGAGTGAGAACCTGGCACTCAGAACCATCCGTCAAGATGTCAAGACTGTGCCAGGAATGTCAGTCTCCTTCTCGGTATCCTCTGTCATCCACCCCCAGAAACGGTTTCAAATCCAGAGAGCATTCACTGCAGTAGAGCTTGGCCTGTCTAAACACTCACATCCTGTAGATGCTCTGCAGAAGACTTATCGTCACCTCAGAGGTCTGCCCCTTCACTCATTCAGTCAGGCACAACCCCTGCTACTTATTGGCTCTGACTATCCTCATCTCCTCACCCTGTGCACTTAGGACCGCCAGGAGGACCAGCAGCACTCAAGATACGTCTCGGTTGGACACTTCAGGGCCCTGCCAAAGTCCTTCTGCACCAGTCCACTCCTCAGTGCCTGCTTATCAACACTCTGACACCATCTGCCGAGCTCCTCAGTCATGTGACAAAACTCTGGCAGATGGACGTCCTGCCATACCGGAATGAGAAACTCATCACTCGGTCGAAACAAGACTCAGCAGCAGTGACAAAGTTGGAACAGAAGACCATCCGAGTGGAAGTGGATGGTTTTCAGAGGTATGCCACCCCTCTACTATGGAAGGAAAATGTCCCTACTCTCCATTCACCTAAGGAGGCAGTACTGAGTCACCTGTGAAGACTGAGAAATGCCTTTCCAAAGACCCTGCTAGAGCTGCTACCTACAACTACGAGGTCAAGAAATTGCTGGATGCTGGCTACATCAAGAAGCTCACCTCTGCTGAATCGCAGGACAGTGGCAACTCCTGGTACATACCGCATCACATGGTGTGTCATAATGGCAAGGACCGAATTGTGTTTAATTGTTCATTCACATATCAGGGTTTCAGCCTGAATGAACACCTCCTGCCAGGCCCCACTTTAGGATCCACTCTAGTTGGCGTGCTGCTCTGTTTCAGAGAGTACCCCATTGCAGTGAGCAGCAACATAAAAGGGATGTTTCAGTCCGCCTGTTGCCTTAAGACAAGCCCTTCCTCCGATTCCTCTGGAGAGATATGGACTGCAGCACATCACCTGACATCTACGAATGGCAGGTGCTGCCATTTGGCACTACGTGCAGTCTGTGCTGTGCGACCTTTGCTCTCCAAAAGCACATCCTGGATCACAGTAGCCCAGGTGAAGACACCACTCGGTTGAGAACTGTTTCTATGTTGACAACCTCCTTCAGAGCTGCACCTCAGTAGCAGAAGCAAAGCAACTCGTCAACAAATTACAGCAACTTCTATTCTCAGGTGGTTTTGAACCACTGCAGTGGGCTACCAGTGTTCCAGAAATCCTAGCCAGACAGTACAACCCTCTGGGTCTGCTCATCCCATACACCACCTGAGTCAAGATACTGGTGCAGCACCTCTGGAGCAAGAAAAGAGATTGGGATGATCCACATTTGCCACATGACCTACTTCAGTTATGGCATGCCTGGGAGAGTGAACTTCATCAGTTCACTCTCCCAGATGTGAACTGATCTTTTCAGATGCATCTGAGAGAGCATATGGGTCTGTAGCCTACCTTCGGACAGTGAACCATGCAGGTGAAATTCAAGTGGCATTCCTAGCACCAAGACCCCGAGTTGCTCCAGTTCGTCAACAATCCATCCCACAGCTGGAGCTTTGCGCTGCCCACACTGGTGCCCAACTTGCTGCTGTCCTGAAAAGGGAGCTCAACCTGCATATCTCGAGCATCACCTATTGGACAGACTCTACCACAGTCCTGAACTGGCTGCAGTCGCAGTCTTGCCGCTATAAGGTGTTTGTTGGCAATAGAGTAGCAGACATCCAGGAACTGACAGAAGATAGTCCCTGGTGCTCTGTCAACTGAGGAGACAATCCCGCTGACGACATAACCTGGGGGCTGACTCTGTCACAGCTAGTTGGCCACAACTGTTGGAGCCATGGACCTTCATTCTTGTGGGAAAATGAATCATCTTGGCCCACAACCCCAGATGTCTCCTCATCAAACGATCCTGCTGAACTGCGCAAAACCAGCTTCTTTGGACATCTGTCTGTGACCCCTCACCCCTGTCTGCCTGACTTCAGTACCTTCAACAACTTCAAGGAGTTACTGGAGGCTTCTGTCCGAGCATGTCACGGCACGGCTACAGCCTCCAACCCAACAGCAGATGACTACAAGCAAGCTGAACTAGCTCTTTCAGAAGAATTCTCCCTCCTGGCATCTCAGAAACCAGTGCCATCAAGCAGCAGATTACTCATATTGGCTCCTGAGTATGACCAAGAAACCCAGCTGATCCGCGTGGGAGGACGACTTCACCATTGTGATGATCTCTGCCAAGATACCCTGCATCCAGCTGTGCTTGACCCCCATCATCACATCACCAAACTCATTATACAGGACTTTGACAGCCAGCTCGCACACCCAGGACCCAAGAGAGTCTTTGCTGAAGTCCGCAGCAGTTGAGCGGTTCTGGATCCTTCGTGGAATAGAGGCTGTCCGGAAACACCTGTTTAACTGTCCTGAACGTCGGGAATGGCACAGCAACCCAGTCATCCCTAGAATGGCTGACCTTCCACCTTCCAGTTTACAGCTTCACTGGCCTGCATTCTACTCAACAGGAATGGACTGTTTTGGGCCATATCTTATCAAGATTGGGAGGTGCACAGAAAAACGGTGGGGTATTCTGTTCAAATGCTTAACAACCCATGCTGTGCACCTTGATTTGCTGGCCAGTGTGGATACAGACTCATTTCTGATGTGACTTCTCACTTCATCGCAAGACAGGGGAAGCCCTTTGAGGTGTTATCCGACCAAGGCACTAACTTCAAAGGCGGCAGTTCTGAACTTAAGGAAGCTTTCAACTCACTTACCCCATCTCTACAGTCACAGCTCGCCAGTCAGCAAATTCACTTCCGGTTTAATCCCCCACACTTCAGCAGTTCCTGGGAGCGTGAGATACGCACCATCAAGTCAGCACTACACAGCACCTTGGGATCTCAGACAGTCACTGAAGAGGTCTTGAGAACAATACTCATTGAGGTGGAGAGCATCATCAACTCCAAACCTCTCGGGTATACCTTGTCAGATGTTGCAGACCCAGATCCAGTCACTCCCAATATTGCTGATGGGGCGGCCTGATCCATCAACACCAAAGGTCATCTACCCAGACATGGAGCTCCTCAGCCACCGTAGATGGAGACAGTGCCAAGCTTTGGCTGACCAATTCTGGATTCACTACACCAGGAACTATCGACCTTCCCTTCAGACCCGTTCCAAATGGCAACAAGAAAGGGATAATCTAACAGTTGGAGCAATCGCTCTTATCATTGACAGGCAGCTCTTGTCCTGTGGCCAGTTGGGAAGATTACAGCAGTCATTCCTGGTGCAGACGGCAGAGTAAGGACCGCCCAGATCCAAGTCAAAGACAAGACATACACACAGCCAGTTGCTCGGCTCATCAGACTCCCAGCAATCCCACAAGATACTCCTGGCTAACCTTCAATTGATTCAACTTTGCCACACAAAGTCGGGGGCGTGTTACGGGAACCACACGAGACCCAGGTGCAAGCAACACACACAGTACAAGTTCAATAAATAATATTTATTACAAAAGTTAACAAGTGGTACCCAGGATAGCTGGGGTGAAAAAGAGAAGGAAACAGGGGAACACTGACCTAATAGTACTCAATAATGATGATTCTAAGCCGACTATACTATACCTGATATACTAACCTGACTACATTCAATAATAACGACTCAAAAACTGACTATACTATACCTGATATGCTAACCTGACTAAGACTATGGGAAGTGGGGGAAATAGCTGGGAAAACAAATGAACATGGTAAACTTGGAACTAGGGAAACTAAGATTGAATGGGCTGTGGGACTTAACTGAGGGCAGAGTGGGAGACTGGCGACAGAAGCTGGCGGCGTGGTGGAGCAGGCGCCGGCAGCTGTGGCAGGAGGTGAGAAGCCAGGCAGGTGTGGAGTATGGCGAGAGCCGGCGGCAGCTGTGGCTGGAGGTGGAAAACCAGGCAGGCGTGGAGTATGGCGAGAGCCGTCAGCAGGCTGGAGGTGAAACAACCAGGCAGGCGTGGAGTATGGCGAATGGTGGCGAGATGATCCGGAGGAGACGTTTGCAGGTAAGGCAGGACAGGAATGAGCACTGGAGCGAGGAATCTGCACACGGAACAAACTAGAATTACTTCACGGAAACACACGGAATCAAAAGCACTTACGGAGCCAAGACACTGACGTTTTGTCGGTTTACGGACTGGTGAAGAGTAGTGGACTTCTGTCTCCTTATAAACGCTGCAGCAGAGGGGATTGGAGCGCTGCTGCTGGTGTGGCAGCCTGATTGCAGATTCACCACACCTGTGCCGCCGCCGCCTGCACGCCGCCTGGGGAAGAGAGAGAGAGGAGGAGCGAAGGGGAGAGAGAAGGAGCAGAGAGGGAGAAAGGAAAAAAGGCTGCACTACACAGTGCTAGAGGTGCTGGCCACAACAGTACCCCCCCCCCCCCCCCCCCCCCCCTCCACGTGCCCCTCCAGGGGCACGAAGACGCTTCTCAGGATGGGCCCGATAGAAATCCTGGATCAGGGAGTAATCCAGGATCTGGCATCATGGAACCCAACCCCTCTCCTCAGGACCATATCCCTCCCAATCCACAAGGTACTGGACACCCCGACCTCTCCTCCGGACGTCCAGGAGCCGACGGACCGTGAAGGTAGGGGCATCATCGACGATCCTGGGTGGAGGAGGGGGATGGCTAGGGGGGGCCAGAGCGCTGTCCCTTACAGGCTTGAGCTGAGAGACGTGGAATGTTGGATGAACTTTCATGGAAGGCGGGAGTTTCAGGCAAACTGCGCTGGGATTAACGATCTTGTCGATCTCAAATGGTCCCACGAAGCGAGGTACCAACTTACGGGATTCCACTTTCAATGGCAGGTCCTTGGCCTTGAGCCACACCCTTTGGCCTGGAGTATATGTGGGTGCAGGGAGTCGGTGTCGGTTGGCCTGCACTTCCATCTTCTGGGCGGCTTGGAGCAGGGATGCCCGTGCTTTTTTCCAGGTTTTATGGCATCTGGCGATGAAAGCTTGCACTGAAGGGACACTGAGCTCGAATTCTTGGTCTGGGAACGTGGGGGGTTGATAACCCAAGGAGCACTGGAATGGGGAGAGTCCCGAAGAGGAGTTGGTCATGGAGGTATGGGCGTACTCAATCCAGGGAATTTGAGTACTCCAGGAGCCAGGGTTTTCTGAGGACATGCATCGGAGGAACGTCTCAAGCGTCTGGTTGGTCCTTTCCGTTTGTCCATTCGACTGAGGATGGAACCCCAAGGTGAGGCTGACCGTGGCCCCCAGCGCTCCGCAGAAGGCTCTCCAGACCTCTGAAATGAATTGGGGTCCACGATCAGGCACCACATCGGAGGGAATACCATGGATCCTGAAGACGTGTTGGATCAGGGCGTCAGCGGTCTCTCTGGCAGAAGGAAGCTTGGGCAATGGCACAAAATGGCTGATTTAGAGAAGCGGTCAACAATGGTCAAAATGACAGTGTGACCATGAGAGGGGGGCAGACCTGTGACGAAGTCCACAGCTATGTGTGACCAGGGTCGACTAGGAACAGGGAGTGGTTGAAGCAGGCCGGAGCTGGGTTGGTGGGAGGTCTTATTCCGAGCACAGACAGGACAAGCTGCCACAAAGTCCCTGGTGTCCTTTTCTAGGGTAGGCCACCAAAATCTTCTTTTGATGACCTCCAGTGTGCAGTTGGACCCGGGATGGCAGGCGATCCGGGAGGAATGACCCCACTGAAGAACTTGGGAACGAACAGGATCAGGAACGAAGAGTCGGTTAGGAGGAACATTCTCCGGGACAGGATGTTGGGCTTGAGCTAGACGAACCTGGGCTTCAACCTCCCAGGTCAGGGAGGCCACCACGCAGCTTCTGGGTAGAATCAGGGGAAAACTGGCGGGAGAGGGCATCGGGCTTGATATTTCTGGTGCCGGGTCGATACGTGAGGGTGAACTGGAATCTTTCAAAAACAGCATCCACCTGGCCTGGCGAGGGTTCAGTCTTTTAGCGGAGCGGATGTACTCCAAGTTCTTGTGGTCAGTCCAGACGATGAATGGATGTGCGGCGCCCTCGAGCCAGTGTCTCCATTCCTCAAGCGCCATCTTGCGGCCAGCAGCTCCCGGTTTCCTACATCGTAGTTGCGTTCCGCAGGGGCCAGGCAGCGAGAGAAGAAGGCACACGGGTGAATCTTTCCATCTTTTGGGGAACGTTGAGACAGGACTGCTCCAACTCCTGTGTCAGAAGCATCTACCTCCACGATGAACTGCAGGGTCGGTCAGGCTGGACGAGGATAGGAGCAGCGGTGAAGCGCTCCTTGAGGTCCTGGAAGGCCTTGGTGGCTTCCAGGGACCAGCTGAAACTTCTGGTTGTGGAGGTAAGAGTGGTTAGAGGTGCAACAATCTTGCTGTAATTCCTAATGAAACGTCTGTAGAAGTTAGCGAATCCTAGGAAACGCTGTAGTTGCTTCCTGGTCTCTGGCTGTGGCCATTCTTTCACTGCTGCCACTTTAGCGGGGTCCATCTTGATCTTCCCTGGGGAGATGACGTAACCGAGGAAGGAAACTGTATCAGTGTGGAATTCACATTTCTCGGCCTTAACAAAGAGTCTGTTCTTAGAGAGTCTTTCTAGTACTTGGCGTACATGCTGGCGATGTTCTTGGAGATCTTTGGAGTAGACTAAGATGTCATCAAGGTAAACAAACACAAAACGGTTGATCATATCTCAGAGGACGTCGTTGATCAGGTTCTGGAAGACGGCGGGGGCGTTGGAAAGGCCGAATGGCATCACCAGGTACTCAAAGTGTCCCAAGCGGGTGTTGAAAGCCATCTTCCACTCGTCACCTTCTCTGATGCGGATGAGGTGGTATGCGTTTCTTAGATCTAACTTTGTGAAGACGGAGGCATCGTGGAGAGGATTGAAGGCTGTGTTAATCAGAGGGAGTGGGTAAGTATTTTTGATGGTGATCTCATTCAACCCTCGAAAATCGATGCAGGGATGGAGGGAGCCATCTTTTTTCCCGAAGAAGAAGAAGCCAGCTCCTACAGGAGATGAAGAGGGGCGGATGATGCCAGCAGCCAAGGAGTCTCGGATATACTCCTCCATGGATTGACACTCAGGCTTGGACAAGTTATACAGCTTACTCTTGGGCAAGGTGGCGCCAGGCAGCAACTCTATGGCGCAATCATAGGGGCGATGCGGAGGCAGAGACAGGGCGTCTTTTTTACTGAAGGCGACAGCTAAGTCGTGGTACTCAGGAGGAACTAGGGACAAGTCTATGGGTTTAACAGGGGCAGTCTTAACAGGAGCGGAAGGAGTCAGAGCTGAACGGAGACAGTTAGCATGACAGAATGGACTCCAGGAACCAACCTCTGCCTTGACCCAATCTAGGTGAGGGTTATGGAGTCTCAGCCAGGGATAGCCCAACACCAGGGGAGAACAGGGGTGATCGATGAGGTAAAAAACTGATTTCTTCTCGGTGGTTACCAGCGATGACCAGGGATACTGGAACAGTTCTGTGGGTGACCTGAGTGAGATTCAGTCCATTGAGACCTCTGGCCTCTAGGGGTTCTGGTAGAGGATCTGAGGGGACAAAAAGCTGCTTGGCTAGCTCACTGTCAATGAAGTTTTCCTCCGCCCCTGAGTCCACTAAGGCGAGGACAGGTACTGTTTGATCCTTCCAACACAGTGAGACAGTCATCTGGAAATGT
Organism: Lutjanus argentimaculatus; assembly: GCA_034769285.1. NCBI lineage: Eukaryota > Metazoa > Chordata > Actinopteri > Lutjaniformes > Lutjanidae > Lutjanus > Lutjanus argentimaculatus. The sequence continues at coordinate 349,802 of JAWZSL010000051.1, forward strand.
TGGGGGGTCCTGATGGAGGCCCCCGGTTAATGGCGAGCCGGATCTTTTGCTGGACGAGCGGGACAGGCAGCGATGAAGTGTCCACTTTTCCCACAATACAGGCAGAGATTAGAAGCACGGCGACGTTCATGTTCCTGCGGTGTCAGTCGGGCTCTTCCCAGCTGCATGGGCTCGGGTCCGGTGTCAGATGAGGTAATGGTGGGCAGACTTTCTGGAGGTGGTGTAGTACGGAAGCTGGGAGTGTAAGGCCGAGACCCTCATTCTCGACGGCGTTCTCTGAGGCGGTTGTCCAATTTGATGGCGGTGCTGATCAGATGGTCGAGGGAGGAGGAGTCATCTCGGGTGGCGAGTTCGTCCTTGAGTGTCTCTGAGAGTCCACGGTAGAACGCCCCCTGCAGTGCTGGATCATTCCATCCACTCTCCGCTGCCAGTGTGCGGAATTCAATGGCGTAATCAGCCACACTCCGAGCCCCCTGGCGGAGGTTGGACAGACGGTTGCTGGTGTCTCTTCCGCGTACAGGATGGTCGAATACTCGCCTCATTTCTGCAGTGAAAACAGCATAGGACGCACTCAGTTCAGGCTGATTACTCCACACAGCTGCACCCCAATCCCTAGCCCGTCCAGTCAAAAGACTAATAATGTAAGCTATCTTGGCTCTATCAGAGGCGTAGGAATTGGGCTGCAGCTCAAAAACAAGCGAAACTTGTAACAAGAAAGCATTACAAGAACCAGGATCACCGGCATAATGTTCGGGAACCGGGACTGATGGTTCCCGAACTACATTGGTAGTAACACATGGTTCAGAAACAGGATTACTAGCCATAGCAGCTAACTGCGCGGGGTTGGTCCCCACAGACTGAGCTAAACAAGCAGACAACTCAGATACCCTATTAGTTAGTATAGACACTTGTTTTAACAAAGAGTCTTTACTGTCCACCAGATGGCGCATAAGCTCTTCATGCTGCTTTAACTGTGCTCCCTGATGAGCCATGGCCTCCTGAATGGTCGCTACAAGACCAGGCTGTTCGGTACCGGTGGTATTGCTTGCTGGGTTCATACTGGCCAGTCTGTAATGTTACGGGAACCACACGAGACCCAGGTGCAAGCAACACACACAGTACAAGTTCAATAAATAATATTTATTAAAAAAGCTAACAAGTGGTACCCAGGATAGCTGGGGTGAAAAAGAGAAGGAAACAGGGAAACACTGACCTAATAGTACTCAATAATGATGACTCTATCAGGATGCGACCATCTTTAACAAGTCGGCAACTGCTACACTACCCAGCTGGACATTGTGGTGTGGAGTATTTCTGCATATACTGTGTGTGTCCCAGAGAGTGTAAGTGTGTGTTTTATATCACTTTTGTCGCTTACTTAATTTATGTCACATTTGTAGTGCGTGTGTTGTGTGGCACCAGATGCTCAATAGTTTGACAATCTTTTAGTGTGTTTGTGTTTCTTTCCTTGCCATTCGCCCTGATACATGTCCAGATAATGCCTAGGATGTCGTCTGCTCACTCTCACTACTCACCGTCAACCTTGCCGATGTGTCCACTTAGGGACCATCATACAGTTCCTTGTCTCTCCCTCTGTGGTTAAAGCAACAGGGTAATGGATGTAAGCCTTCCTAAGGGGTATAGTAACTTGTTGACGCTCCCTTACTGGGAAGGCTTATATTCTCCCGTTATCCTGTCATCCCTCATTTGCATAGCTACCACTGCATTACAATTTGCTTTCTTCTTGCTGTATTATCTGTCTATTACTTTTGAGTTGTCATCATGTTTATTCATTTTTACACAAGTTTAGTGTGTGATTATGTCATTACAGTGACTTAATGCCCATACATGTTTTCTTTATTTTTTTCTGTAGTAAACCACACATACCTTCACCATCCACAATAAATAAGTGACATCTCAATGAGAGTGTGTGTGACATGGAGTTATTCTTTCCCACCTGTTCTAACCGGACAACCTGTGGAGGACCCAAATAACTATTAATGAGGAGTCATTCAAGCTGAAATTCAAAGTCAGCACCTCAGATACAACTGGACGGAACATCGGTGAATGGATTCATGTTCGCATATTTTGACACAGCCAACAATTACTATCATGCACATAATCAACCATAAGACTAAGAACTGAATTTATTTTTTGGCTCTACAGATCATTAAACATTATCTTTAATTGAGATTTGCACAATTTAGATTTCTAGCCTTAGCAATATCACCTTTTAAGTGAATTTATTGATGTAAAGTAAACATGTCTTGAAAGCGCTTAAGCTTCATCCAATCTACTCCTTAAAAAGTCTTACAGCCTTTCTTGATAATTAGGACTCCACACTACAATCGGGAAGAATTTCAGTTGCTGTACAGTAAAACACCATAAGTCTAGAGGTGTGGTTTGTGGTTAGGTTAGGCGGATGTGAATTTCACTTTTATCCATCATGGCTCAATTAACTTTATCTCCACCCACCTCTTGTCATAGGTGGTTCACCACCATCAGGCCCTTGTGAAGGTCCAGGGACTTGTGACATAGCAATCGTCTGAAACACATCTGTTAGTGGGACACTCAAAAGCAACAGTTCACAGTTCATTTTGCTTGAGGCAGAGCTTGAGATGCTCGACCTTCAGTATTTTCTGACTCCATTTTAGCAACATAGTCACCTTATTTTTCATTTTCATGTGGACTTACCTTGCTGCCAAGCCCCGACAGACCTGTTGCTCCGTCCTTTTGTTCAGTACGGCCTCTTCCGTCTAGGAGAAAAAGACACTCTTTCCAGAGTTTTGGTTAGTTTGATTAGTAACCACATGTGTCAAACTCCAGGCCCGAGGGCCAAATCCGGTCCGCCATCTCATTTTATGTGGCCTCCGTTTTCTCTCTCCTCCTGTCTCTGTCTGCACCGCTCTTACTGGACGCCTGCTGCCGCGCTCACACAAAACAAGCGCTCCCTCCTCCCTCTCCTGTGTGTCCTTGTCATTTCATCAGAGCAGACCGCGATGAAAATGGCGACAGAAGTGACATTGTACCGCGTCACACCAACCAAACTTTCATAACGCGCAAGTGTAGAACAAGTTTGGAGTTTTTTAGGAAAGACGAGAAACACTGCTGCAAATTATTTATGTAAAACGTGTCTGACAGCAGAGTACAGAGACACGAGTCTGACCCACAGAGACGTCATGTGACTGTGAGAGCAGGTAACACGGAGCATCTCTGATCACTGATCAGAACCACAGCAGTCTTCATATGAAACAGAGCAGCAGATCATCTTACTGCAAAAATACTCATATTTTAAACAGTTTTAAAGTTTGTCCACAGACACAACTCTATCTGTTTCATTTTATAATACATGATTGTTTCAAAATAGAATGTCTACTTGCCATTATTTTTTCCTAGATTTTTGCTATTAGAGCTTATTATAATTGTTATAAAAATCAGTATTAATCAAATGTAGAGGCAATTATGTGATATAGATACAACTGTATTGTCTTACATTTACAACTGGCCCTTTGAGGGCAAACCTAACGCTGATGTGGCCCAAGATGAAATTGAGTTTGACACCCCTGGATTAGTACATAATAGCCCTTATTAAAAGAATGAACTGGTTCCTCCAATGGTTTGGGGAGCCTCTCCAATACCTGCAAATGATATCTTCTCAAAATCTGTTAGTTTTTTCCTCTTTTTTTTCATGAACTCATGTCCACTGCAAGGTAGTTTTGTGTTTGTTCATTTATGACTAACAAATACTTATAGCCTTGACAACTGGGCATATGTACAAAATCTTTCTAAATATTTACAAATGGACCTCATGGGGGTTCCAAATGGTCATGTCTCATAGTGCTGTTTTGTGTTTGTGAAACCTCTGTGATATCTGGTGCAAACCATTGTCCATGTGTGACACATGCCAGTACATGTTGGTGAGCTCAAGGACAAACCCCAGTCGACCATCAGGGTGGAGCCAAAAACCAGACTCCACATCAACTGCACAATCTCTTCTCAACCAAAAACTACACTCCTTATCATTTGCATGATTTTGCATTATCACAACATCATTAACGATGTGTTGTTCATCTTTAAAAAAATGACGAGACTTCATCTTATGAACCACGAGCTAGCGCTCCAACTTCGTTTAATTTTCATCCACACCACCTTATGACTGCACTGCCCCTGCTCTTCCTTGTCTATTCCACCTTTACCAATCTCCACAATCACATAGCTCCCTCTCTTGGTCACTTCTGGTGATACACTTAAATCACTGCATATTAACACATCCCCCTTTCTTTGAAGTTATTGACAATGAACAAACGAGAACACATGCCTTAACACACATAGATGATGTCAGTATTATAAATCAAAATTAGCATCATCACAATTGCAACATTTTCTTTTTATATCATATAGGCAACTCTGTGGAAACATCACTTGTCTCCACCTGCACATATCCATCTGATTTCAACTCAGGCACTGTCTGCATGTAACAAAGCATCCTTTCCATCTGCATCACCACACAGTGTCTCTTGAAAAGTCTCTTTGGTTTTCAGAAAGTTGCGGCGGTTCCTTCTGAGCACGTCCTTCTTCCGTTCTCACTTCATAGGACCTTGGTCCTACCTCCTGAAGAACAGTAGCTTTTCTGTTCCACGCATCCTGGTCCTGGATTCTCACCACATCGTCCTTTGCAAGTGGTCTGAGAGCTTTAGTCGACTTGTCATAACACTGTTTTTGTTTCCATTTCAGGTTCTCCATTTTTGACTGAATCTCCGTTCTCTGTTTGACCTCTATATAGCAGGGCAGGGTTGTGCATGGCTTGCGATTCATCAAAAGTTCTGGGGACAGACCGCAGCCAAGGGGAGCAGACCTGTAGCTCAGCAGAGCTAGATAAGGGTCTCACTTACTGTCTGTGGCCTTCTTCAGAAGCTGCTTGATGATATGCACTCCCTTTTCAGCCTTGCCATTTGCCTGTGTGTTACGGGTCCCAGAGTATGGTACTAAAGCAACAAAGTACAAATCTGTAAAATACAGATAAAATGCAGCAGCAATGAAAACACGGAGTGGTCAGTTTGTCATTCAGGTTACGTCTCTATTCAAAAACTCACAACAAATCAATACATTACATTCCTCTGGGTGTCAGTTTCTGTTTCAGTCCATATTAACTGGTTAAGTTAAGTGCAATAAACATCCAAAAATTTGTTGGTCCAAAACACCTCACATAATACATTCACAGCTGCATAAGTTTCACACTTAAAGCAACATTCAAGTACACTCTTATCACTTATATAAAAGTGCATCAGGTCTACTATAACGATATAGCACAAATAACAGTCCTATTCAACTATATTTTAAACAAGCAATTTCTTATCTGCTATGATCCTGGACATACACACTTAATCATCACTTCCACACAAAGAGAAATGTGAACTAATTTCAATGTGACACCATTTGACGGTAACCAGGTATCACTATAAGACCTTGCCTTTCAGCTACATCTTTTACAGTGTAAATACTTTAGCAACATATTTCACAATATATACATTTCATGAAACAAGTGCATTAACAGTAACATTAACTCTCTTTTTATGTAAAGCATTTAACAAAATAACTGTTTCCTGTACGATTATTTATGTGTGGGAGCCTGAATCTCACTCTGTGAACAGTGAATCAACACTAGCGATCTGTCTGCAAGACCAAACTCAGGGTAAAAGCAGCAATGAAGACACAGAGCGCTCAGTTCGTCGTTCAGGTGTGGGCATAGGGTCCCACCTTAGACAACCCGGGCACAACTGCTCCCATGACAAAGGTTCCACATAGGTTCTGCTTACATTTACTATATTTCTTCACATGAAATATGAAAGATAAAATAACATGACTGTCATGTACCTCATTAGGGACCATTTTAAACCCTCAAAATCAAAGGATATTACCTTACAGCTAAATAAATCAATTAAAAAAAAATCAACACAAAAGCGGTCGCACAATTTTGGGTGTACCACACGTGCGTGCTGGGGACTGGATGTGAATTGGTGGAAACCATATTGTTTTGCAAACTGCTGCCATTCTCTGCAGTTATAGCACGGACCATGGTCACTAACTACAGTCTCTGGTATTCCATGCCTAGCGAAGATGGACTTGACCTGGGTAATAACACTGTTGGCAGTTACATTTGTGAGCAGAGCAATTTCTGGGAAGTTTGAATAACAATCAGTTACTAACAAGTAATCTTTCCCATTACAATGAAACAAATCTGTTCCCACTTTCTTCCAAGGTGCAGTAGGAGAATCAGGAATTATCATGGGCTCTCTTGCCTGTTTGCTCTACTACTTTTTACATTTCACACTTTCCTATCATGTTTTCAGTGTCCTTATTAATACCAGGCCAGTACACTGTGCCTCTGGATATCCTTTTGCACTTTTCTATTCCAAGGTGTCCCTCATGTAGTCTCTGCAGTATCTCCAGTCTCAGGCTGTGTGGAATTACAATCCTATTGTCTCTCAACAACAGTCCATTTGCCACACTTAGCTCTGATCTGATGTGATAATACTTTGGACAGGACCCCTTGGGCCAGCCACTCTTGATGTGTTCTATCACTGTTTGAATAGAATAGAATAGAACAGAATAATACTTTATTGATCCCCGAGGGGAAATTTCATTTCAGTTACATCCCGTCCAAGAAACATAAAAAAAGACAGTGATACATAACAGGGGGAGGACAGGAGCGGGAGAAACTGTGGGTCACCACACGAGCGGCGCCCCGTTTACTTAGATGAGAAAAAGGAGAACAAGAGGGAGGAAGACGGAAAAAAAGCAACTCCCAAACTAGGCTCCTGTAAGGGGGGGCACAGTGTGGGATTAGGAAAATAAGCAACATAAGCAACATAATAAGACATTACAACAAAACTCGAAGACTTGCACATGTGGGAGGGGGGAAGGTGTTGGGGAGGGGAGGTGTCCCAGCATAGACACTGGGGGGATGGGTGCGCATTTGGGCGCCTCGCAACAACCCTCCATGTTATACTGCGACAGGGGGGGGGGGGCACGAAGGCGTTGAGTTGAATGGGGGTGTACGTGTTATATGTGTCTTCGTGTATGCGTATGTGTAAGCCCGTGTCCTTCATTCCCACTCAGCCTCAACCCATTGTCTCTGCCGTCTGATGGCTGATGACGAAGACATGGCTGTTGCCGTGGAGACGACCTCGGAGAGTTCTGATCCAGAAACAAAGTTCACAGGAGTAGGGGGTGGTGGGGGATAGGGCTGGAGCATCTTGTCTGCATAACATCCAGGAGAGTAGAGGGATAGCCGGCCTTGGGAAGGCTGGTTATCTCAGGGAGCCAATGAAGATAACAGTTGTTTTGGGACAGGCTGACACTGCAATTTTTCGTCTGCCTTTGAGTCTCTCTGAGTCTCTCGGTGGCTTGCTTCAAATATATCCAAATTCAATGGCCAATTTCAGCCGAGCCGAGCTGACAACTTCTCCAAGGTGGCATCCGACTTGCGAAGGAGCTCAGAAATCGCATCCTGCTTGCAATTGTAGCTCCTTATCTTTAGCTGTCTCTTCACTTATTTGTTTTGACTTAGCATCAGACACTGGCAGAGACTCAACTATCATGTTAACATGATTTTCTACTTCTTTTTCAGTGGAGCTCGTATGACTCCTCTCTGGAGCTCATGATAGTGCATCTGCTAACACCAGGTGCTTGCCTGGTGTGTATATCAACTTGAAGTCATACCTTTGCATTTTCATGATGAGGCACTGAATCCTCGGCAACATCTCATTCAGGCTTTTCTTGATGATTGACACGAGAGGACAATGATCTGTCTCGACTGTGAAGGTGGGACGACCATGGACATAGCAGTGAAAGATTTCCAGTCCATAGGCCAGCCCAAGACATTCTTTTTCGATTTGAGCTAGCTTCAGTCTTAGTCATGGATCTGGAAGCATATGCAACTGGCTTCCAACTATCTCCCTCAGCTTGCAACAAGACAGCTCCCAGCCCGTCCTTTGTAGCATCTGTTGAAATCTTCAGTTTCTTGGTTGGATCATAGTATGCAAGCACGGGGGCAGTAGTCAGTGTGGTCTTTAAAGCATTCCACTCTCTCATTCCTTGCTGTCCACTTGACCTCTGTGGAATCATGAGGTAGCTCTCTTAGTGCTGATGTTCTCACTGACAGGTTTGGTATGAACTTTCCAATAAAGATTATCATCCCCATGACTCTGAGCACACCTTTCTTGTCTGTCGGGCGTGGCATGCTTAGGGTGGCTTTTATCTTTCTTTCATCAGGCTCAATACCTTGAGCAGACAGTTTGTCACCCAGAAATGTTATTTCCTGCACACCAAATTGGCATTTGGCACGGTTTAGCTTTAGTCCATTTTCACGTACTCTTTGAAGCACTTTTGTCAGTCTTTTATTATGTTCCTCAAGGGTGGAGCCCCAGATGACCACGTCATCAACATAACAACGGACCCCTTCTAGTCCCTCTAACACATTGTCTATGGCTCAGTGAAAGATCTGAGGCTGAGATTATGCCAAATGGCATCCTGAGGAATCTGTATCTGCCAAAGGTGTTTTGAAAGTGCTTTACTTAGAACTTTTATCATCCAACTTAATTTGCCAGAATCCCTGTGCTGCATCTAGCTTTGAGAAGTATTTGGCTCCTGCCATTTCACTTGCAATCTCCTCGCGCTTTGGTATCTGGTAGTGCTCACGTTTTATGTTTTGGTTTAGATCTCCAGGATCCATGCACATTCTCAGTTCTTTGTTTTTGTTCTTTTTATCCATGCACACCATTGAGTTTATCCACTCAGTAGGTTCCTCCACTTTTGTGATGACTTGCAACTGAGACATCCTGTCCAGTTCCTTTTTGAGACGCTCCCGAAGCAGAGCTGGAACTCTGTGTGGTGCATGGATTACTGGTTTTGCATCCTCTTTTAGTTGAATTTTGTATGTGTATGGCAGGGATCCCAGTCCTTTGAAGACGTCATGATACTGCTGCACAACGGAGTCAACTGTGTCTGAGTGTTCACTTATTGCTTCTGAGCAGTTGATGTGGTAGACTCTCCTCACCAGGTTTAATTTCTTTGAGGCAACCCCGCCTAGGAGTGACTCATGGCCCTCAGGTACAACATAAAACAGTACATTGTAATCTTTGTTCTTTACAGTCACTTTTAGTCTGCATTGACCTCTACTTTCTATGTCTTTTCCATTGTAGTCTTTCAGTGGCACTCTTTTCTTGATGATTTTGGGCTTTTCCTTCATAGCACTGATTTCTGTCATGCTGATCAAGTTCGCCTGTGCACCTGTGTCAATCCTTAGTGCTACTATAACTCCATTTATTGGAAGTGACACAAGCCATGTGTCTTCATTGTCTGAGTGCCTGTCATTTTTTTTTTTTTTTTTTTTTTTGTGTCATTGTGCTCAGTTTCTGCATTATCACATGACACCATGTCCCCAAAGAAAGTCTCACTTAGATCAGTCTCTTCCACTAGCCACACTGATTTGGGCTTGCCTTAGATAGACATTGTTTTGCAAAATGATTTTTTCCATTATATTTTGAGTATCTTTTGCCATATGCAGGACACTGCCGGGGCTCATGTCTGTCACCACATCGTTTGCAGAAATATGTCGCATCATCTTTGTTTTTCTTTTGTGGTGTATTCCTTTTCATCTTGTTTTTAACCACAGCTACTCTTGCACATCATTTACTGTAGTGACACCTGTTTCATTGAATGCTAGCTCACTTGCTGTTCCCTGATACGCTTCATAGATTCCATACACAATTTGATTACAGACCATTGAATCTTTCAGATCTCCAAAATCACATTTAATCACATAGGATTGCATCTATGAATGTTTGATCTATAGTCTAGAAATGGAAGTAACTACATCTCACTTGACATTGTTTTGTCTTATGGAGCCGTTTGATGAATAAGGAAACTAAAACTTAAAATGTGAAAAATGACAAAGATAAATTTTGTATCTCATACATTAGTGTGATAAAACAATTGTTAGCATTTTCAACTATTGGTTAAAGAAAGCCAAAAATTTGCAACGCTACCTCAGAGAGTGACTGTGACCACTGAGCAAAACACACTTGAAGGTGGGAGAAACATAGACTGAAGATTTAGAGAAATAGAAGCCTCTTTTACTGACTACTGCTATTGATAATATATTAAATACCAATACACTAATAACAACAACACACTAATATTCTGAGAGGGTTTTGAGACAAGTATTTTTTACTCAAGTATTGTTCTAACACTTGTATTTTTATTTGTAATTGAATAATATTTTAGTAATGTAACAGTGCTTGTACTTCAGTATGTATTTAAGTACTCTTTACACCATTGCACATATAAATAAAAACAATGCAATCATGTTCATACACAAAATATGTAATACTGCATCAGGAATGTGCACAACACAGTCATGAGCCAGTTCTAGGCTGTGAACTTATCGATCATAATGGCAACAGCAACCACTGCTCTTAAACAACCCAGCATACAAAGGACTACAGGGGGTGAGTCGAGACGAGTAGCATGCTACAGCATGGTAATGAGACCCATGTTTTTGTATTAGGATGCCTGTAGCAAAGCCTTCTCTCACATGTACATGCAGATAGAACAGCTGATGACAGTCTGGCAACCCAAACACTGGAGCCAGAGTGAGAGCTTGCTTTAAGTCCTGAAAGGCTTTGTGCACGGTATCAGTCTGCAGTACCTCTGATTGTGTTTGCTGACTGCAGCATGGCAAAGCAGAGTCCATATCAGCATACGCAAATGTCCAACGTCTGCAATAGTTCACCATTCCAAGAATGAGAGCATGTCTTTCTTAGTTCTGGGAGGAGGCATGTTGACCAGCAGTTTCACCTTTTCTGGTGACAGGAGGGACAGTCCATCCTTCAGGATGTGACCCACATATGTGACTTCAGCCCAACAAAATTGCAACTTAGTGTGATGCTCTGTGTCCACACTCAGCCAACCTCTGCAGGAGCAAGATTGAATCAGTTCAACAAGCTCCTTCTGATGTAGTGGCAATCAAAAGATCATCTGTGTATTGACATCCCTGGCAGGTGGAGGTCATCCAGGTCTCTTTTCACCACTGCATACACCACCGGACTCTCGACAAAGCCCTGCGGCAAATGGCACCATGTATACTGCCTGAACGTGAATGCAAACAGATACTGGCTATCTGGTTGCAACGGTATAGAAACTGAACATAGATCAGTGACTGTGTTGTGTGTTGAGTTGGATGGTAATAAGGCTAAAACTGAATCAGTGTTTGTCACAATTGGAGCTGTTGGCACAACAGTGTTGTTTATAGCTTACAAATCTTGCACAAACCATCATTCATTCAGATGATTATAAAACAAATGTGCTCTCTGGTAACTGAATGTTCTCACCTAATGATAACATATGCAGTTCTTCACCCAAGTGTGTTATTGTTTGGGTTAGTGAGGCTGCTACAGCTGCTCTGCATGCTTGGCATTGACCTGCCCTTCTTCCAAGATGTTCTGGTTCACTCCCGGGCATAACAGTTATGGTGATATGTGGAAATGAATATTTAAACTTATCAAATAATCCACCTTGTGTGTCAGACAGTTAAATTGGAATCGCACACCCTTGTGAACCAACAAACATAAATTGCTCAGTTTTCCAACCCCTACTGGACATTTAAGAAATCATTAGCCAGTACCTTGTACTGCTCCGAAGGGTTAAATGCTGCTGTAGAATGACAGTTCACAGGTGGGGCTTCATAGCAGACATCGATGACACACACATTAATGACATTTTGGCATTTTTCTGAATTTTGGGAACTGTGAAGATAGAAGACATGTTAAAATCTGCCAACGTCCAGCAATACAAACAGTCAGCAGTGTATTTCACAAACTAAAATGCTTGAGCTAATTTATCATTAGGTAGGGTTAAAAACAAACAGTCAGCGGTACAGTGAATTGTTGCATTAAACTTACAAAGCAAATCTTGCCCTATTGAGGTTAATTGGGCTCTTATCAAATATCAAAAGGAGTGTTGCACATTTGTGCCTTCAACATTTGTTTTAGTTTGGCATGATATGGTTAACATTATTACCATTAACTTGAACTGGCAGTATTAGATCCTCAGAAGGATTAGTGTAAAGTTAAATTGTGAACTGCACTGCTCAACACCCTCCTGTGATGCCTGTTGCATCATTTGTTTAGATCTGGAGGTGCATTTTTCAGGAGTGAAAATATAATTTCTATACAGCGCCATTATGTAGCTAAATTGGGGTCAAAAGTTTTGAACTTGAAAATTTTTTAAAAATGTTTTGTTTCACATATTTTTATTGTGAAGAGTCGCATCACCATACATGGCAGCTAGAAAAACATTTTCTCTTCCTTTTATCACAAACATTGTGAACAACAGCAGTGAGGAGGGCTACTCATCATTTGTTAAAAGAAAAGAAATAGTCCTCACATCATAAAGTGAACACAGAACCTACACATAAAAGCAACAACAACAACAACAAAACACCACCAGAGAAACAAAACAAAACAAAGCAAAACAAAGCAAAACAAAACAAACCAAACAAACAAACAAACAAACAAACAAACAAACAAAAAAACACATAAAAAACAAAAGGGACCCCACCCATCCTCCCACCCAAACCCTCAACCCTCCCCTGGAGTGTTACCTAATGTTGCATATAGTGTAGTTCATATACAGGATTTTAATTAGTTTAGCTTTTCAAATAGGAGATTAAGGGGTGCCAAATCTTATCAAATTCATTGAGTTTGTTTCTCAGAACAAATCTGATTCTTTCTAAATGGAGAGTTTCTGTTAAATCAGTAAGCCAGTGTTTAACATCGGGCACTTCTTTCTTCTTCCAAAAAAGAAGAATGAGCTTTTTAGCCGTAAGAAGTCCATGAGATAATAGGCATTGCTGAGCTACCTGCAGTCCCCTTGTGCCTACTGGTACTCCTAAAGTAATGATTACTGGCTCTGGTTCTAACCTCACTCCCAGCATCTTCGAGAGTGTTCTAAATATCCCTGAAAAAAAGTTGTGCAGATTGGGACACAAGGCATAGCTGTGTAGTAAATTTGCATCTGGTGAGCCACATTTATCACATTGGGATGAAATTTCAGGAAATATTTTATGTAATTTTGTCTTTGAATAATGCAATCTATGCAATGCTTTAAACTGTATTAAACGATGTCGTGCATTAACTGAGCAAGTGTGTATATATTTCAGGATTTTATCCCAGGTATCCCCTGACAACTGTTTGCCCAATTCTGCTTCCCATTCAGCTTTAATTGCATTAGTTGCAGTTGGGGTTATATTCTGAAGTGTATTATACAGCAAAGAAATTATATTTTTGGACCAAGTAGAAGATTTTAGACAGCTATCCAATTTGTCCGGCCCAGCACCCTCAAAGTCGGGAAAATGTGATCTCACATAACTCCTAACCTGCAGGTATTTAAAGAAGTCACACTATGTGAGGGCATATTTTTCCCTGAGCTGTTGAAAGGATGCAAACACTCCTTTCAGGTATAGATCCCCAACACTACAAATTCCCAAATCCTTCCATGCAAGAAAAGAGCCATCTAAGTTAGAAGGGGCAAATGAGGGATTTGCTATTATAGGTAATAGGAAAGATACATTTCTAAGCTTAAAATGTTTCTTAAGTTGTCTCCAAATAAGTATACTGTTATAAATGTTATAAATATAATAAATATAAATTGTTACTACAGTTCGCTTTGCTCAGTGGCACAGGTGACAAAATGACTGCACCAGCAGAGAAAGGAAGACAATCTTCTCGTTCCATCTCTAACCCAACAGGCAAAACAGCAGATTCATCCAACAAATATGCAATGGAGTGGATGTTGGCAGCCCAATAATAATTAATGAAATTTGGCAAAGCCAGCCCTCCACTTGTCTTGGGTTTACAAAGATGAGCTTTTCCTATTCTATGTATCTTATGATCCCACACAAATGAAAGAATAATGGAATCTAAACGTTTGAAAAATGTATGTTCTGGAGGAGATATAACAGCTGCGGGAGAACTATCATCTTAACAGCATTTGTTCTTCCTAGCAACGAGATCGGAAGCGTCCTCCAAAATTGAATGTTATTCCGGAGTGTATCCATCAGGGGATCAAAGTTGGCCTTAAACAATGAGTTATAATTTTTAGTAATAATTATTCCCAGGTACTTAAACTTTTCTCTGGTTATCCTAAAGGGTAGTTGATGGAGCCATTCATGATCTATAATATGAATTGGCATGAGCTCGCTCTTGTCCCAGTTGACCCTGTAACCTGCAAAGGACCCAAATAGATTGATCAGGGACAGAATTGGTGGTATTGAAGCTTGAGGCTGCGATATGAAGAGGAGAATATCATCCGCATAAAGAGATATTTTGTTAACAGTGTACTTTGTATTATATCCATAAATTTCTCTGTGTGACCGGATTCTCTCGGCAAGGGGCTCTATCGCCAGCGCGAACAACAATGGACTTAAAGTACAGCCCTGCCTAGTTCCCTGGCATAACCTGAAATTAGGAGAGAGTATATGATTGGTCAGTATTTTGGCACAGGGATTATTATATAATAGTTTTATCCATGAAATAAACCTATCGGCAGTTTCAAATTTATTAAGAACTGCAAATAAGTAGGGCCATTCGACCTGGTTGAATGCCTTTTCGGCATCTAAAGATAGTACCAAAAGGTCCTCTTTGGGATGCCGTGGGGAATACATAACATTGAATAAACACCGCAAATTAAAGTATGAGTGTGTTTGGGGAATAAACCCGGTCTGGTCTGGGTGTACCAGCTTCCCTATCAAGAGGCTTAGCCTTTTAGCTAAAAGTTTTTGTTAGAATTTTCTGATCTGTGTTTAAACAAAGACATAGACCTCGTCCAGATCTTTCCCTGTTTTTGGAATCAAAGTGATGATTGCCTCATTCAGGGTGTGGGGAAGCTCTCCATTATCAAATGCCTGCCCAAACATTTTATTTAAATGGGGAACCAACGAGTGACTGAATTTCTTATAAAATTCATTTCCAAATCCATCCGGTCCTGGACTTTTGCCATTTTTTAAAGATTTTATGGATTCTGTAATTTCTTCGCATGTAATCTCAGCTCCTAAATAATCACAATCAGTTTGGTTTATAGTTGGGAGCTGACACTCATCCAGGAAAGCTTGCATATCTCCTGGTGTTGCCTTCATTTGAGATGTGTATAACCTCTCATAAAACTGTTGAAACCATTCATTTATATCTTTGTGTGAAGTTAAGAGTTGCCCTGTATCTGATTTAATCTTGTGAATTGAACGCTCATTCTCTAGTTTACGCAATTGTCTGGCAAGCAGCTTATGTGGTTTATCACCAAACTCAAAAAAAATTCTGTTTTGCAAACATAAAGGCTTTACTAATTCTTTCAGAGAGTATTGTATTTAGTTGGTATTTGAGTGTTATGATCTGATTAAGTTTCTCTTTAGAAGGGTGTTGTGCATTTTCTGCATCAAGCTTTTGTATTTGATCTTCCAGTTTTAATTGTTCCTCTTTGTTATGTTTCCTCTTAGGGGCTTGAAATGAAATAATGCATCCTCTTAAGTAGGCATTTAGCGTCTCCCACAGCAAAGAGGGAGTAGTTTCTGGCTTGCTATTTGTCTCAAGAAATATACTAATGTGCGTTTTAATGTATTCACAAAACACTGAATCAGTAAGGAGCTGTGGGTTATACCTCCAGCTACCCTGTTGCCACGGTTTGTGGAAATGTGACTGGGCAGTGGTCAGAAATAATAATATTATGGTACTTTGCATTGCCAGAGTATTGCAGTAGTTTTCCATCCACTAAGAAGTAGTCTATTCTTGTGTAGACATTGTGCACATGGGAATGAAAAGAAAAAATAAAATTTGAAACTGAAAATTCAAGTTTTGATCTTGAATTTTGAAAAATACATCAATGTATTCAAAATAAAAATAAGTGTACAAAAGTTTTTTCAGGTTAAATATAATTATGATTCACTCTGGTAATTCTTTTGAATAAATGATTTATTTTCATTTTTCACTTTCATATATTTAGATATTTGAGATCCTATTTCTTTCAGTTGCACCTTTTTTTCTTTTCAGATTCAGATCTTATTTTTTACAGTTTCAAATCTTTTTTTCAGTTTCAGATCTTTTCTTTTCAGTTTCAGACTTTTGGCCCTGATTTCGCATGGAGGGCGTGCCATCAACTGAGAGGGGTGTGGAATCATGACAGACAGCTTATCAAAAAGGCTAGGGACCTTCCCCTATCACGTTGCCTTCAGGGAACATAGGAACTAAAACAATTCAACTCAACACTTTAGGTAGGCTACACCATGTGATTGGCAGTGAAAAAACTGATGTCAATGACAAACTTCCATTTGCACGGCATGCACGAATATCCTGCATGGCTAAATCTGTTTTAATTTCCACTGTAAGGCTAAGGCTGTTAATATGTCAGTTTTAATATTCTTCAATATGTAGCAAGTTTATCCAAATATCACCTTTTTTGAAATTTACTCCAATGTTTTCAGATATGTGAGATGTGAAAGCTGTTTTAGACAGTACTCAGGAATAATTGCAGAAGTGGAGTGATAAATTATGCCAGATTGTGCACTTCAACAGCCACACTTTGGGCCCTATCTTACACCCAGCGCAATGCCGTTTTGCCGCCAGCGCAGGTGACTTTGCTATCTAGCCATGTCTGCACGATAGCAAATTCACTTGCGCAAAACGAAGACATGGCCCGGCGCGTTTGCTATCTTGTGCTCGGTGCACTGGAGTAAAAACCACTTGGCCCTTAGAGCCCTATCTTACGCCGGTCTGAAGCGCAATGGATTTAATGTATTCAAGGTGTGTCCAAATCCTCCTTTGGCGTCTCCTCCCAGGGCTGCGAGTGATATTTTGCCCTGCCCCGCCTCCTGTGCCGCCAGCGCAAAGCGGCATACACCTATCAGGTGTGCCCAAGTGCCCTCATTAATTCACTGGCAAGTTTAGGCTGAACATGCAATAAACCAATCAGAAAGTCAGCTCTCATCGTCTGTAAGAGGCAGGTGCGCCAGCAGCGCAAGCAGTGGCAGCATGAGACACGTCTACAAAGCAGCTTTATGTGTAAATAGTTTATTTTACATCAACACCTGCAAAAACATTACAATAAATGAACCGCAAATGTCATGCAGATATGTAACTGGTTAGTTTTACATTGAAGCACCTTGAAATTGTGTTGTATTTTATAATTTATTATTACCTCCCACCTAATCCTCATCTCCTCCTCCCATCCTCGCTCCTCTGTCCCGCTACGAAACAATCAGAAAGAGTTTCTGAAGTTTGAAGTGCGCAAAATTACGCACGGATATATCCAACCAGCTCCAGCAGCAGCACACATACCTTTTTCTCTCTGGGTTGGGCAGTACTCGTGCGGTCAAATATTGTGTCTTGTATGTTATAGATCATAAGTGTTTAATCCTTGTTTTTCTGGATCACAACAAACAGGCAGACACAAACAGCTGTCATGCTGACTCATCTGATAAAGACGATATGACAGCTGTGATCCCGTCCCGTGTGCACTTTACAGGTCTGTTTAGACTTATTAGGTTTTATAATCATAAAATAATTTCTTTTTCCTCATTAGTGAGTTGATCTTAAAAGACACACTCGCGCACGGCTGTTTAACATTTATGAAAGGTGTTCTGTAATTGTGGAGATGTGTGCGCCTCAGCCAGACGTGAGACACACGCACGCTTTTAACTTCAATATTTACACTTTATTGCTGATAGAAAATATGTTTAAATGACACTTTACTAATCCACACTCCCATGTGGGAAAAGGAATGAACAAAAATCAAGGTGTTTTGTGATTGTGAAGACGTGTGCGTGTTTCGGCCAAACACGCCGGGTGCTTTAGACCCACAATGCGCAATTACTCCAATGCGCCGAGCACAAGATAGCAAACGCGCCAGGCCACGCCCTCGTTTTGCCTTCATGTTTAGACCTCCCGCCCACAGCGGCACAGACTAGGCACAAGTTCATTTGCTATCTTGCAGACATGGCAAAAATGGCACTTGCACTGGTGTCAGATAGCAAAACCACCTGCGCAATGGCTCCACAATCACAAAACACCTTAATTAACGTTCAGTCTTTTGCTCACACAGGAGTGTCGATTGTTTTGTCGTTTTTTTTTTTTTTTTTTTTGTTTTTTTGGCATTTTTTCCTTTATTGGACAGGACAGCCAGGGAGTAGACAGGAAACGGGGCAGAGAGAGGGGATGACACGCAGCAAAGGGCCGAAGGCGGGAGTCGAACCAGCAGCCGCTGCAGAGGACTAACAGCCTCCATACATGGGTCGGACGCTCCACCAACTGAGCTAAACATGTACCGTTGATTGTTAAAGTGTCCTTTGAACATATTATCCATCAGCAATAAAGCGTAAATATTAAAGTTAACAGCGTGCGAGTGTGTCTCGCGCTTGGCTGAGGCGCACAGACGTCTCCACAAGACAAGACAACACAGAAGGTCTTTCATTAATGTTAAATAGCCGTGCGCGCGTGTGTCCTTTAAGATAAACTCACTAATAAGGAAAAACAAGTTATTTTATGATTATAAAGCCTAATGAATCTAAACAGACCTGTAAAATGTGCACGGGACGGGTTTACAGCTGTCATATCGTCTTTATCAGATGAGTCAGCATGACAACTGGAGTAGCTGTAGTGTTTGTGTCTGCCTGTTTGTTGTGATCTAGAAAAACAAGGATTAAACAATTATGATCTATAACATACAAAATGTACAAGACACGACCGCATGAGTCCTTCTGACCCAGAGAGAAAAAGGTATGTGTGCCTTTAACGAAGCTGGTTGGATGTGTAATTTTGCGCACTTCAAACTTCAGAAACTCTTTCTGATTGTTTCGTAGCGGGACAGAGGAAGAGGATTGGAAGAGGAGATGAGGACTTCCAGCTTTGCCAATTCACCACTTTAAGATGTCAGAAACATTGTATGTTGTCACAAAACGACCTCTCATTTTGAACATTTCTCATCTGTGTACTGGCTCCAGCAGGTGGGCCTTTATCGCCCTGCTTCTGCAATTGGTCCTCAGTACTGTCTAACACAGCTTTCACATCTCACATCTCCACACATCACATCCTCCTCACATCTCCGAAAATGGAGTAAATTTAAAAAAAAGGTGATATTTGGATAAACTTGCCACATATTGAAGAATATTAAAACTTAATAAAGTGACATATTAACAGCCTTTAGCCTTACAGTGGAAATTAAAACAGATTTAGCCATGCAGGATATTCGTGCATGCCGTGCAAATGGAAGTTTGTCACTAACATCAGTTCTTTCACTGCCAATCACATGGTGTAGCCTACATAAAGTGTTGAGTTGAATTGTTTTAGCTCCTACGTTCCCTGAAGGCAACATGATAGGGGAAGGTCCCTAGCCTTTTTGATAAGCTGTCTGTCATGATTCCACACCCCTCTCAGTTGATGGCACGCCCTCCACGCGAAATCAGGGCCAAAAGTCTGAAACTGAAAAGAAAAGATCTGAAACTGAAAAAGAAAGATCTGAAACTGAAAAAAAGATTTGAAACTGTAAAAAATAAGATCTGAATCTGAAAAGAAAAAAAGGTGCATCTGAAAGAATAGGATCTCAAATACCAAAATATATGAAAGTGAAAAATGAAAATAAATCATTTATTCAAAAGAATTACCAGAGTGAATCATAATTATATTTAACCTGAAAAAACTTTTTGTACACTTATTTTTATTTTGAATACATTGATGTATTTTTCAAAATTCAAGATCAAAACTTGAATTTTCAGTTTCAAATTTTATTTTTTCAAGTACAAAACTTTTGACCCCAATTTAGCTACATAAAAAATGCCCACAAATAATCTTCAAAAGAAAACGAGAAAACAAACTAAATGTTTGTGTGGGACATGTTACAAATGCTGAGAGGTGATCTAAAACTTCAATATTTAAATGAAACATGTCTGTGAATGTTCTCAAGTCAAGTCAAATTTTATTTATATAGCGCCAATTCACAACAAAGTTGTCTCAAGACACTTTACATATAGAGTAGGTCTAGACCACACTCAATAATTAATTATATTTACATCCAACAATTGAAACAATTCCCCCATGAGCAAGCACTTTGGCAACAGTGGTGAGGAAAAACTGTTATGGTTGGACTTTTTGTTAGTCATTTCCTGTTTTATTTTGGTAGTCTTGGTTCTCCCTTGTGTGTCTGTTGTCTTTACTTCCTGTCTTTGTCCTTTTCCTGCCCTTTTGATTGTCATTTGTTTCACCTGTTTGTCCACCTGTGTTTGATTAGTTCTCTGTGCATTTAGTCCCTGTGTTTCTCTGTTTCAGTGTCAGTTCATGTGTTTGATTTTTGGTGTTTAGTTCCTGTGTCTTCCCAGTGTTGCTCCCAGTGTTTTTTGGATTCTTTCCCTCCTTGGATTTATACCCTTTTGGTTTTTGGATTTTGCCTGGTTTAGTTTTTGTCTTCTGGATTCCTTCTTTGTTCATGTAAGCTTGTGTTCAGTTACTTTTTTGTTTATCATTAAATCACCATTTGAACTCTGCCACCTGCGTTTTCTGTCTGCATTTTTGGGTCCACCACTCTTGTGATTTCTAGTGCCTTTACACCACCTAACAAAAAACTTCCTTTTAACAGGCAGAAACCTCGGACAGATCCATAACTCATGGTAGGCGGTGATCTGATGGCACCGGTTGGGTTGAGAGGGAAAGAGGAGAAGGGGAAGAAAGAGGGGAGGTGGGTGGGGTGAAAGAGAGAGAAAAGAAGAGGGGCAGAGAGAACAGTAGTAACAGAATATCAATAGTAAAACTATATGTAGGGAATAGTAGTACATATAAATATGTAAGTAATAATACTAATACTAGATGTTACAATAGTGATAATATTAATAGTAGCAACAACAATGTGTTAAATGTTTGATTAAGTGAGTTTTAATAATCCACAGCAGAAGGTGCAGCAGTGACCAGCGATCCATGTGCGGCCACAGTCCATGGGAATCTGCAGGATGACAAAGCAGAAAGACTCTGGGGAAGGAATCAAGTCAGTAACAGGCATTAATGGAACATAAACATCTGAGGAGCTCAGTGTGTCTTGGAGTCCCCCAGCAGCCTAAACCTATAGCAGCATAACTAGAGGCTGGTCAGGGCAAGCCCGAGCCAGCCCTAACTATAAGCTTTATCAAAGAGGAAGGTTTTAAGTCTACTCTTAAATATTGAGATGGTGTCTGCCTCCCAAACAGAAACTGGAAGAAGGTTCCAGAGGAGAGGAGCTTGATAACTGAAAGCTCTGGCTCCCAATCTACTTTTGGAGATCTTTGGGACCACCAGTAAGTCTGCATCTTGAGACCTAAGTGTTCTAGTGGGATGGTAGGGTACTACAAGCTCTTTAAGATATGATGGTGCCTGATCATTAAGCGCTTTGTATGTAAGGAGAAGGATTTTGAATTCTATCCTAGATTTTACAGGTAGCCAGTGCAGTGAAGCTAATACAGGAGTAATATGCTCTCTTATCGTAGTTCCTGTTAGTATACGTGCTGCAGCATTTTGAATCAACTGCAGACTCTTTAAAGACTTATTGCTGCAGCCCGATAATAATGCGTTGCAGTAGTCTAGCCTAGAAGTAACAAATGCATGAACTAGTTTTTCTGCATCTGCTTGGGACAGAATGTGCCTGATTTTTTTGATATTGTGGAGGTGAAAAAATGCAGTCCTTGAGATTTGTTTAATATGGGAGTTAAAGGATAAATCCTGATCAAAAATAACCTCCAGATTCCTTACTGTGGTGCTGGAGGCTAAAGTAAAGCCATCTAGTGTAGCTATATCAGTGATTAGTTTGTTTCGATGTTGTTTAGGGCCAAGTACGATAACTTCGGTCTTATCTGAGTTTAGAAGCAGAAAATTGTGGGTCATCCAGGTCTTAACATCCTTCAGACATGCTTGCAGTTTGGCTAACTGATTTGTTTCATCTGGTTTTATCGATAAATATAATTGGCTATCATCGGCATAACAGTGAAAGTTAACTGAGTGGTTTCTAATAATGTTGCCTAAGGGGAGCATATATAAAGTGAATAGTACTGGCCCAAGCACTGAGCCTTGTGGAACTCCATAACTAACTTTACTATGCACAGAAGATTCATCGTTAACGTGTACAAACTGGAAGCGATCTGATAAGTAGGATTTAAACCAGCTTAGTGCTGTTCCTTTAATGCCAATTAAATGTTCTAGTCTCTGTAATAGAATATGGTGGCCGATCGTGTCAAATGCTGCACTAAGATCTAAGAGGACAAGTACAGAGACAAGACCTTTGTCCCATGCTAACAGAAGGTCACCAGTGCTGTCTCTGTGCTATGGTGTACTCTAAAGCCTGACTGAAATTCCTCGAATAATTCATTGCGATGCAGAAAATCACACAGCTGATCTGCAACAGCAACTCAGTCATACAGTTCATGGTATTCATAGAAAAGCTTGTCGTAGGCAACTGGACTCAGTAGAGTTCTTGAAGACATTGTGGTGGAAATCTGAGAATAAGGAGTGTGATAAAAGAAATGTCTTTGGAAAGGTTTACTGAGCTTTCTGTGCAGAAAGGATCTGAACAGATACAGAGTGGTACACAGTCTGCAGGTGTCTGACACAGAGCACAGGACAAAGGCATCTTTTAAGCAGTTATCTGAGAAGAGCCTGTTCTATGTTATCTGCAAGGTTGGGTCACTCCCTTTGTCAGGAATGTGAGAAAAGGTTAAAAGCTAAGACTGTGTGTCAAAGTCTAGTAAGTATATGTGATAGGTTTATATGTGTGCTTAAGACTGTGTCAAAGGGAGAGTGTGTGTATAAAGTATATGTGATAGGTTGACATAAAGTATATGTGATATGCGACTACAACATTTCACCTCTCATCCTAGAGGCTTCTTCAGTGGTTGGGAGTTCCAGGCATTTACTGTAACCTCTGTGGAGTCATTAACACCTTGAGAGGCATGTGACTCATGTACCCACCCTTCCCTTGAGTGAACAGTTAGGGTCACCTGAGTGAAGGTGTGAATGGGAGTCATTAAGGTCACTTGTGAGTCTTTGACTCACACTGCCATCATGTGAGTTGTTAGAGTCACATAACATGTGAACAGGTACCGGTGGTAGACCTCATTACAGCAACTGAGTCAGCCATCAGGAACAACCAGCTTACCAACTCTGAGGCTGAGCAGCTCAGGCTAAGGGTTCGTCTGCCCTCGCCAGTACGAAAGCGCCTCCTTCCAACCTGATCATGCAAGGAAGGAAGGCTTTGACATCTCTCCAAAGGACCAGGACATTATTATCCTCCTGGCAAACAAGGAGAGATGCACAGTGGTGCTTAACACAACAGACTACCATTCCAAGGTGGCCAGTTTACTCAGTGATATGAAACACGAAACACTGGGCTGAGATCCTACCAGCAGCTACAAGAAGAAAATAGTCTGCTGTTTACAACAACTGGAGAAGGATCAGGCTATCGACAGACAACGGTACTACCACCTGTACCTGGGGGAAGCTATCCCACGCATTAATGGTCTCCCCAAGACACATAAGGACAGAGCCCCTCTCAGACCCATTATCAGCAGTATCAACTTGATCACATACAACATTGCCAAACACCTGGCCATGATTCTGGCTCCTTTGGTTGGAAACACTCCACATCACATCAAAAACTCACAAGATTCTGCCAACAAGTTCAGAGAAATTAAAATGGTCACAGATGAAACCATGGTTTCCTACGATGTTACATCAGTTTTCACATGACTGTTGCAGAACAACACTTTGTCCAAGAGGACTAACCTCACCATGGACCACATATGTGTCCTGCTTGACTTCTGTTTGACTACCACCTACTTTCAGTTCAATGGGGGTTTCTACAGACAGAAGCATGGCTGTGCTATGGGCTCACCTGTGTCTCTATTGTGGCAAACCTCTATATGGAAGAAATAGAGAGCAAAGCCCTGCACTCCTTCAGAGGAACACCTCCAAGCCACTGGTTCAGATATGTTGATGACACCTGGGTCAAAATCAAGACACAGGAGGCTGAAGCCTTCATGGACCATATCAACGTGACAAAACATCAAATTCACCCAAGAGGATGTCAGAGGCAACTGTTTGGCCTTCTTGGATTGTGCAGTGCACATTGAAGAGGAGTGGAGCCTCAACATCAATGTTTACAGGAAAACCCACACACACAGACCAATATCTCCTCTTTGACTCACACCACCCACTAGAATATAAACTGGGGGTCATCAGAATCCTCCACCACACAGCACAGAATGTTCCTACCAGAACAGAGGGAAAGGTTAAAGAGCAAATGCACATCAGGGCAGCTATCAAAACATGTGGATAAAATGATGAAACATCAAGTCCAACAAAAGAAACAGGACTGAGAGAGAAGACAACAACAACAAAAAACATTTTTATTCTTTACATTGTGGGCATTTCTGAAAAACTCAGGAGGATTTTTAACAAACATTGCATTCTTGTGCATTTCAAGCCCAGCAACACCCTGAGGCATAAGCTTGTCCACCCCAAGGACAGAATACCCAGACACAAGCTGGAAAATGTAGTGTATGCCGTCCAGTGTAGTGAGGAATGCACTGACCTGTACATTGGGGAGACCAAACAACTGCTGCACAAGTGCGTGGCACAACACAGGAGAGCCAGTTCCTCAGGTCAGGACTCAGCAGTCTACCTACACCTTAAAGCCAAGGGACACTCCTTTGAAGACAACAATGTTTGCATTTTGGCTAGGGAAGACAGATGGTTTGAGAGAGGAGTAAAATAAGCCATTTTTCTCAACCTGGAACAACCATCCCTCAACAGAGGAGGAGGTCTGCAACATAATCTATCCACCACACACAATGCAGTCTTAAGATCACTCCCCAGGCAGTTTAACACCCGCCTACCTACACTCATGTGACTCTAACGACTCACATGATGGCAGTGTGAGTCCACAACTCACAAGTGACCTTAACGACTCACATTCACACCTTCACTCAGGTGACCCTAACAGTTCACTCGAGGGAAGGGTGGGTACATGAGTCACATGCCTCTCAAGGTGTTAACAACTCCAAAGAGGTTAAATACCTGGAACTTCCAACCAGTCAGTCAGAACCATTCATTCATTCCTCAGTCAGATCTGTCTGAGTCAGACTTGGACTGCTGTACTGCATGCTGCAACCACTGTTCTCAGATTATACTTGGCACTGGAGTTCCGTTCTGTGGGAAATTTGTACTTCGGCCCAGATCACACACGGCCCTCTACACATATCTACATATATCTGTATCTAATGTCCACTTATGGCCAAATGACCCATATTTCGACAATACATGGAAAACCCTGGTTGACAATGAAATGACAAAGCAAGACACAACCGTGGCACAGGAAACCTATCACAGAGCACCATCCCCTCACAAATCCTGTCACCACCCAAGAAATACAAATACACCTGAAAAAGCTGAAAAATAAAGCACCAGGATAAGACAACATGGACACCATGCTTATAAAACAAGCACCAATCACCTACCTTCAGCACCTTAGACAGCTCTTCTCCATCTGTTTCACCACTGGTCATTTCTCCTCACCATGGAAAAGTGCAATTGTCACCATGATCCACAAACCAGGAAAAGACCCACACAATGTCACAAGCTATCGTACCATAAGCCTCCTCAGCCACATTGGAAAACTATTTGAAAGAATACCCCAAACCCACCCAATCCATCATCTCAAGCTTCCTCAGCAACCATCAAATCAAAATCAAAGTTGTGTCCTCCATGTCATTACCCTTCACCCCCAAAGCAGGCATTCCCCAAGGTGCAGTTCTGAGTCCCCTCCTATTTCTCATCTACATCTCAGATATCTTCTACCCCCAGCCACCATAGCCAAAGTCTCACTGTTCGCAGAAGATCTTTGTTACTGCTCCAGCTCCAAATCACCTCAGCTAGCAGCCAAAAAACTTCACACATGCATTAATGAAATAGGAAACTGGTCAAATATCTGGCAAAACACAGTGCATCCTCTTCACCAAAATCCAACAACTGCAGCCCAACATCAGCTTAACAATATACAACCAACAAATCACCATCAGCAAAGAAGCAACCTTCCTCAGAGTAACTTTCCAAAATAACATGACCTGGACCAAACACACCAATAACCTGGAATAAAAAGCAAACAATAGACTGAATCATCTTAAAGTCCTCTGTGGAAAACATGGCGCATCACCCTCTACAGTCATCAAAGTCTACCTCTCATACATCCACCCCCATTCAAATACTCTGCCCCCACCTGGATCACCATCTCTGACAATCAACTACAACGACTGCAAACCATTCAGAATAAAGCAATGAAACTGGGCCACAGACTCCCATCCTACATCAGCAACAATTACATACACTCCATAACAGCCATCCAAACCATAAGACAACGACACCAAGGAAGCACAACAAACACATAACACCCCATTCAGCCTATAGCTGACCCAATTCCTCCAGTCCCCTGAACCCCCTTGATCCTCTCCCAGCCACACAGAGCACAGAGCATCAACTCATCCACTGCTGCCTAATATCACATGAGAAATTGATGGTCAGAAGTGTTCTATATAGGGCACTTTTACTGTTGGTGACCCTTTCTGAATTGCCATGTTGATTTAGTTGGCAATGTCCAAAACATGATGTCTTACAGTGTACCATGCATGCTGTGTACAGGTTGCAACAATAGTAGCAGCAAAAATAGAAGAACATAAACAACATATATGTACAGCACTCAGTGAATAACTTTAGTTTAAAATAACAGGCAGAGTTCATTATCAATACCGATGACTATTGACTATTGACTATTGACTGTTCTTGCTAGATTTAGATTTTTTTGAATTTCCATGATGGCCTTGTGGGCCACATGAAACCTTTGGGCCACACTTTGCCCAGGTCTGCTATGTGGAAGAGGGGACTACGAAGACTGGTTGAATGTTTTCTTTTCTCCATCAGTTATCATAGAGAGCAACCTGTTACCATGATAAAAGGGTTCTGAAAAAACTGGCACTAAGTCAATGTTTTCTGCACATTTTTCCTTAAAATAACACATTTCTCTCCCATTTCATTTATCTGTGAATAAATGTGAGGGACGGTGCAGGGATGCCATGTCACCACCATGGTATTTGCCCAGACCTGTTTGGCCTATTAAGCTGCATATCATTTAACAAAGATTTGTTTTTCAATTTTCAAGTTTTCAATTTCTCATTTTCATTCACTGAGCTTCCCATGAAACTGGACTTTTAAAACCTCTGGTCTATAGTGATCTTATGGTGTACAAGTTGCTTGCAAGTGGTGCAAATAATGCAAGTACATTGAAAATATTTAATCAGTCTTCTGTCACCACAATGCGTCATCAATGATGGCTCCTCGTCTTTCACAATCTAAATTAAGTTCAGTCAACTGATATCAGTCTTAACCCAACATTATCTCATGTAATTTATAGTATATTAGTTTGTCAGAGGTGGGAGAACATTTTGGAACTAGTCAACCCAAACATAATGATCTAGATGCTACGAGCAATCCCATGTCAACTACCATATTCAGAATTAGATCATTAGATACTCCACATCCCTCATTTCCACACACAGGCTCTCAGCTGTTTACTTGTTGAACCACAATTTCAATCTTTTTCTTGAACATTTCTTTTCCCATATTTTACATTTTACTTTTAAACTTGAAACTTTTGTTCGACTCTATTCTACCATAATCTTTATCAAAACACTGATTAATTAAAATTAAATTGATTGAATAAAAGTGTTCAGAGTACAAACCAATCCATGCCCAAGACTTGCAGATCATCCAGAAAAAGACAGAAAAAAACAAAACAAAACACAAATGAGTCATAAAGTGATTAGCTAGAGGCTTTTATTAGCTGTAACAACAGATACTAGAAATATTACAATATATGGAAGGAGCATATACTGTCACTTCCTTCTCCTTTTCACAGTAATCAATCACCACATTTGCCTGCAATCACCTGACCCTTCATAGACCAGAGCAGAGGTCTCAGTGGCCGGGGTGGCTGTTGTGCAGCGGGACTGGACTGCTTGCTGAGGGTCATGAAACCAAGTGAAGGTCATGGGAGTCAGAGACAGGTAAGTGAGGAAACAGATCCTGGGACATAGGGGATTCCCCTACTGTTCAAGGGCCTGCTGTTTATTTCAGTTATGTCCACATACAATATTCACAACCTAAAAGCTGATTTGGGAAAGGATGCCCCAATTAGTGAGACAAATACGCACCACAACTTTTCAGTACATCACTATGGACCTATTAACACACTGTAACTGTCACTAGCTTTTGCTTGCATAACAATACTTGTGTTCATACAGAAGTTCATCAAGTCCCTCATCAACTAATCAGATATCTACATTCCCATGTTTGCCTATCAGTGTGATTGTATTTCATGAACAGTTTCTCATCAGTCATGTTTAGTCCTGTAACAAGTTTTCTCTCTGTTACATGCAATGTCTTCATTTTCCACAAACTTTATTCAAAGTGCTGCAGGATAAATAACTGCTGGTAACAAATGTAATAATGTAATAACCATTGGTCTCCACGGTGGATGAGAGATTACTTAGTACCTAATGTGTACTTTCCAGCCTAGCTGGTACCATTTTGAAGTGCTTCAAGTTGATAGTGGTGAGATTACAAACATTCATAATTATACTGCATTAGTATCAGGTATTTTTCAGAAGTATTGATAATCTTTATGATGATGGCAATAATTTGTCTGATCAAGTCTGAAACTTTTCTTGCAACTTAGAATGATAAAAATAATCCCAAACCCTTTTGTATACACTGGAGCTTTGTCTTGGTTCTGTCAAAACTGTGTTTTACAGATCAGTATGGTCTACAGAGGTCATTTAGTGCGCTCATTCCATAATATCACTTGAAAACATACCTAACATACTGTGTTTGCGGTTTTCTGCACCACATTAATAATATCTTTTTAGAGCCTTTCCATAATTTGAGTGAGTTTTGGTTTGGTTTCGCTCATTTGACAAGAATAACAATTCAAACGGCTGCAGCTTTGCCTAAAGGGGGAAAAAACAAACAAACAAAAAAAAAAAACACCATAACTTGATTGCATCCTTTGGGTAAACAAATAGAAACAAATTTCTTTTTTGCCATGCTCAAATACAAAAGACAAAATTGAAAAAAAAAACACCCCAAAACTGCCTAAGTAATGGTAATGGTGGTCTTGGTAAACTTCTGCATTGAAGCAAGGTCAGGAGTCATTTTAACATGGCAGTTCAACAGGTCTGCAGGTGTGCATATACAGTGAGAAAGAAGTCATACATGAGCAGAGCTTCACTAACTGGGTTAAAGGTATGAACATGTAAAGTAAACACATTTAAAGTAGAGTACATGAGTCCTCATTTAAACCTGTAAATATGCATTAGTATACAGTTATTAAATAGCATTTGGCATTGCACAGCACAGCCTTTGATACTGTGCTCTGCTAGATTATTTTCCTGTTGTTTTGATATGAGAATGTGCATATGGACCATGATGTCACTGTCAACATTACACACTACAATCTAGACATGTTAACAGTTGCAGTTAATAATTTAACTGATCAAAAACTTTAACTGAAACAATGTTCAGACCAACACAGTGGCCTAATTTATTTTGATTAATGCCAGAATAGAGGCTTCTAACAAAGAAATGCAATGTGCGCTGGCCAATCAAATACTTGCAAAAGCACATTACTGACAGATTACTTTGTAATGTGAACTGGGTATTTATTCTGTTTGCCTGGCAATTATTGTCACAGAGGTGTGAAATTCTTTCTCACAGTTCCATAAACTGCTTTGCTGTGTTTTAGCTTCTGATAAGCCTTCCAATTCATGTGTCTATTGTTCAAACTGAACTTTCTTGATAGTATTACATTGTCTCGCCTCTTCCTTATAGGGATAGTTCCAATGAAAATTCAGTCATTATCTCCTCACCCACATGCCGACTGAAGGTCAGGTTTAGATTTTTGGTCCACAAAACACTGCTGGGGTTTCACAGGAAAACAGCATGGAATGGAGGCAAATGGTGACCAATGTACAGATATAATGTAACATTGTTTTGTGGACTAAAAAACTAAACCCAACCTTTAATAGGCATATGGGTGAGTAGATAACGACTGAATTTAAATTTTTGGGTGGACCATCCCTTTAAGCATGCCCACATCAACACAGACACAGTGCTGTTTTTGGTCTGAATATCCGGTAATAGTAGAAACTGTACAGTGGTTTTATTTTATGTGGTTGTGCCACTTGGTGGTGCTGTTTTCATACAGATGAAGTTAGAGGAGCGTGCTTGGCTTTGTCTCCTCAGCAGCCTCCCAAGCCAACTGTCCTGAGAAACAAGTTACAATGTGTGTGATATTTATGCAGCCCATATCCTACAACTCATGTCTAAATAAACACTGTCTAGTCATTTGATGGTCAATGAAAGACTGAAGAAAAAAGTGACATGGGGAAATGAGTAACCAAGTTGTTATCTGGCAGTCTCAAAGGTTTGCTTACTATCCCTAGGTGTCTGCTTATGTCAAACTACAAGGTCCAACAGACACCATGGCTGCAGCTACAACACTAATGTTACTCCCTGTGGATAAGCACTGAACACATGCCAGAAACAGAACCCAAAAATTGTCCAGCACCTACTCTGGATATAAACTCTCAAAGGAAAACACAATCCATTTCGTGGGGTAGCAAAGTTGGCTATATTTTTACATCCCCGTTAACTGTCTCCATCTGAGCAGGTGATTTAGTCGCTGAAGGTGTGCCCAGTGGTTCCCAACCTTTTTCCCTTGGAGTCCCCCGTACCTGTATCTAAGGAAAGCTGAGCTGATATTGAATTGATAGACTAGAAAAGGCAGTATTTGCACCTCATTTGGCATTGTTTTGTCTGGTGTAGCCATTCACTGGATAACAAAACTTTAAATTAAACTTAAAATAAGAAAAAAAAGAGGACAAAACAAGAAAAAATAAAAATGAGAAAAAAAGTAGTGTATTATATCTTATTAATTATTAATAATTAATAAATTATTAGCATTTTCAACTATAGGTTAAGGAAAATGCACAAAATTCACAACCCAAATAGGATACCAAGTACTTACTTACAGACAGGTGACACATCTTTAAACATAAAACTTTGTCATGCTCTCTTTTAATTGTCACCTGTCTGTAGAATTTTTTTACAAAACATAATTTTGGTAGATAATAACACAGTAATATCTGATTTAATGTGATGAAAAGTTGATATAATAATAAATTTTAATCATAGAATTTCATGTTATTCATCACAGCTATAAGGTGCTGTAGGACTGAAAATACTGTACGTCTTGAAAAAAGCTTGAAAGACTTGAATTTGACTTTGAAAAAGGTGTATGAAACCTGAAATTGTAAGTTAAGTCGACAAGTGCAAATCTGATTTTGAGGACCTCAGAACAGACAAAGTCACGGGGGACCCCCCCAACACCACCACCAAAAGGGGGTCCCAGACCCAGGTTGGGAACCAGTGGTGTAGACAATGTAGATACAATTTTCTAATTTCATAAATAAAACCAGTAAGAACTGACATGTGCTGTTGGGACATCAGTGTAGTCTATTATGTAGTATTGTGTAGTCTGTTATGTGTTCTGCTTGCTAACAGAATTGACTAACAGAGACAACAGGGAAGAATCAGCCTTGAATGACATAAGTTTAATCTCTATCCTCCATTGAAGCCTGTGAGCTTAATCATTTTATGATCACTGACAGATGGAGTGAGAGCATGCACAAGCAGCCATGTCTATTGGTTAATTACTTTGTATTATGTATTTCATAAATTAGTGTTTTTTTTTCTAAATACCTAATTCTGCTTGGTTGTGCTATGAAAATAGCCCATGCAAATAGTTAATAAAAAAACAAACAAACACAGATGTTGTATTTTAGAAATTACTAATGATTCATCAGTTCTGGGTCATAATATAGCTGACTCTTGACTAGAGAAATACCTTGAAATAGGTATCCCTGCTACAAAAAAGGCCGAAACATGGCAGACATAAATTAGAATACCTTACTCATACTGTACAAACTGACAGCACATTTTATGTACCAAATAGGAAGATACCAGCTAAGAGCTCTAATTGGTTATGAGAGTGTCCATTGTTTAAATTGACCAATGAGCCTTGAAAAGGTGCAATAAGGAGGAATAAGGTGCTTTTGGGATATTAGGGCAAACTGGCACAGGACATAAATATGCTGTGTCAAAAGACTTGCTGTATTATTCTCCCTGTATAAAACAAAGTTAAACCTACACATCCTGAACTAATGGGAGGAGGAGACCTATTTTAGGAATGTTGTGGAACTGAGAACTGGTGGGAAGGTGGAGGATGTGGTTAGATTAGGCATGTCTAGCCTTCCCTTGCTGTGACACGTGGCTCAGCCAGTGAGCTGTGGATGATGCTGCTGATGGAGTCCACCCCTTCTCCTTCCAGGAAGGTACGGTGGTCTCCCTCAATAACATGGACTGACACCTTGCCATCACATACCTGAAGAAAGATATAGCAGTCAGAATGTACTCAACTTATCCAGCATTTATGTACATTAAGATTCAAAGAGTTGTTTGTCACATACTCATAATTACAATATGTGCAGTTAAATGCAGGGTGTAACAAAAAATAATTGGTAAAGAAAGATGTTCTGGACTGTGGTTTGGACAGAGCTCTTCATCCTGACAGTCTACTAAAAAAAGCTTTTTTGAAGTCTCTCTGAGCTGGATTTATGACTACAGAGGCATTTTCCTGAGCACAGAAGCACTGTCCATTACTGCATTGCTGAGGTGGTGAGGATCCTGTTTTGGTTCACACCTTCTAATGTATAATCCAGTCAGAAGTCCAGGAATCCAGGAACAGGGGAGGTGTTCAGTCCCACGTCCATCAGTTTAGCAGCTAGTCAGGTGGAGATTATGGCATTGAAAGCTGGTGTCTATAAAGCCCCCAGTGAGGGCTACAGGGGATTCAGGCAGCCTGACTAAGAGCACTTGGGTACAGGGATAAAGGCTGACCTCTGAGGCACTGTTCCAGGGAGAGTTTGAGTCAGGTCAGGGCTTAAAGGGATAGTTAAAAGGGAAACGAAAATTCAGTCATTAGGTGCGTTTGCGATGAACCAGGCCTGTGCAGAATCGATCACCGGTGATCGCTGCACAATGCATGCCAGTTAGATTTGTGTTCGACTTAATCCCGACTGCTCTGATGCCATGCATACATGGGCAACAATAACCTCACTGCAGCTTTTCGTCACTTTTCAATTAAGTTTTCAATTCCAGCATACAGAAGAATAAAGTTCAACACAAGACAAATCTGAGAATCATGAACTCTACCCCCACCTCCATTCCTGGATATTTTATTGGATGATCTCTGGTTCAGGTGAGCCTGAAGTGGGATCAACTCAGCATGCTTTAAAAAGGTTTGATTAAGTAATTTTAACTATTGGTCTACTTTTAAACATACTCTTGAAACATGTGCAAATGTGTGTACGTGTATACTTGTGTCTGGTACCTCGCTGAGCCTGTAGTCAGCTCCCAGATTTTGTTCATAATCGCTGCTGGTTTTGGCACGCAGTAGGGTCACATTGCCATGGTATTTTGTCGCAGGCACATAGCCATCTGCAGCCTTCAGCTTGTAGTAGAAGGTAGTGGCTGCAAAGTGCAGTGAGTCTCGGTTGATGTTCTTATGGCTGGAGGTGATCAGGTCCACCGCCATGTTGACGCGAGCCTCCAGGTCCAAAAGTGGGAGAAGAGTCTCCAGAAGCTGCAGGATAAGAGTGGGGAATCAGAAATGTGGATGGAGACCACTGTAGGATATGTAGTGATCAACCAGACCACAGAACAAGATATAAACAAGGACAGACCACATGGGTTACACATGATGTCACAAACCTGTTTAGTATGCTATGATGTATGACCCTTCTTATGGTATCTGAATTTATTTTGCCATTATACATGGTGTCGTACAAGCAAATCCTTGGCCTTAGCACAGGGAAAAAAATAATCAAAATACTTAAAGCTTAAAACTACACCGCCTGGCCAAAAAAAAAAAAACAGTCCCACATGCTAATATTTTGTTGGACCGCCTTTAGCTTTGATTATGGCACACATTCACCGTGGCATCATTCTTATAAGCTTATGCAATGTCATAACATTTACTTCTGTCTAGAGATGCATTCATTTTTCATCAAGATCTTACTGATGATGTACTGATGATGGAAGAGTCAGACCGCTGTATAAAGTCTTCTCCAGCACATCCCAAAGATTCTCAGTGAAGTTAAGGTCTGGTCTGTGGTGGCCAATCCATGTGTGAAAATGATGTCTCATGCTCCCTGAACCACTCTTTCACAGTTTGAGCCCCATGAATCCTGACATTGTCATCTTGGAATATGTCCATGTCATCAGGGAAGAAAATATTCATTGATGGAAAAACCTGCTCATTCAGTATATTCAGCTAGTGAGCTGACCTCATTTTTGGGCACATAACGTTGCTGAACCTCGACCGGAGTAACTGAAGCAACCCCAGATCATAACACTGCCCCCACAGGCACTAGGCATGATGGGAGCATCACTTCATCCACCTCCCTTCTTACCCTGATTTGCCCATCACTCTGGAACAGGGTAAATCTGGATCATCAGACCACATGACCTTTTTCCATTGATCCATAGTCCAATCTTTATGCTCCCTAGCAAACTGAAGCCTTTTTTTCTGATAAGCCTCACTGATAAGTGGTTCTACTGTTGATTTTTTACCATCTGATTTCACCAAACATTTAAGTGATCTTCCTTCCTGAAAGATGATGGTTCAACACTATCCTTCCAGGTTTTAATAATGTGTTGGACAGTTCTTAACCCAATGTTAGTAGTTTCATCAATCTCCCTAGTTGTTTTCATTGCTTGATGCAGGCCAATAATTTGACCCTTCTGAAACAGGGTAACATCTTTTCCATGAGCACAGGATGTGTCTTCCGACATTGTTGTTTAAGAAGTGAGAAGCTGCATCAGTTTGGATTAATTAACTTGTTGCCAGCTAAAACATATTAATCACTGCAGTAATTATCCAATGGAAGGCTTTTACCTATCTGCTTAGTTACATCCAGGTGGTGACTTTTTTTTGGCCAGGGAGTGTAGTTTGCAAATGATAACTGCAGGGCTCTGTGGTGTGATGTGGAAACAGTAGATGTATTACTTTCAGTGCACTGTGTCCTGACCATGTCTGTACATTCCTGCTTGTTTTTTTCTTGTTTTTTTGTTTGTTGGTTTGGTATGTTATTTACTGTCATTGGCTTACTCATCCGTCAAACCTGTGACTAATTGTAAACTTGTTGATGTTAATTGTGTAAAATGTTAAATGTAAAAAAAAGTTCTGTGGCGGAAAAAAAACAAAACAAAACATAATTGTGACTGAAATTCTGCATTTCATACTGTAGAGGTTCATTCAAGTGTTTTCTCATAATTTCTATGTTAATTGAAGTGAAATGAGATAATTCTTGCACATAGATGAGGAACTACATCAGAGCTTGGATTGACACAACTCTCTTAATTTCAGGTGTAAAAGTAACATTACCCCGTCAAAATCCTACTTGGAAAAATTGATGTCTAAGGACAGTCTAAGCAAATGTGCTATATCAGAGTTGTACAATTTATTAACGTCCAACTCAACAGAAAACACTGATTGTAAATGGAATACATGGAGCAAAGACCTGGGAACAGAGATCTCCTCAGTGGAATGGGGATCAATATGCACTAAGGCTCACACACAATCAATCAACACAAGATTCAGACTGCTACAATATAAATGGACAATGAGAACATATATCACGCAGTTATATTAAATAAATATAATAGTAATATCCCAGATTCATGAACAAAATGTATAACAGAAAAGGGGACATTAATTCACTGTGTGTGGCAATGTAGTAAGGTTAAAGCTTTCTGGGAGGAAATAAAAAGAAAAACAATAGAAAAGAATGATCTCATAAGACCTTCTAATGATCCCTGTTATTTTTATTTTGGGACTCTATCCAAAAGGTCATATGTTAGTATACCAAGAGTGAACGAATAATGATGGATATGTGCCCTCTGCACTCTACAAAAAAATCAATTGCGCTATTCTGGAAAAAGACAAGTGGACCAAATGTCACATATTGGGTTTGACATTAGGTTTGGTTTGGGTTTTCCTCTGGAAAGAATCTCATATACAGTTGTGCTCATAAGTTTACATACCCTGGCAGAATTTGTGATTTTTTGGCCATTTTTCAGAGAATATGAATGATAAGAGAACAACTTTTTTTCACTCATGGTTAGTGGTTGGGTGAAGCCATTTATTGTCAAACAACTGTGTTTACTCTTTTTAAACCATAATGACTACTGACATAATGACATAATGACACAAGTTGACACAAACGGGATTGAATGGCTACTAAAGGTACCCATCCTCACCTGTGATCTGTTTGCTTGTAATCAGTGTGTGTGTATAAAAGGTCAGTGAGTTTCTGGGCTCCTGACAGACCCTTGCATCTTTCATCCAGTGCAGCACTGACGTTTCTGGATTCTGAGTCATGGGGAAAGCAAAAGAATTGTCAAAGGATCTGCAGGAAAAGGTATTTGAACTGTATAAAACAGGAAAGGGATATAAAAAGATATCCAAGGAATTGAGAATGCCAATCAGCAGTGTTCAAACTCCAATTAAGAAGTGGAAAATGAGGGATTCTGTTGAAACCAAACCACGGTCAGGTAGACCAACAAAACTTTCAGCCACAACTGCCAGGAAAATTGTTCAGGATGCAAAGAAAAACCCACAAATAACTTCAGCTGAAATACAGGACTCGCTGAAAAAAAGTGGTGTGGCTGTTTCAAGATGCACAATAAGGAGGCACTTGAAGAAAAAAGGGCTGCATGGTCGAGTCGCCAGAAGAAAGCCATTACTACGCAAATGCCACAAAGCATCCCGCTTACAATACGCCAAACAGCACAGAGACAAGCCTCAAAACTTCTGGAACAAAGTCATTTGGAGTGATGAGACCAAAATTGAACTTTTTGGCCACAACCATAAACGTTACATCTGGAGAGGAGTCAACAAGGCCTATGATGAAAGGTACACCATTCCTACTGTGAAACACGGAGGTGGATCGCTGATGTTTTGGGGATGTGTGAGCTACAAAGGCACAGGAAACTTGGTCAAAATTGATGGCAAGATGAATGCAGCATGCTATCAGAAAATGCTGGAGGAAAATTTGCACTCATCAGCCCGGAAGCTGCGCGTGGGACGTACTTGGACGTTCCAACATGACAACGATCCAAAACACAAGGCCAAGTCGACCTGTCATTGGCTACAGCCGAATAAAGTGAAGGTTCTGGAGTGGCCATCTCAGCCTCCTGACCTCAATATCATTGAGCCACTCTGGGGAGATCTCAATCGTGCAGTTCATGCAAGACAGCCCAAGAATTTACAGGAACTGGAGGCTTTTTGCCAAGAAGAATGGGCAGCTTTACCATCTGAGAAAATAAAGAGCCTCATCCGCAACTACCACAAAAGACTTCAAGCTGTCATTGATGTTAAAGGGGGCAATACACGGTATTAAGAACTGGGGTATGTAAACTTTTGATCAGGGTCATTTGGGTAGTGTCTGTTGTCATTATGATTTAAAACGAGTAAACACAGTTGTTTGATAATAAATGGCTTTACCCAACCACTAACCATGAGTGAAAAAAAAGTTTTTGTGTTATCATTCATATTCTCTGAAAAATGGCCAAGAAATCATAAATTCTGCCAGGGTATGTAAACTTATGAGCACAACTGTATACAAAGAATGAAGAGAGACTTATTGAGAAGGTTTGGGGACCATTTAATTTGTCTGTGAAAGATATGGAACTAATGGGTGAAGAGTGTACAGACTGATGTAAACCTCATAGTGTGACTACTATGAGTTCAAATCACTAAACTATGAAATGACAAATTTGAGATGATTTTGAAATCTACTGTGTGTACAAAATTTATTTTGTCTGAGAGTTTTGTTTTATTTTAGTTATGTTTATTTAGTTTATTTATTATTATTTTCTATTTCTTTGTTTTGTCTTTTTCTGTTTGTTTATCTGTTTGATTGTGTGTTTTTGTCATCCTTGCCTCAGTGTAGACTGAGGCAAGACGGATTGTTGAAATGCACGTGTAGGTTTGGATTTATAACTGTAGACACATGTGGGCTTAAATATGTAAAATGTAAACACACTGTTCAAAAAAAGTAACATTACCTTGGTTTTGAAGTCTACACTTGACAAAGGTGTGGTGAATCACTGATGACACCACACGTGAGGCCACAATGAGCATGTGAGCTTAAATGTTACTGATGAAAATCTCTGGTGAGTGTCTGTTTTTGTGTGTGTTTGTATGTGAGTGTCCGTGTATATGTGCACAGCGTCGTGTACCTTGTTGTACTCGATGCCAGTGAACTGCTGGATGAAGGCACACAGGGCTTCAGTTTCAGCCTCAGACTCTTTTCCTGGTGTCAACTTGGCCCTGTATGTCTGGAAACCAAATACTGAGTTAACTTAACATAACCAACCTGGGGGTGGGTGGGTGGGGGTGGGTATTAGTTCTCTTTTCTAACCTGTGTGTAGGCTGCCACATAGGAGTGCGATCCATCAAACAGAAAGAGATACTCCACAGGCTGATTCTGGGTCTGAAGCTGAGAGCACATTTCAAATGCCACACAGGCACCGAAGGAGTAGCCAGCGATTCTATACGGCCCGTCTGGCTGAACCTGTCTGATACAGTTCACATAGTAGGCTGCCAAGGACTGGATGCTGTCCAGAGGAGCCGCTGGGGGTGGTGGGATAAGAGAAAATACTAAATATACCAAATATACACGTACACATACACATGGATGAAACAACTCAAAACGGTACTTTGCTGCTGCGTCATGCCACATCCCTTTTTGGGTGAAAACAACCAGTCTAATTGACAGATGGCCCCAACTCTTAATAAAGACCCTAACCTGTTAAAAGGAAGTTTTTCCTCACCACTACTGCCTCAGTGCTTGCCCTTGGTGGCAACATTTGGGTTTATAAAGAGTATGGACTAGGCCACTGGTTCCCAACCTGGGGTCTGGGACCTCTTCTGGGGGGCACCAAAAATCAAGGAGGGATCCCCAAGACTTTGTCTGTTCTGAAGTCCTTAAAATCAGATTTGCACATATCAACTAAAATCACTATTTCAGGGTGTGTACACTTTTTCCAAAGACAAATTCAAGTACTTTTCAAACTTTTTTCAAGGCGCATTTTCAATCTTTTACTGCACCTTATAGCTGCAGACTAGCTCAGACTAGTCTGACAGGCATGAACTGATGAAGCTTCTTGGATGAGAGGCGAAACATCTTCAAAAAAAAAAAAAGTAAATAAGTCCAGTTGCTTTTGATTCAATCTTTTCCTGAGACTTATAGCTGTGGTAAATGATATATTCATACACAAAGATTACTTTTTAACTCTTCATCACATTAAATCTGATGTTATTGTGTTATTATAACCAAAATTGTGTTTTGTGACAAAATTCTACAAACGGGAAATTAAAGGAAAACACAACAAATTATTATGTTTCAAAATGTGTCACCTGTCTGTAAGTACTTGGTATCCTATTTGGGTTGCAAAATTCAGGCATTTTCCTTAACCTATAGTTGAAACTGCTAACAATTGATTAATCATTATCATTAATAATTAATAAACCATAAAACACAGTTTTTTTTCCTACTCTTTTTTCTCATTTTAATTTTTTTCTTGTTTTGTCTGGTTTCTTTTTTCTTATTTTAAGTTTAATTTAAAGTTTCCTTATCCATTGAATGGCTACATCAGACAAAACAATGCCAAATGAGGTGCAAATACTGTCATTGCATCATCAGCTCAGCTTTCCTTAGATACAAATACGGGGGACTCCAAGGAAAAAAGGTTGGGAACCACTGGCCTAGACCTCTATTTGAAAAGTGCCCTGAGATAATTTTGTTCTGATTTGGCGCTATACAAATAAAATAAATAGAATAAAACTGAATTGAATTAATTTGACTGGTGGTCAATACAAATTCCAAGGTCTTTGCCGGTTTAAACGCATAAAGTGGAAAAGAAATGGAAAAAAAAACATATTGCTGTTTAGCTCTAGGGAGCCCAAATCCTCTGGCCAGTCAGGTGAGCAATCATGCTCTTTGTCCATTAACGATCGGCG
Source organism: Lutjanus argentimaculatus (assembly GCA_034769285.1). Classification (NCBI taxonomy): domain Eukaryota; kingdom Metazoa; phylum Chordata; class Actinopteri; order Lutjaniformes; family Lutjanidae; genus Lutjanus; species Lutjanus argentimaculatus. The sequence goes on from JAWZSL010000051.1 coordinate 390,110, forward strand.
ATGTAAAGAAAAAAATAAAGAAATAGAGGTCCTTGTATATATTTTACAAATCTGTCACTTTTATATCATTAAGACACTTAACTGTTTTTTAACCATTCTAAAAGCAAGTGTTTTAGTGTAGGGCCCTATTTTTTCAGAATAAAAACTTAAGTTCTCCCATCACTAAAACTCTTTTCAGATTATGTTTAATCTACAAATACAATCAGCACTCGTGCCATTTACTCTGTAACATCATGAACTAACCTGTGAAAAAGTGTTTGTCACAGACACACATATTGGCTTACTGTTTTTACAGTGCCTGTTTTCACCCAAAGGGGGCCGTGGTCCTGGGAAATGACATATGGCTGCTCTCTTCCATACACGGACATAAGCATTACACAATCAGACCAGAGCAATGAATCAAACCATCTGTGACTCAAAATGTTTGTGAATATAACTCCTGATGATAAATCCTTGTGCTGAGACTGAGAGCATACCCAGACAGCTCTTTACTTAGCTTAAAAAATTCTATCAAGGACTCGCAGCTTTGGAGTGATTTAGGTAAACTCTCAAGCACGGCTCAAGCAAGGAAAGGATAAAAGCTTCAGTCAAAGTGAGGAGGTGTGATTGGCCCTCTTGCTAGGCTTGACTCATTATTTTAAAAGGTGTGATTGGTTGATCCCCCAACAAATGTACTCTTAGTGATAATAGACAAAGATGGACAGTAGGACTGATCTAGTCTTCATTAGGCCATGGTGTAATTATAAATAATATTTTAGGTAATGCAAATGTTGAATGGACTGTAAGTCATACTTCAAAATGTGGAAATGGAATCAACTTCATCACAATATGCGACTGTGAAAGTGTGATTACATTAGATAGGAGTTTGATCTGCCTTATCCGGTTTCGCTTTATTTTGTAAAACACTTTGTAACAGTTATTAAAAGTGACATATAAACAAAGTTTATTATTAACATTATGTAAGTTCATCTCTAATGAAATGGACCACAAACATCTCTGCACAATCTAATCTGTAACGTTTCATTTACTGTTTGGAGAGTAATTCTCCTTCCTCTTTGTTTTTCTACCATTTTCTCCTCTGCCGAAGAAAGTCCCTTAAAAGTCCTCCTCACTACTACTTACAGTTTTTCACCTTGCTTTGTGAATAACTTTTATATAAACCAGGATCCACTCTTAACTGTAAAGTGAAATTCTTAGAAAATATCATAGTTCTAAGAAACTTCTTAATTTTTCATCACTAAGAGCATCTCATTGTACTCGGAAACTTGATGAAAATGGCCCCTGCAAACAAGAGAGAAAATTGTGTTTTGATGGCAGACGGTGCCCTGGCTCTATATTTGCATATTTATGTAATGGTTGTTATTGTTTTTCCTCTTAGGCTTGTATGAACCTTAGTGAGCATGTCTGTGAACACAGAATACCTTTCGTGCACTGCAGGCCATAGCAAGGCACGCTAAGCTTGAAAGCGAGTGTCTTAAAGGCAGCAATGGAGCCCTCAATGGGATGGACCAGGAACAGAGGCCTCTCCTGACTCTGAACCTTGTTGAGTGGCGTCACTGTGGGGCCGTCAGGGTTGACCAATAGCTGGGTTAGATCAGACTCCAGCAAAGAGCGAACGCCATCCCGCTTAGCTGTAGAGTGGTAAGATTCTGGATAATTGGAAGCAGTGAAGACAACAAACTCATATTCTTTCTGTTCTGAGCATATCAGCAGGTTTTAAAAAACACATCTTACAAAAACCTGGATTTAAGACTAAATATCTAAATACTGACTTATTACATTTTTTGACTGATTTAAATCCATCTTAATAATACCATTTGATCCACCTGGCTTGCTATTGGCCAGCTCTCGGAGCTTGTTGATAGTGAGCTGGCGAATTTCCCTCATGGCCATGACAATATCGTAATCACGCTCCAGAGTCTGGCGGACCTCAACGCCCATCAAGGAGTCTAGGCCCAGGTCAGCCAATGAGGCATCAGCGTTCAAGGTGTTCACATCCCGCACACCTGAGGATGAAGGATGCAGCAACAGTTCTGAGGGTTTAGCCTGATCAAATTTAACTCATAATGCTGGTCTGGTGTAATCCAAGTCTCCTAAAGCCCCAACATTGCCAAGCTGACTAAAAAAAATGTTAAACAAATGTTTAGCCTGAATCTTCACTATAGATCCTTAGCTTGGAGCCAGGTTCACACGCATATGCACACTGTCTGAACTGGGTGTATGTGTTGTGAAAGTGTGCACATGGGACTTTTTTTTCCAGTCGTTTTTTACGTTTGAAAATTGGTAACCATTCACTTCCATTGTTTTGGAGATTCAGCAACACTGTTTTCTTGTGAAACTCCAGGAGTGTTTTGCAGACTAGCAAAATAAACCCAAACCTCAATCTGCATGAGGGTGAGTAGATAATCACTGAATTCTCATTTTTGGGTGAACTATCCCTATCTGTAATTAATTTCCTCAACTGATTTCTAGAAAAACATGCAATGGTACTATGGAAAACGGAGATAGTTTCAAATTACTACACTTTCGATTTATTAAATAACTCAATTGCAAGTGTAACGTAGAGAATCTTTTAGTCAGTGAACAGCACTGCAGTATAAAAATGTAGCATTCACAATTCTCAAACAGGCAACATTTGGAGCCTGTTCAGACCTGGTATTAACATGCACTGTGAGTGATCAGATCATAAATGAACAGCTCTGAGTATGTGATTCACACCTGGCATTATAATTTTTCTCCAGATGTATCCTTGTGATCAGATCTCACATCCCCACTCTAAATGTAAATAAATACTGGGGCTATTTTGTCAGTTTAGTTTCCATTACCGTTAATTCATTCCTTTTTTTTAAGATCAGCACCACACTACACTCCTCTATCAGCCCACAATGAACCTCACACTGTCAGGAGCCTGGTAAGAGAGCTTTGTGGTGCGCTGAGATTTTAAAACTGAACTATGTGCAGGACACACACTTTTACTTTTTGTAACTGTGTAGAAATCTGATGTTTTCACATCACAGATGTTGAAGAAACACATTAATGACAGAGCTAGAGAGAGGGTAAAAGTGTGTGTCCCAGCATGCTGCAGAGCCTCGCTGCTGTCTCCTCTTCTCAGAAACACAATGGGCCTCATGCAAGAACTGCTCGTACGAACAGATTTGTTCTTAAGTGGTGCGTACGAGTGATTTAAGAGAAGTTTGGTATTCACCAATTTTCTCGTATTTTGAATTTTTCTTTCAGATGCAAACATAATTTACAAGCAGTCCAGACCTGTCGTAGAATCTTGTGCAGTCAGTCTGATTTTTCACTGATGACTGCATATTTCATTAGTTTGAAGACATTTTGAGTTTGAAAAATAAATTACAGATTACTCCTCATAATTATGTCGACATTATTCTGTTTGACTACATTTTAAATTATAATATAATTATAAATTTACATATAAAGCCTATCATTCCTTGTCTATTCATTCAATGTTGTATTATTCAGTATTATTACCTGCTGTCAGGTGTATTGGTTGTATATCTTCACATGCAGGTTTATAAAGTCTCTGTCCAGGTGAAAATCCTGACTTATTCTGTCCTGTCTCTATGATGAAAACTTGCACTCTTGCAGTTATCGATTGCCCTTACTGTGGCGAGTCGTTTTTTTCTTCTCTTTTTCTCATTTTCATATAGAGACGTTTCTTCTTTTTTCAGTGACAGTCCGACCCTCAGGTAACACACCATTAACAGCACTCGCTTTTCCCATTTCTTTGCTTTAGCAGGTCTTTTAATTCCACTGCTGACACTGTTAAAATGACGGATTTTCCTTTATGGATCTCTGAAAGCAGGACGTCAAACTCCAAACGCGTAAAGTTCTTCTTTTTTCTCTTCGATACCATTTTCATTAATGAACACCTCCCGACATACGCAGCAGGAAGCACAGCCATATATGGTATTATTGGGCCGTTAATTATGCTAATTTACAAGTCTCATGCATGTGCACTCAATTACACACAGGTGGATCATTTACACGGTTTCTGAAGTTTTCGGAATACGAAAATGTTCTTGCATGAGGGCCAATGTTTTTTTTTACAAGAAATAATAATTACATTTACTACAGAATTTACAAGAAGACACAACTGATTAAGAATTCACACAGCAGTTTCACTTCCCTGCTCTGTATGCAAATAAACACGCTTGCAAAATGTGTTGTTGTTCTTAACCAGCGGCTCAACAGTAGTAGCTAGTACGCTGGGTCAAATGGACACGTTTCTTCTACAAATCAAAGAATAACTTAATGTATAACATTTGCCGAATTTTACAAGAAGGCCCAAATAATTAAGAATTTGTTATAGACAGTACTTCACGAAGTTGATGAAGTTTCTCCTCACTTAACAACTCTCACAATAGCATTATTTTTTTAAGGGAGTCTGGGGCTATGAGTGTGATCTGCTGCAGGTCAGAGAGCCCAGGCGCAATTTACATTACAAATGAAACAAATGATGGACTTACAGGACATCATTTGATGTCTTTAATGTGGCTCAGGGCACATTGGGTACAGAATGCTAAAAGTATGTGGTCACATTATCCAGACCACCCCCAAATGTGGTCTGAGCAATCAGATGCATAAAATGCATCCTCAAATGCATGACTGAATCATCCAGCAGGCATGTTAATTCCAGGTCTGCCTCAAATTGTCTTTGTTGGTTGGAATGGATTTGAATAGATCAGCTCTTACCCAGAATGTGAGCTACAGCATCCACCAAGTTTCTCTTGCTTCCTGCCTCACTCTTTACCACTGTCCTCTCTGCCAGGACAAAGCTAGACATCACTGGCTGCTTCTGGCAAAGGAAGACGTCGAGCACTTCCAGGCAAGATGTGATGCGCTGTGGTAGGGTGCCACCAATCACTGCGTCATTGCCACCCATAGTCTCCAGGACCACACCCACATCCCCAATGGCACCCCACTGGACTGCCAGACCAGGTAGGCCATCATACCGGCGCTGTTCACACACACGCTCCATGGCTGAGTTGGCATAACCATAGTTACTTTGGCCAGCATTGCCACGGCCACAGCTGACTGACGAGAAGGCCACAAAGTAGCTGAGGTCTGGACACAATTTTCTTGTCACTCTGCAGAAGAAATGAGTGCTTGAGTACATCAAGTTGCAGAGAGAAAATAATAGTAGTCTTTAATGAATAGTCACTGATTTAAACAGAAGAATGACTGTGTCTTACTTGTCCAGGTTTCTGGTGCCATCATATTTAGGTTTGTTAACATCAAGGAAGAGCTGAGGGGTCAGATTCTCCAACATGCCATCTTTCAACACCTGATAATGACATAAGAAACATGAAAATGAAGTTCAAATCAAAGTGGATTCACTGTGAATTGAGAAGTTGTTTTTGAAGCGATAACACTACAGAGGTGAGTATGGATAGCAGAGCAGGGCTACCATGGAAATGATCACAGTATAGAACTGTGGTGTCAAATTAACCTCAGTGATGCATAACCAAAAAGCCTACCATAACATAATAATAAATAACTGTAAAGACCATATTCAAATCATGAATGCAGCAAAACTTTAGGTGGAAACTATTACATAACAAATATGCAAGAAAACACATTTACTGAAATATTTTTATACAAACAAGACTAAGAGTCTACAGTCCTGCTAGTGGTGCTGTGGAACTGTAATTCAGGGCCGTGGGTCATTGGGTAAAATACTAATGTTAGCATGCTAACATGCTCACACACTGATATTTAGCAGGTTAAATGTTCGGTTGCAGTGGCTGAAGCTGATGGGAATGTTATCAGTTTTGCAGGTAGGTCACAAACCAAAGTACTGGACAAATACAAATTTTAATCGGATGATGATACTTAATGCAGTTAGAAGTCAGAGGACCACAAAAGTTATTATAAGTTATCCTGACGGGAAAACAAATATCTAAACCAAAGATTACAGCTGTCAAGACATTTCACTGAGGGGCAGAAATGCCAACCTAATGGCATCACCAAGAGATCACCAAAAGTCAGCAGGGTCCTCATCTGAGGGCCACAAATGTCTGAACTAGAGATGCACCAATTTCAATTTTCTTGGCCGACTCCGATTTCCAATTTTTTTAAGGGTCTGACCTGCCAATTCCGATTTTGGCCGATTCCAATTTTCAGTCTTTCTAAGAACTATAATTGACAGCATTCAAAAACATTTTTGCAACTTTTCTTGTAAAAATTAAATTAGATGTTCATAATAAAACACTGACTATTAAATATTCATTCAATATTCATTAATTATTAATTCAATACTATTTAACATTGTCTCCAAAGTCATCCAGGTTACAGCCAAGCCTTATTATAGTTTAATATTAAGATTATGAATAGGGAGAACGCGATCTCACGAGATCATTGAATCTTGCGGGATTTTGCGGGGCACGATTTCATGTGATCTCCTGTGGAAGCAGACGTAAACAAACCGGAGACAGACGCCCTGCAACAGTTTGCTGCAGTACAACTTTGCCGTGAGAAAAACAGCCCCAGAAGTTAAATGAGTCTGGATGAGAAAATGTTTGAGGAGACGCATCAACACAGGTTGTTTATTTTTCAGCCAGAACAGGAGGTGAGATTTTAACTGTCAGTCTGTGAACAGCAGTTGCAGCTGCTGGCTAACATTAGCATGAAGAGCTACAAAGTTTACGGCTATTCTGCGACATTGTCAGCTGCTCTGTCTCGTTGTAGACTGTCTGTCTTCTCTTTATCCTGTTCTTGGAATCTGTCGCTGATACCAACTTCATGCAAGCATGTGTCTGAGGGTGTGTAGCTTGATCAGTGCTGTGGTGGGTGTATATCACAGCCAGTTTGTCTGCTGTGCGCATGACGTGACCATCGTGCAGAACACGTGTTATAATGAGGGGCACAGAATCGGATATGTGACGCTGAAAACCGGCCGGTTCCGGTCTCTGGCCGGTCGATCGGTGCATCCCTAGTCTGAACAATCTAATTTGGCAATTAATTCAACATTTACTGAGATATTTCAGCAAACTGAATAGAGTTATGCTCATGAATCTCTCAGACTCATTTGGAATGTTTGTATAGAAAACAGGGATTGTTTTTTTTTTTTTTTATCCAGGTGAACACTGGATCTTAATATTTTTGTAGTGCTGGCATACTGCCGTTTAACCAATTACTGTTAACTTTTTCAGGGCTGTTCCTCTCCTTATTTAAGGTCAACTGATTAATGTCCTCTTACAGCAGGACACACAACATAGTATCAATAAATTTTAGCAACTACCTAACCCTGAGAGTTTTGGGCATAGTTAGATTGTCCCACTATTCCAAAAAGCTGACCTGAAACTTTTACAGGTGGACATAGATTTTTGGGTGCTAAATGCTAAATGTTAAAAACTGTTCATTGCAAGTATGTTAAACATTTGCAACAAAAAAGTTAATGATTTCTGACTTAAAATGCCTCTGGTGGCCTAAAAAAGAGACAGAGCTGAAGGGTATTGATGGTGAGCTGGCTTGATGTGTTACCATGGCAAGGTGGAAGACACCTCCCACCGGGCCCAGTGCACAGGCCTCAGCGATGAGTCGCTCTGTTCCCTCCAGCGTGCCAACATCATAGGTTGACACCAGCACCTCCACACCTTGACTTTGCCATTGGCATACTCGCTTCGCCTGGTAACCTGGTGATCAAAGAGAATTCAAAAGTCAAACTGTGAAAAAAACCTTGGTACAGCAGTGCTCAGAGCCAAATTACTTTCACATGGCACACCAGTTTGTATAATCTATGATTCAACAGCAGAGCTTTAGGTTTGTACCCATCCGTAGCACAGCAAAATTTTATTATTGTTCATTTTTATTTAATTTTAATTTAAGGTTTATTATTATTATTGTTATTATCATTATTATTTTTTAAATTATTATTATTGTTATTGTTGTCATTGTCGTTGCTGCTGTTTCATTTATTTATTTATTTTTTATTTGTTTTAATTTAATTTTCATTTTAATTTAATTAATTTAACTTTTTTTTCAATTGTTGTATCTGTGTATCTGCCCCTATCAACCATCAACAAGCAGTTATTGCCTCTTTTGTGACAGGCCACAAACACAGCCCAGTGATACAGCTTAAAACTGCGAAAGGTGTATTTTATATCATACTGTAAAAAGGTCACTCCTCTCCCTTTTCAGTAGGAAGGTTCAAACAAAAGTTGAAGTTGTTACAGTTATACAGTTGTTACTGTAAACAATTTGATTTTGCTGGCAAAGTATTATTTATCCTAAAGATGTGATGTTTTTGAAACATTTAAAAATGAATTGAACGGCTTTTTTAAATTCATGACACATAATAATAATATTTAAAAAAATTATTCTTTATTTTACTTCTTAAATTATATTATTTGCTTTTATTAGTATTTGTAGTAGTCATGTTCTCAGTTGTGTTGTAATGAGCTAATGTCATGCTCAACAGAATTTTTAACTTTTTTTATTCAAAAAATTAAAACAATAATTCACCCACAAATGAAAATTCAGTCATTATCTACATCTACATGCCGATTGAGGGTCCAGTTTATTTTGTTAGTCCACAAAACACTGCTGGAGTTTCACAGGAAAACAGTGTTGCAGAATCTCCCAAACAAAGGAAGTGAATGGTGACCAGTTTTTGAACATATAAAACAACTTGGAAAAAAACAAAAAACAAAAAAAACAACAACAAAAAAACCTGCATAAAACGCCTCCATACTCTTTGCCTGGTGTAATCCAAGTCCCCTTAAATCCAGACATTCCGTTTGCACACCATCACAGCACACACACCCAGTTCAGACAGTGTGCATGTGCATGTGAGTGTGGCTCCAAGCTAAGCAACTACAGTGAAGATTCAGGCTAAAAACATGATGTGAAAAACGTTTTTTTTTGTCAACTTGGCATGTTGGGGCTTTAGGAGACTTGGGTTACACCAAATGAGCAGTATGAAGGCATTTTTTATGTCTTGGTTGCTTTTTTACGTTTATAAAGTGGTCACCATTCACTTCCATTGTTTGGAAGATTGTTCAGCGCTGTTTTTCTGCTTCACTTTTCAGTGAATGCATCCTCACATCTGGTGCATTGCATGAACAAAGGTTTAGAGCGAAGCATGGACAGTCCGCACTTATGTCCTTCAGAGCTCAATTCCAGCCAATTCCTATTATTCATACTGTTTATTATTATCATTACTGCTACTATTATTCAAAACCTGTCAACATTCACACTCCTATCACATCCGTAGTGACTAAAATTTCCACATTAAATATCTTCATAGTATGTACACATACTAACAGCAATTCACCAAAACACAGTAGCCAAACACAGCTCCAGTGGTAATTAAATACTGAAACTTTTTTTTATCCTCTCATACAACTGTTCCTCATAAACTTTTTCTTTTTCTGCTAATCATTTGTTTATTGTCATTATTTATTTTCGCTCCTAGTTGACTTATCTCTTTATACTTTTCCTGCCACTATAACAATTTTAACACACAAATAAAATATCAAGGCCGTGCTGTGCCCTGTCCCTGGTGGCTAAAGCTACATTCTGGGTGCCGTTGTGGTGTTTTCTCTGGAACGGGCAGCAGAGGGAGGAAGGCAGGGTCAACCAATTTGTCCAAACCAAAATAAAACCATTCAGCTGACTGTCAGGCTCTAATAAACTGGCCCCACCCTTAGGGTCTGGGAGCAGTGTATTTTAAGGGGTCAGGCCGACAATGGGCCAGTCCCCTCCTATAAGGGTCAGGGGGCAACCAAGGGAAAAAAAAAAATAAGGAGAGAATAAAAAAACGGGGGAAAAAACACAAATCTGATGTTATTCTATGACAAAATTGATGTACTGACCTGTATTTGCTGTTCTACTGTTGCTGTTCTACTGTTTTGTTTCATACATGTACTAATTTGTTCTTTGTTTTGCTTTGTACCTGTGCTCTATTGTCCTTTGTCTTGCAATAAAAAATAATGCAGTGTGAGTGCTCTGAGCAGTGAGTGACTACACACTGACAAGTTGAAGAAGGCTAAAACTGTCCTGTAGTAAATGACATTTGGTCAAACTTGGTGCAATCATGGCTGTGTCATGTCAGCACTGAAAGACCTGTATCAGTCTAGCGTACCTTTCTGTTTGCCTGATAAGATGATAGGTTCCATTTAGGTGAGGCTGAGAAGGTAAAAGACAATGCACTGGTCTATAACAGAAATAACAGCAGAAGAGTCGGTGGCAGCTTGCTGTGGCTTGTACCTGTTTTTGCTTCCCTCTTTTCATGAGTTTTAAGTTATTTTTGTGAAACTTCCAGTGGTTCGGTTTTACCTCTATTTTAAATAATCATTTTTGTTAATAAATGCCATCTTTCTGTACCAACTCATGTCTAGCAACTTGCTTGTTCAACATAGTGAAATTAATTAATCCATTTTCCAAGTTCTAATCCTTTTTGTTGTGTGAATGGTTCTTTTATCCTCTAGTCACATGCAAAATATGTGTCAAAACAGATACAAATGATATAATAATGGATGGCAACAGCTCTCTGCAGCTCACTGTCTCTGCATGTCTCTAAAGCTCTGTATTACATCGCCACGCTGACACTTCAGCAGCCTTGTGCTGTTGTGCCTTACCATTCCTGATCCCTGATCTGGAAGTCAGCACCAATTTGCGGGCTCCTCTCTCTGTCAGCCACTGAGCAAGCTCCAGACCGAAGCCCCCAGTCCACCAGTGATGATGTAGGTGTGGGAGGCAAGGCAGAATGTGCGACAGATAGCTGGAAAAGACAAAGGGGGAACAGTTTGCACTGTTGCACCCTTTTCCTCTTGACAGACCTGTGTAAAGAGAAGACCTAGTAAGATGATACATACTTACACACTGGTGGAGTTAAGTTTAGTGTTTTTCAGTCACAGTTATGTGGATTAATCAGAAACTGAGATGGGGAGAATGAACTAAAACATCTAGGATCTTCCAGGATTATTTAGTTTTCATTTGACTTTTTTATTCTTTTTTTCCAACAGACACTTGAGTTACTATGTCTTTCAGTCTTCTCTGTCCAATACATCATGATAGGCTGTCCGTTAGGAATAATCTATAAGTCAGAAGTGAAAACTGACCTGCAGGAGGACCTTGCCAATATGTTTGCCCTGAGCCATGTATCTGAATGCTTCCTCCACATGGTCCCTCTCAAATACTGTGGTCTTTAGAGGCTGAACTACACCTCCCACAATGCCTTCCTTCAGCAGCTGGTACACTTCCTCCCACTCCTGATTTCCCTCTTCAAAGAGAGCATCCAGCAGGATGCCGTGGAAAGCCACATTCTTCAGGAACAGAGCCATGCCTGGAAAGATCACAGCAACATCATGACATTGTTCAACGCTGACCATGGTGAAGGGGAAACCATGACTACTGCCAAGCATGTAGGAGAACTGAGGGAGTCACGAAACTTGCAAAAAATACAAAAGACTGTATCTAGAGCCAGTGTTAGCTTTGCCCATTTTAGGCTACTGAAGAACAGTGCAGACTCTGTGAAAGAGGACCCACAGTCTATGTAGATGAAAACAATTCATTCTGAGGTAACAAAAATACGACAATTCTTATTTTCAGGTGACTATACACTAAACATTTGTGTTACAACATTACAAACTTAAACTTTATTTTTAACAATAAACTTGCTTTACATTAGTATATATTTGTAAGCCTGAGTGTGAGCCAGAGGCTTCCTACTGACCCAGCGGGGAGTTGTTGGACAGGTCATATTTGCCGATCTCCAGGAATCGCCCGTGTCTCGCTAGGCAGCGAATACTAGCCTGCAGCTTCTCCTCAGCCAGAGAGTTCAGCACCACATCCACACCTGAAACACACACACTCACTTGTATTCACTTTGTACTGTATTCTCAATGAATGGTAAACACTGCACTGCAAAGCTGTCTTGTATGCAAAGGTCTCAAACTGTACACTGAAAATGTTGATCTCAAGTCACTTAAACTAAATTAGTCACTTACTCATCTGGTGAAAAATTCACCATGTGATTAAAAATTTAATCAGGCCTGAAAAGCTGTGCCTGAAAAGACCCAAACCCGACGAAATTCTGTCCAAATCCGTCCCTCATTAGCATATTTCAGCCTGAATCCAATTACATTTTTCTAACAAGCTAACACAACAAGCCACAAAACTGGGAGGAAAAAAAAAATACTGCTACTACTGATAATAATAATAGTAGTAGTAATAACAATAATAATAATGATAATAATAATAACAAAGCCCAAATCCACCATAAGCCCATGAAATATGTGAGAAATATGGCCTGACCTGACCCAAACCGATCGGGTCACGTTGGGTCCCTTCGGGTCCCGTCAGGTTTGGGCACAGATGTCAAGCTCTACATGTGGTGATTAGGGTCGTCATGATATACCAGTATTGAGAAATATCATTATCATGAATTCCACAATAAGCAGAAAATCTGATATTTCATTTTCCAAAATGATTTCATTGTATAGTGTGGTGTTATTGTACTTTTAGCATGTTTTCTTTGACATTTGAAGGTAGTGCATTGTACATATGTATAGTGTGTGATACATTGTTTCTAAAAGGTGACTCTTATTTTAGAAATCCTACAGAAAGAATATGTTGAAGCATGGTATGTCGAACACAACTTGTTGCTACAGGAGGTGTCTCACCTTTGCCTTGTGTGTGGAGCAGGATGTGCTGTTCAAAAGAGGTGTCTCTAGAGTTAGCGAAGGATTCTGCTGAGAGCTGAGGGAACCTCTCCTGAAGATAGGACTGCTTCTCCATTGAGCCTAGCAATAACACACACAAAGATTTTTACAGTTTGTATCAGATACTATCTCATAATTATCCCACAATTATTAGGTACTGTATCACTTTAAAGCTTAGTATACCATACTAAATGCAAATGAAATAGTATCTCCATCATTTCTCTTAATGGGGTAGTTCACCCAAAAATGACAAGTCAGGTATTAGTTTCATAGGAAAACAGCGTTGCGGAATCTCCCAAACAATTAAAGTGAATGGTGACCAGTTATCAAATAGAGAAAAAACAAAAAAAACATACAATGCCTCCATATTGTTCATCTGGTGTAATCCAAGTCAACTAAAACTCTGACATGCCGATACTAATAAGGATCTACAGTGAAGATTCAGGCTAAAAATATGGTGTAAATGACGTCTTTCAAGTCAGCTTGGCATGTTGGGGCTTTAGGAGACTTGGATTACACCAGACGAGAAGTATGGAGGCTTTTCTAATCTTTTTTTTTTACTTGAGAAAAAAAGAACTAAACCTGACCTTCAATTGGCATGAGGGTAAGGAGATAGTGGACGAATTATCATATTAAAGTGAATTATCCCTTTAATTACAAGGCAGAAGTCATAACTGTGACAAAAATAATTTAATAAAAAAAAAATGATTGTTGCATTTTTTGTGGCATAAATTGACTTTCTCATGAAAAAAATAAGTGAAATAAGAAATAAGATAAGAAATCACATCAATTAATGTATTTTTAATTTTATTAACTGTTTTTTGTCACTGTGACAGTGTGCAAAGTGAATGTTACATACTAACCGACTGTAGTGAAGACTTTACAATTCCTGCTGAGTGCTATGGCGATGGCAGCCTGCCCGACGCCCCCTGACCCAGAGTGGATAAGAACAGTCTCTCCGGGGCGGAGCCTGCCACGCACCACCAGAGAGTAGTAGGCTGTGGCGTAGACCACTGGCACTGAGGCTGCCTGCTCCAGTGTCCTGTACACAGAACAGGTGCGTCAGGATTAGTATTATTTGCCATTATAGTATGAAGTAACTAATCTTGATGCTGCTGTGAGAGCACCCATGCAGAAAGAAAATAGAAAAGGTCAAAGGGGGGGAGCATCTTGTTTATAGCATGATGCTCAGAAATACATTTTAGCTTTCAACAGTTATCTAATGAGATTATGCATTCATGTTTATCCATAAAATATGAAAAATTAACCATGAAACCTCAAGGATCTATTTTTAAATAAGTGCACAAACTAATATATAATAAAAATAAAATTAAATAAATAACAATTAAATTAAATTCACGATTCTCCTTAACTGTAGAATCTCAGTTGACTGAGGGGTCAGGACTTTTAACTTTTGGTACTTAAAAGTGCATTCTGTTGCTACTACTTCTCTGCATTTACTTGTAATGGAGTATTTCTATAGTGTGGTATTGCTATGGTTATTCAGGGGTGGAAGCAATCAATTTCAAATACCCAAATTACTGTAATTAAGTAGTTTTTTTGGGGTACCTCTACTTTTATGAGTAGATTTTTAATTCTGTACTGTTACTCTTACTTGAGTATGCATTAAAAGATGTAATCTATTTAATTACTTTTAAAATCATAGTTGAGCCATTCCTGGTTGTCAGCCAGGAAAGGCTGGCTGACAACCAGGAAAAGGCTGGTGACACCTGGAAAGACGGGCGACATCAAGGAAAGACTGAAACCCAGGGGCATAGAGGGTCGGCAGCCCAACATGCAGTTTCTGTGAAGGAACACCCATAAATCTAGCTACTAAGAAAACTATGAGGCAACACACCCAGAGTCTTCTGAGGGGCGGGGGATGAAAGGCCCAACCGCACTGACATTGTTTTGTCTGACAGAGCCATTTGTTGAATAAGGACAATTAAACTTAGCCTAAGAATGAGGAAAAAAATGACCAAAAAAATGAAAAAGAGGCAATAAATGTGTGTTTTGTATCTTATAAATCATTAATAATTAATTGATTTTCAACTATTCATTCAGGAAAATACACAAAATTTGCAACCCTTGTATGGAGAGGGGACGTAATGTCAATGGTTAAAAGTAGCTAGTACTCTGAGTTTTTGCAGTGACTACTTTTTATTTAAGTATATTTCTGACACCAGTACTTTTACTTTTAATTGAGTAATATTGTTGCAATGTAACAGTACTTGTATTTAGTACACATTTTCAGAACTCTTTCCACACCTGCTTTTACTTAACTAAATGATGTGATTGCTTTTTCTGCCACTGCTTTATTTGGAACTACATTGCAAGTAGAGACTTTGACCTCTCCAATAAAATAAGAAAAGAACAGCAGTGTGACTATTCATTTTCAGGAAGAACCATTATGAAACTAACTCTGGATGTGGCTACAAATCCACAGCATTTGACCTCCACAATTTGGTGAGCAGCTCTTTTCTTTCATGTGGCCCATCCACATTGCTATTGCCACACAACACAGGCACACAGGCACACAGACAACACAGACACACACAGACACACACAGACACACACAGCATATTTAAAAATGTGAGACAGACCAGCTGGAGGGAACATCCCAGAGGAACCGTTTGTCAGCATCCACACTTGTTGCCAGGCCTTTAGCAGGCAGCAGCCCCATCACACGTTGACTGTTGGGGTCTCGACCAGAAAACTCCATACCCAACATGCACTGCTGCAGAGCTAGGTCACCTACACAATGTACAGTGAACAGGAGAAGTTAGTTGTCTAATTGTGTTCACTTGATGTACTATTTGGTTGCTGTTTTTTTTGTTTTTTTTAATTAATGTAGTCTATACCCACAAGATACTGTGGTTACTATTTTAATAAGAGCTAAGAGGGTGCAAGATTCCTTGCTGTGTGTCTTCGACCCACTCTTTACCTGGAATAGCATCTGGTGGCAGTTTGCCAGTGGCCAGCATTATGTCTCTGAAGTTGAGTGAGCTGTAGTAGACACGACACAGTTGCATGTTGGAGTTGCTGGGCACAAAGTGGCGGAGTGGAGAGGCAATCCAGCGCAAAGAAGACAGGTCACCTCGAGTCAATACATTGACGTAAGCATGCTCTGTCAACTCTTCTTTCAGATCTGACAACCACAAACACAGACAAATAGATGTGTAAGCACAGCACGCACACAGCAAATATTGTGACAGGAAAACAATTATATGGATAGGTCACCTCTGTCAAATTATGTTAAACAATAGTGTTATTTTTTACATGCAGTTAAGGGATGTCAAAGATAGCATAACTTTTAACAGTTAAATATATATCCATGTATCACTGTCCCATTCATATATCTAAGAACCTCACTGAGATTGTCCAAGGTCTGACAGCTGTCACTTCTGATTCATCAGGCAACACAGTGATACCACAGCCGAAGTTAGACCAGACCTTCTGCAGAAATTATGTCCCATGTAGCATGACAATAGTAAAAGAGGTGCAGAGGAGACCAGGAGAAAGGGATGTGGTAAAGTAACAATGTTAAAATGAAGGAATGAATTCCAAAATCACACTTGATATCCTGCCACAATTTTTTTTGTCACAAAGCACAATCTAGGAGGGATAAAAATTGTCCTGATCAGAGTTTTGTTTTAGAATTGTTTCTGAAATCTGTCTTTACATGCGACTGGTGAGTGTGAAGCCATCTATGATTTCTCACTTGGCAGGTAGCTCAACAAGATCATGACTTGTGCCTTTGTGACTAAGGTTAGAGGTTCAAGCCTTGGATGATGCAGAATAAACATGCTAATGCCTGCACAGCCACTGAGCTGTGTAGACTAGAGACACATGAAGTTTTAAATCATAATGGTCCAGTCAGTTCTGTTGATGGACCCTCATATATTTGTCATTTGTCTTCTCTTCCTCAATTTCCACTTCTTTCCTCAACTTCCTCATTGTCTGATTCTACACACAGCAAAATGCTGCTAAGCCATATTCTGATATTTTGGTACCGTGAGCGATGAGCTGGTGCCTGAAGGCGCCCCAGTGTCCATCTCTGAAAACGTTCATAACCAGATCCCCCTCCAGCACTGACTGCATGGACTTATGGGCTGGCTGGATACTCGGTGCAGCTGAAGCCTCATTTAGATTGGACACAAACGCACAGCTAGTGACATGAAAGGAGAAACCAGACAAGGGCATTAAAAAGGGAATACAGAACAAAAACCCATTAGATTGAGCCAATACATGCATAAAGAGGTGAGACAATGCCTACATACAAGAAGCTCATTAAAGCAACTTTATTGTGTGCTTTTATAATAGATCAGTATATATACTAGCACAGTGTTTCCCAAACTTTTTTCCTGGGGGTCTGAATGACAAGCCATCACAACCAAATCCAGAATAGACCTTATTAATAAATCTTGGTAAGACTTGATTTGTGCATTAATCAGCATTTTTACTTCCATTTCTGCATCACCTTAGATTATCTTGACTAGAGCTGCGATTAATCGATTATTTTATTAATTAAATGCCAACTATTTTCATAATCAGTTAATCAGTTTGAGTCATTTTTAAAGGAAAAAAAAAGCCCACATTCTTTGATTTCAGCTTCTTAAATGTGAATATTTTCTGGGTTCTTTACTCCTCTCTGACAGTAAACCAAATATCTTTGAGTTGTGAACTAAACAAGACATTTGAGGATGACATCTTGGACTTTGGGAAACACACAGCAATATTTTCTGACATTTCATGGACTAAACAGTTAATCAATTAGTGGAAAAAATATTGCCAGATTGATCACTATTTGAAAAAAAGGTCCAAACGTGAAAACAGGCATATGTCCATGCACTCCACCTGTTTTCACATGTTTGGGCTTGCCAAAAGATCGTGACAGGATTGCTTAATTGATTTTCATTATTTTCTGACATTTTATGGACCAAACAACTAATTGATTAGTGGAAAAATAATTGCCAGATCTATATATTTCACCAACAACTGACTGATCAATCGTGAATATAATGGATAGATTGATCGGCAATAAATTATTTGCAGCCATAATCTTGACGCAAGTTATTGCAAACATATATAAATGAGAAATAAATGCGTTTAGGCTGAGTTAACAGGACGTCTCATGGTTTTTATTTCCAAACGATAAAGAACATTTTAGATGACTGAAGTATAAAAATATAATTAAGATACTACTACATTTCTCCCATAGGCTTTTATTTATTTGGTGACCTAAATAATATGTCCCGTGACCCACCTGTGGGTCCTGACCCAGTGTTTGGTAACCACTGCACTGGTATTTACTACTCAAACCTGCAAACCCCAGTAGTAAGTGCAGTGTTACTAACTGACTCATTATGATAGCCAAGTATAACCAAAGATAAACAACACATATGATTACATAAGTATTGGTTACATTCTGGCACAGTGGTGGCGGTTCTATGACTTGTTTATTTGGGTTTGTGACAGGTTTTTTTATATGTTACACTTACAGTATATTGTGTTAACACCAAAATACTGGTACTGTGATAACACTAACACAGAAGTATATATGGTAGAGGGTTAGGGTGTCCTACCGTATTCGGTTGCCGCCTGGCTCCTGCCGTAAGCAGTTGACCATTCCCACAACGCCACAGTGAGCCTGAGAGGCAGTCAACCACACTGGACTGTCTGATGACTCCATCATCGTCGTCTGCAGCACAGAAGATCCACACAGACATATTTGTGAATGATGACAAAGTGACATGAAAACTGTATTCTGAAATACTTTGAGGGATTCTTTTTATTTATTTGTAAAAGCCCCAGTTCTTGTGAGCTGTAGCTGAGTACCTAGAAAGCTTTCAGTCCTCCCACTTCTCTTCCAGGAGTGTGTATTCAAAAATATCTTTATACAGGTTTATCACATCTATACACATGTCTTCATATTTGCTACAGTGTAGCAGGAAATGTTGTCTCCACCTGTCTCTGTGGACACAGTTGACAGCCTCTCTTCTCCAGGCAACCAGGTCTGCCTGTGTCAGCCAATTTCTATGGCCAGGCTGTGATCACTGATTACATCAGTACATCAGTACCTGTACATCAGTATTCACCAGCATAACATCCTACAAATCAATGCATACTTCTACACCACCTGCCAGCAGTTTCGTAATCAACTTTTTTATATATGCCCTTCTCATACTCCATTAAAAAAATAACTATATACGACAGAATCACGGCAGCTTACATTTCTACTAATCTCATCATGTAGAGGACAGGAGCAACTTTGTATTCCTCCTCCATTTCTAAAACAATACATGGCCCAAATAAGTTTGTGAGGCTCTAAGTTCAGGGGTAAAAGAGTCTTGAATGTGTACTCAGTGTTTTGTGGATGCCACTCCAGCATAAAGTCAGTGTTTTGCCTCCAGTGAGCCACAGTCTTCAGCACATCAAACTTCTACTCTTGTATTTTTCTTAAAATATCTTTGAATATTTTTCCAGAAGTTCCATGGGGTTAGTTGAGGACCAAGCTGCAGGGTTTCCCCCCCAAGTGTCCCTTCCCTTCCATTCCTGCTTCTTTTTTCTCAATTTTCTTAAATGTAAAACAGAGTACGCTTTTCCTGCAAAGACTGAAAACTTTGTAATGCGCTTTGTAATTTTGTGAGTAAATAAGAGATAAGTTGTAAGTCCTTTCCTTATCCAGGATTTAAAATCTTTTATCTTCTCTAGTTTATAAGCAACCATCTCAAAAGTTTAAGCATGTTTTGAGGGTTTTGATCTGTCACTGACACTTAAAAATGGTATTTCAGGACTTTCAGAAACTTTCAAAAGTCAGACACACACAGAAGCTCAAGGAACCCACCTTGAGTGTCTCCACCCACTTGTAGTCAGTACTGTCCACAGGTAAGAAAATAGGCTGTTTGCCTGGACACCGACAGCGACAAAGAAAGAGGGCGGAGCCATAATAAGACTTCCTGACAGCAACCAGGCTGAGGGAGGCCTCAGCGAACACATTCTCCCACTCAGCCTGGTGAGAAGAGGGAGATAATATCAGCAAAACATTGTGTGTCATTACACAGTCAATGTGATGTTAGCATCTCAGCAGTTACTGGGTCAGCACACTTAAGTGAAATTAATAAACTATTTTGTTTAAGTTTCAGCTTTGAGCTGTTAAAAGACTGACAGAATGATTTCAGTAAAACTGAGGAACTATTTTATTCTCAGAAGCAACATTTCTGTGATGTCTATAAGATGCACAAAAGTGTTTAAAAGTTAGCATGAAGAGATTTGAATGCTGTCTCCACTGACCTGTGTGAGCAGCCCTTGCTGGCTGCTGTTCTGAGCAGTGCTGGAGAGGAAGGCAACTGTTTCCCCCAGAGTCTCTCCCTTCAGCAGGATGTGGAGAAGAACAAACCCCTCTTTTTTGGCTCCAGAAGCCAGATTTGTCACCAGCAGTGCAGGGTCCATCCTTAGAGGGCCCCAGGCGTGGTTACACAAAACCAGATCTGCCCCTCCCACTGCGCCTCCAGGAGCCGGGCCCATCAGAGGGTCCCACTGAGCTGAAGTGACCCCCAGCTCCTCCAGGGTGGCCTGGTGGGGGGTCAGAAGATCCAGGTTGGTCACTGTGGCAGTGTAGTCCACACGCAGCATGGGCTGGATGTTGAGGAGGGCTACTGCACGAGAGAAGACTTGGCCGTCGTTGGAGAAAGCCTGCCAGTGGTTGGAGAGGTGAGGAGGGATGGAGACTGTCAATATTCTAAGACTGAAACATAATTCAGTCATTCTGCATCAGGATGAAATTTGCTCCAGATTCTTTCTTTTGGATTTATCTAGTTTTCAGTCTTACCTCCAGGACTTTGATCTTGCCAGGTGTGCTGTTTTCTATGGTGGTGTCCAGGCAATGTCTGAGGTCCGGGTTGTCTAGCAGGCCCTGTAACAGGCTGTCCTGCAGCAGACATGCCCTCTCTTTCTCCACCATCTGTTCCAGCTCAGATCGAAGGTTCCCGTTCAGCTCCAGGCTGCAGAGCAGGGCCAGCAGTCGCACCAGGCCAGGCTCAGAGGGCTCGGGGCTGGGAAGAGGGCCATCTGACACCCCTTGTAGCCCAGGGATGGAGAGCTTGACACCATGAGGGGCCAACTTTCTCTGCAGTCTGTAGATTAAACCTGGGTGGGAGTGGGATAAAGAATTAGAAGAACATGTAGAGGCAGGTGACAGTGAAGAGTAAAGATAACGATTGTTGATTTTAGGATCAACAATCATTAGCATTAGTTTCTCTTCATGGAGCAAAAATAACTTTTAAAGTGCAAAATACAAAAAACATTTATTGACTTTCTTTAAGGAGCAACTCAGATGTTCAATATGAAAAACTGCATTGCATTTTTAAACTTGTTAACATATCCATATGGTGTTTTTTGTATGCTACAAGACATCATGAGCGAAATGAGCAGTCACAGTCATGGCTGACACTGGAGATAGTGGCAACTAATTTGCATATTCTTAGATCTGTGCATATATGAGGCTAAGGTGTAGAGTGTACATCTAAAACGTTTTTTTTTTTCTTTTTAAAGTATTTCATCAGGATAGGACAGCTTGTGAGGAGACAAGAAACAGGGTAGAGAGTGAGGCTCATTATTACCAGTTGATCTCCTCCAGGGACCCACAGCAGCTGCAGTGGACTGACAGCCTCAGTACACGGGCCGCATGCTCTACCAGCTGAGCTACAGGGACGCCTACACATCAAAGCCATTCTAAGGCATGACAGATTTTGTTTGTTCTTTCTTTTTGTTACTTTTGTTACCAAACAATACAACACTGAACAATCATTCTCACTTATTTTGTGACTTAAAAGTTCAGTAATTTGTTACCACAAAGACCTCAGAGAGTTTCTTTGCTGTACCTTTGCAGAGCCTCAGCTGCTCTTCAAGTTTCCCAATGGCTGTCAGGCACTCTGTCTCCATATAAGGAACAAACACAAACTCCTCCAAGGTGGGGGGGCTCTGCTGCTGCTGACGACGGGGGGCCACAGTGGCATGCAGACCGCAGATCTGGACTCCACCAGCAACAATGTTGTCAAGGCAACGGTTTATGTGGACATCCACAGCTACAGGAAAGAGAGTAAAGTTTGATGTAGAGTTGAAGACATACAGAAGGTGAATATGTTTCAGATCCAACATAAAAATCTGGACCCTCGCTGTAGCTGTGATATATGATGGATGATAAACAGGGAAGCAAGTCCGTGTAGATTCACATGCAGATACAGATACAAGAAAATCAGTTTTTAATAGATTGATAACACTCACCTTTCTTTTCATCAGTGTAGTTGCAGACCTTTCCCAGATGAAGAGCTGGATCGACACATACAGACCGGATCCTGGTTGGCAAACGCAGACTACGACCCGACAGCCCAACCACGATCATCTGCAGCATGGTGTCCAGAAAGGTCACCCAGTTTCCTGTCCACTGCAGTTTCCCGCCATCTCCTGGAAACAGCCAATCAGAGGAGCCAATGACCATAGCCAATCAGCAAATGAACATAGCGCAGTGGTAACTTATTGTCTGGGTTTAATCTTAATCTTTAAAATTAATTAGAAAAGAAATACTATGAAACTGTCAAGGTTTCACATCACTGTCACCTGCATTGTTGGACTCTAAGATGCCTTGGAAAGTTTTCCCATAGTCATAGCCACGCAGTCGCAGCTCTTTGTAGATGTCATGCGCCATGAGCTTCATTTTGTGGTCACCATTGTCGTTGGCAGGGTGTTGACTTATCCAGCTACGGAAAGAATCGAGGGCTGCATCCTCCAGAATGCTCACCTTACCTGAAAAATCCCATGCAGAGAGAAGAGGAGAAGGCAGAGATTCATGGGCAGGCAGAAGGATTTTCACAAGTTCACTGTTGAAAAAAGGAGCTACAAAGGAGCAATTGCATCATCTCTGTTGTTGTCTTCGGTCTACATATCTGCCTTACTCCTTTCCATTGTGGAAACAAGAACTGATGTTAGGAAAAAAAAACACACTTAGTTTGTCAAACCTTAAGAAGAAGGAACACTTCAGTCATTGGAGGGCTTGAAAAAGATGGTCTTAAACAACCTTTACCAAAAGGATTTATTTCTTATGTTCATGAAATGTATGATTAAATTCGTGATTAAGATATATAATATTGATCACATCCGAAAACAGAGACAGATGATATAGAATGTCAGATAGAGGGAAATATCTTGGTATCAGTTGTAGAATATACACTTATTTTTCTGATAGACACATAATTTGAAATGTTACACAGTCTTCACTGACCACCATTATTCAGAGGCAAGCTTGGTCTCAGCTTTCCTAAGCGTACAAAACTCAGTTCAGAAATTGGCACCTCTGCAGATGTTTTGGAAATAGAAGATACAAGTACAAATACAAGATCCAACAAATACAACAATTTTGAATTTTGGAGAAGTGAAAGTTGAGATGGTTGCCTTGATTGGGTATGACTTGGAGCTATCACATAATTTTGTCAGACAGTGCAAAGAACAACCACAACACTTAATTGACTGAAATACTTATATGTAGTGAGAAAGCCTTTTCTCAAAAACAGTTATGCACTGCACAACTGGTATGAGGGAGTACTGAGAACACTCCCTGTAAGAAACCTGACCTGCGCTCTTTCATGACAATGTTGAGGAATTTATCAAGATACTGTCGAAGACCCACAAATTTTTAATGCAGGTCTAATATATGCAGAGAATGAGAAGTGAAATAATAACACTTAGTCAGAACATTCACAGGTAAAGTCAGATACCGATAATAACATCATCTCGCCTGCACAGAGGATCAGAAACCTAGATAATGCTGGAGTCATTCTGTGAAATGAATAGTCAGGTTTGAGTAAGACCAGGACAAATCACAACAGAGACTATTGATTGTAAAGGTATGATGTTGATGACACGTAACACAGACCGGACGCAGAGTGAAGTTTGTTTAAGTTCCATTTATAATGAAATATTAAAGTATAATAATTGTAATCAAATACTGTAAAGATCAATTCCCTCAGGACTGCCACTGGATGTCTGGCCTGTTCCCACGCACTATCAAACACTGTATGTTCAAACTACCTACCACTGACAGCCAGGTTTCCATTCTCTGAAACCTCAAACTTGTTGGTGGCAGGCATGAGGCGCACCTCCAACTGGACAGAGCCTGAACAGAAAGGTGAAGAGAGAAGACAGAGAGGCAAAATCAGGTAAACACTGAAGTGGAAGTCAAGCAGCTCCTGACCCCCTGTGCTCACAGCCCTGCAGCCCTGCTCTTACCGGTCTTTGGTAGGATGGTGGCCCTATGGATGGTGACATCTTCAAAGATTACCGGGGTGGTTTCCATGACAACTCCCAGACTTCTCACCAAGGTACGCCAGGCCAGCACCAGGTAACCCGTTGCCGGATAGAGGACACGCCCATCAATGCAGTGTCCAATCAGGTAGTAGTCTGTAGACTCTGGGTTTATGTCTGTTGTTGGTCAAAAGGATTTAGACACCAAACACAGTTTTCCAATACATCAGAAAAAAAAAACGTTCAAGTCCTCTCCTTAATATGACACAAGAGAGCTGAATGGCTTTTTAATCCACATGCATATTTCATACCGATGTTATACACGGTGGCAGCATTGGATCCTCCTGAGCCAGATGGAAAATCATCTACCTTGGGGACATCCCAGGTCTGGGCATGGTCCCACTGCACCAAGGGGGAGATTAGCGGGGTACCAACTGGCACAGGGTACTTCACTGCTGGGCAGAGGTTGTTACTATCCATGGAGATGCTAAACGGGTGCAAAAAAACAATTTGCTAATTACAATATTAGCAATCTGAACCTGCATTCAAGAGTGCTCAGAGAGGAGAAGCGGACACAACATTCGCTGTGAAGCAGGATACACCAGGGGCAAAATAACAGCAGAAGGCCATAACAACAAGGCCAAACTGGGGCAAGAAAAAATTTGGCTAAAAATGAAGTAAAACTAAGACACAAGCAAAAGACACTAAAACATACAAAAATAAGACAAAATAGCAAAAGAGATAACAACAGGAAAACAAGAAAAACATGACAATAAGAATAAATGACCTTTGACATCTTTTCTATGTGAAACTGCAATGGATACCAGTTACCTTTTGTGTATCCAGATTACATAATCCCATTACATGTAATCTGTTAACCCCCATGTCTGTCAACAATGATAATGCCAGTCACTAAATGCAGACAGAGTGAGGCATTTACTGACCCATTCATGTAGATTTTGCCAATGTTTGTGAGGAAGAACTCAAGGTTGTTGGTGTGGCCTCTCTTCATCAAGGGGAGGATGGAACACGTGGGCTTCAGGCTCCTTTTCAGGATGGCCTGTGCAGTCACCAGGACAAAGACATAAACACAGATTCTGAGTAAGTTGCTGCAGAAGTTGTAGCATTTAAAATTATGAATATTATTATATATTATTATTATTATATATTTTGTATTTACTGTTTATAAGCCACATTTATTGTTTAAGTGACTTGCCAGAGTTTACTTACAACCAGCTGCGAATGACTTATTGGTAAACATGCTGATTTCGAGATTTAAACTATAAATTTTAGCATCACATGTTTGTAAAACCTATATGCACCAAATTTTACCACTGGTTTAATATTTTAAAATTGCAACTTTCAGAAAATCTACAATACGTCATCATAAATAATGGCTACAGAAAATACATACATTATCTACTCACCCTCATGCCGATTGAAGGTCAGGTTAAGTTTTGTCATCCACAAAACACTGCTGGAGTTTCACAGGAAAACAGTGTTGCAGACACAATGGAAGTTTTCAAAAAAAAAAAAAAAAAGAGCCACACTGTCTGAACTGTGTGTGTGGTGTGACAAGTGTGCAACCGACTTCAGGGGACAAGCAGTATGGAGGCATATTATGTTTTTTTTTTTTTACATTTGAAAACTGGTCACCATTCACTTCCATTATTTGGGTGATTCTGCAACACTGTTTTCCTGTGAAACTCTAGCAGTGTTTTGCGGACTAACAAAAGAAACGTGACCATCAATTGGCATGACAGCAAGTAGATAATGACTGAATTTTCATTTTTGGGTGATCTATCCCTTTAACTTGGATAATGAATCAAAGAAAGGATAGTGCGATGCTTAACTATCCAACAAGCTTTAAAGTTACAGTTTCAAAATTTACTGTTTTCAGTTAAACATATAAAATGTGGAAACATTAAGTTGTTACTGTATAAAATTAAATGCAAAATATCAATCAATCAACTGGGACAGGCAAATAAATCGTATTTGCCTGTCCCACTCATACAATACAAACAGTGTACCCCCCTTCTTGTCCCACATTCAGCTACCAATTCAAGTAATTAAGTGTAAGAAGGGCAGTTTTCTGCACCAATATAACAACAGGACTGATGAATGACTCTAAGCAGCCAAGGGCTCAAATGCACGATGTTTCATTTGACGCACACAGTTCACACCTGACAGACAGAGAAAGCAGGTCAGTACAGTACAGCTCAGTACACTACAGTGGCCTGGGTATGCTGATGTTGGGAGAGAAATTGCAAACAGCGCTTTCCTGCAGTGTTGATGTTGTGGTCTATGAACACCATGCCAGGCATACCTGCAGCAGAGCATGAGGTGCTATCTCCACCACCACAGCATTTTCAGGCACCAGACTAAGGCCCTCCTGGAACAGCACAGGGCTCACTAGGTTGTTGACATGGTAGTCAGCCGAGCTGTACAGAGCCAGAGGAGAGTCCCACTCAGACTGAGGGATGCTGGTGCTCACCCAGCGTGACGAACGCTGTCGCGGCTCCTTGATCACCTGCACATAGGATGACATTTTATGTTTTCCATTATGTGCCAAATATTAAACTTAACTGATCTGTGTTAGGCAACTTGGTTTTTAAAGTTATAATTATGCTGCTAATAATCTGACATGCCGAGTAGCCTGGTAGCACAGTGGCCGAATGCAGTGAAGACAGACAAAGGTTCTAGTATAAAGCACACAAAACTTCAATTGTGCTGAATTTGCAGGATACCAAACAGAGTAAGACCCTCATAACAAGATGTTGAAAAATTTCATTGAAGAATTAATAATAAATTAGCCAAATATAATGTATCATATATATAAAAAAAGAACATAACACAAATAATACATGAAAAAGTGCATTTCATGTATTCCTACACCTGATGGAAGCGGGATTGTGTTTCACTGTGACAGAAAGAGTCAAAGTTTCACCCTTACATAGTGCTGAAACACAGTGGAGCTACATACCTTCTTCAGAGCGGCCAGCAGGTTGGGAGCAATGGAGGCCATGTAGTATGAGTGGAATGCAACACCAGCGCTGCGCACCTCCTTTGCAAACACTCCCTGCTCTTTCAGCTCCGACACAAATTTACTGATTGCTTCCTGAAGGAACACACACCCACACCACCTCTGTCAAGACACATCACCTAGAACCTAGGAAAAACTAGGTTGGTAAAGGCCATTGTAACCATGCTTACATTTCAGTATAGAGTTGCTGTCATGCTTGTACAAGCCGACACTGTTTTACCCTCTTCTCCTCCTGATGTTGTCTGGCTAAAATGTCAATTCCAAGGTAAAGGTATTGTACTTCTTTTGGTATTTGCAAATTAGAAATTTTGTCAGGTAGTCCCTCCCTTACTTTGATATGATCCCTAAACAACACAATTTCTACGAACTTATGGCTAAAATCCTTACCTCCAAACTCCAAACTCTTTGCTCATAAGCAACCTCCTCTCTCCACATCAAAGAGGCATGGATTAAGGACACTGGTGTAGCGATTTTGTAGGAGTTATGGGTGAAAGGGTTGGGTAGGATTAAAGCACGTTCTATCAATGCTAGACTTCAAGTCATTCAGTTTAAAGTCATCCATTGGCTGCACTTTTACAAGACTAAACTTACAGAATAGAAAAATAGAATCTTTCCCTCTGTCACCGCTACCTGTGATAAGTGTACTGTAAGTCAAGTGACGGGACCCTAGGCCATCTTTTCTGGTCTTGCCCAAAACTGACTTTCTGGTATGCTATTTTTAAGTTGTTCAGTGACATACACACCAGACAACTAAACCCTGATGGTCTTTTTTTCTGGGTTGCTCTGACTTTTCTATTACTCTCCCTTCTGCATTACTACAAGCCCTCATGTTTGGTATGGTCATAGCAAAAGGGTTATCCCGAGAGAGTGGAAATCTGTCTCCCCTCCCTGTTTTAAAAAAATGGCTAAATGACATGGTTTTTTGTTTATATCTTGAGGAAATTTGGTATACACTGTCAAATACTCACAACTTTCTAAAGATCCGAGGACCCTTTATCGATTACATTAGAAGGGAGAGACGTCATTCTGGGACCTAATCACACTGGACTGCATTGTACTGTGCTGTATTGCTTTGTATCACTGCAACAATTTTTTCTAGCTGTGCTTGACCTCACTCTGTCTTGGTAGTATAGACTCTTTCTCTGACCCTCAATTTACTTGTGGACATTTCAATCATTGTATGGATTGACATGCACATGTTCAGCTTTTCTGTGAGCTGACAGTTTGTTTGTTTTACTTTGCTCTGTTTTGTTGTTTGTCAACTGTAGAAAAAGAAAAAAAAAAATCTTTTTCAAAGAAAAGGTAAAGTTCCACAACAGTGTTTCTCTACCTTTAGAGCTCAGCAAAAGCACTGGTAACATCAAAGGCTTGCTCATGCAAAATCTTATGTACATTCCATACAAAAACATTCCCTCACTTTGCTTATTTGACAAAATTCGTAACGTGGATCCAAGAAATTGCATAGTTGGAAAATCAGTAACATGGAAATGAAACCTTCCCCAAGAGGACTGTGTCAAATTCTGCTTCTTGCTGTGTTAATAAGGCTGTAAAAGACAAGCTCTGATAAAATGTTTGACCTGAGGACCGGAGATGGTGACGGTGTCCTCCGCATTGTGGCAGGCTGGGACCACTCCCTGAGGACACTGAGCCAGACACTCCGCCCAGGTCAACCCTTGAACACAGACATTAAGTACAAAGGTAAAACATGTGAAAGCAAACAAGATACAACAAGATACAAACATAGTGTAAAATCAGAGTTGTAAAAGTTGGATGGAAAAATAAAGGAGTGAATGTGAAGTGTCAACCACTGTGTCTTTCTTGAAGAGGTGGTTTTCATCTGAAATGTGCTCTTCCCTGTTATTGTTGAAACGCAAATGAAACATAGGGCTACTAAATTCACATATCATTTAGAGGTGTAGTTGCATATTAAACCCACAAGAGGGTGCCGACACACTGTGCATCTGAAGGGCAGGGAGCAGTTCATGAGCTCTTCCAGTTACCTTCGCTGTGCATCTGCACTCCCTGAAAACGTCCTGCAGCCCCGTGTGACCATGCGAACAAACTGAACATGTCTGGGTACAAAACGCCACAAAAGTCTTACAGTTGGATTTTGTCCAACGCTAATAAGTTTTTTTTTTAAATTTAGAAATCTGACTGTGGGCGTGAGGGAGACTTCTGTTGAGTACCTAATGTTGGTTTTTTGAGAGAAACCAGATAAAGTCTGAAGGATTAAGTGACGGCAAGCCCAGCCCAGTGAGACTGTGGACAGTCATGGAACTGAATTTAGAGCCCCTGAACTTAAAGGGATAGTTCACCCAAAATTTATAATTCAATCACTATCTGCTCACCCTCATGCCAATTGAGGGTCGGCGAAACACTGCTGGAGTTTCACAGGAAAACAGTATTGCAGAATCTCCCAAATAATGGAAGTGAGTGGTGACCAGTTTTCAAAAAAACAAAAAAAACAAAAACATAATATGCCTCCATACTGCTTGTCCCCTCAAGTCCCG
This sequence comes from Lutjanus argentimaculatus, assembly GCA_034769285.1. NCBI lineage: Eukaryota > Metazoa > Chordata > Actinopteri > Lutjaniformes > Lutjanidae > Lutjanus > Lutjanus argentimaculatus. The sequence goes on from JAWZSL010000051.1 coordinate 419,653, forward strand.
ACATGCCATCCAGGCTAAAGATTTTTAGTTTTTGGATTACACCAGACAAGCACATGAAGGCATTTTATGTTTTTACTTTTAATAAGCTGGTTTTTACTGACATATTGAAAGACTAAATGATTTATCTATTAATTTAAGTATGGTGGTATAAATGTGTGGGTATGTGTGTGTGGTGGTTTTATAACATAGATAAGTCTGTATTTATGTAAAAAATAAGCGTCATTTTGACAGTGACTATTGTCCCTGCAAACTGAAATAAAGTGTGGTTGTAAAATCTAAATCTAATCTTCTTCTTCTTCTTCTTCCGAGGAAATCCTACTTCCCATGCGTGAAAAATGACCAAACTTTGCACAAAGGTCCAGTCCCATGTCAGATTGCCTCAGCTGCAAAAACAGGCCAATAGTCCTGATGGTGGCGCTACAGCAAGCCTCTAAAGTTCAAAATTTTGAAAATTCATAACAAATCAACCATACGTGCTACAGATTTACAACTTTCATCAAAATGTAGCCCCAATACTGAAGAAACTTTTGTACATTTAAACCTATTGCAAATTATGAAGTCCATCACTGTTTTTTTCAAAAACTGTAAAACTTATTAAACCTATCTCCTCCCACAATTTTTGCTCAATTGACACCAAACTTGCTACAGAGCATCTTTAGACTGTCCTACACAAAAGAGCCACACAGATTTTTGATTTATCAAAAATTGAGCCTACAGTGCATTAAAATGTTTGACTGTAAACGGTATTGTAAACATATACTTGCAAATTCTTGCTAAATACATTTTCAATGTTCATGAAAAAAATGACAACATTTTGGAGTCATGGTAGATGATGTTTGGAAAATATCAGAATTTTATCTCAAAAACTGAATTTTTTTACAGCATTTTGAATTTCACTCTCATGCGAACAATTGGAGTCAATGCAAAAATGGCATTTTTAAACATCAGTTTTTCACTTATGGAGCCAATAAATCATTGTTAAAAACTAATGACCAACATCTCCATGCTGTCTAGATGCAATTTGTGTATTTTGGGATTTTTGTCTCAATAACTGAATTTTTGACAGCCATTTGAAATCTGCCTTTACATGCTAACAGCTGCTGTCTTGCACGCAGGTGACTGGCTTAGTCAATTTGTGAAGCTACAAGTGGTGTTTTCATTTGCCAATTAGCTCAGTGAGATAGAGGATGGTTCTTGGTGTTGAAGGTTGTGAGTTCAAGCCTCAGCTCGTGCAACAACGTTCCACATGAGAAATCTACCCAAACTTTTCACAAAGGTCCAGTCCCATGCCAGATGTCCTCAACTGGAAACACAAGACAATGGTCCTGATGGTGGCGCTACAGCAAGCCTCTAAATTTCAAAACTTTGAAAATTCATAACAAATCAACCATATGTGCTACAGCTTTGGAACTTTCACTTTGAAATTTGCTTTTCCATGGCATGGATGGCTGCTGTCTGGCACCCTGATGCTTGGCTTAGTCAATTTGTGAAGCCACACATGAACTGTCACTTGCCAATTAGCTCAGTGAGATAGAAGATGGACTTCAGTCTCAGAAGTTGTGAGTTCAAGTCTCAACTAAGGCAGAACGCACATTCTAATGTGAAAGTCCTATGTTCAGGTATCATGCTATGTGGATTAGAGACTACTAAGGTTAAAATAATTATAATCCAGGCAGTTTTGGGAAGAGACAAATACTCTTTATCAACACTTTTCCCTGTTATCCCTTGTCTCTTTTCCCTGTTTATTTGGCTTAGCCATCAGTCAATATGCAGAGTCTCTTGTGCCAGAAATTGTGAGTTCAAGCCTCAACTGATGTAAAATGCACATTAGAATGCCACCTTTTTTTCATCTTCCTACACTCTGCTTGTTGCTCAGAATTGCCTAATTTTGCCTAAAATTGCCCAGCCCCGACCATTGCTGCGCAGCAGCTATAATTTATCTTGTTTTTGATGGTTTTGATAAAATCCCAAATAATCAATTTACAGACAAACTAGCCTGGCTGATAGGATCTTTATTGTCACTGTGTTAGATGTCAGTTATGTCTCCAAAACCTCCAAGAAATGAACTTTCTATCGTTTCACCTATTCCTTGGTGAAGCTGTTAAAATAATGTGAACATCAGAGAAATATAAAACTATTAAACTGGACTTCCTAGGTCATGACGTTCACTCAACTCATTTGGATGACACAGATGATCCCATTCTTAACAAGCATATTTTACTTTACTTTTTTTTTTTGTTTGTTTAATACAGTAAAGACTCTCTGCTATCTCTCTTACCAACTGCAGCCATGCCTCCTGGAGGAAGATTGGCTTCTTTGATGCAGCGTCCTCTCCAGTAGGCAGCGAGGATGGCCTCGCTGTGGCTGAGGGAGCCATCAGCATAGCCACAGGCCAGCTCTCCCACTGAGTGTCCAACGATGCCATCAGGCTGCAGACCCAGCTTAGTGAGCAGGTCGATCTCTGCTATCTGTAACAAGGTGACCCACAGAAGACACATTGTCTCTATTTGACTTATTAGACAATATACATTTGTTTTCATCATAAAAATAAATATGACAAGAATATCTGTCCCTTGTCATAACTTTTATTCGAGTGGTCCCCAGTTATCACTGTGTGAAGGAAGCTGCACACAAGTATCAGCCCTGAGTTTTGTGTTTGCCAAGTGGCTGATGTACAGCACTATAAATTCTGCCCAAATACTGTAACTCCTGGACCATCAGAGAGTTTCACTGCCAGAGCAGGGATGTTTCTGGTCCTGGAACTATGGTAGTAGAACAAAACTGACACCACGAGTTCTCTGGCTGAAACGGAGGGAAGATTCATCAAGTTCCTAAAATGGTGGAAATCTGGTGGAAACTGGCCAATAGTTGTTGCTCTTTTGTATTCAGATAGATAACATGCACATTAGGAAAGCTATCATAGTGGAATAAACTGACATGCTTGACTTCAATGTTGTGCACCTTTCTAACTGTTCTTTAACAGTACTGTGGCAGTAGAACATGACAAAGTGCAAGCCAGTGAATTGCAAGATATGGAGATATGATTGTTGTTGTCAAATTTATTATAACAGGATAAAGTAATTGAAATATCTATATCTAGATTAATATAATAATCACCTCTGAGATGTAGCAGGACATCACAGCTTAGAGGTTTTTAGATTTCATGTCTGTAACTTTGGAAAACTACATAAAAGAACTAACATCCAAACACAAGTCACACAGTAGAATCCTACCCTATAGTGCATATGAAGATGGCACCAACATCTCCACTCTACCTGTATGGCAGCGAGGCCAACAAAGGCATAAACAGTGTCTTCAAAAGTGGCATCATCTGCTTCCATGAGTAGGTGAGACACAACCAGGCCAGTGTCCTTCAGGGCTGCATCTGACCGCAGGATGGACTCTCTGAAGTCTGACAGTTGCATGAGACTGCGGCCCATACCAGCCCACTGTGTTCCCATACCTGTTATCAAATTAACAGTTACACACCTTAATCCAGCAATACATGTGACTCAGTTCACAATAGACCTTATTAATAAATCTTGGGAGAGTTAAAAATTAATTTGTCCATTAATGAACATCCCTGACCATTTTTACTGACATTTCCAAATCACCATATATTATGCTTGCTTTATAAATAAATAAATAAATAAATGCATGTAGCCTGAATTAACAGGCCATCTCAATCTTTTATTTCCTCTCCTTAAGAAAACAAAGCCAAAAAAAGCAGAGATAACTCAAAACTTCAATGATTTGGGTGGGGGGGGGGGGGGGGGGGGGGTATAATTCAAAAAAGTAAATTATCTCAACAAAACATTGTTGGTTGGTAATACTTTTTTTTAATTAAAGAGTTTGAGTTGGGCTCCAAAGTCAAAAATCTATTTAAGTAATTTGCCTTGGCATTTTGAATTTTCTCAACTTTTTGTTTTTACATTCTAGACCATTATAGCGCTATAAAAGCTGTATATAAATCTTAAATTTTGCAAAATTTCTTCCATAGGCTTTTATTTTTACAGGGCCCAAATAAAATCTCCTGTAACCCATCTATGGGTCACAACCCAGTCTCTGGGAATGACAGCTCTAGACCTTCATTAAGAACACTTCCAAAGATCAAGGACGGAAACCTTAGAGTGACCAAGAAATTGTTGGGGGGAATTTTCTTTTCATAAAACTGAAGTGACCTTTTCCAACACACCTGCATCTGAGATAGCTGGATGTGTGAATATCTTCTTTGAACAAATTACTCACAACATTGAAACATGACATTCAAAAAAAGAAAAGAAAAAAAACACCCAGCAACTTCTCTATGCAGAAACCATGTCCAGACACTCTGGATAATCCACAAACTGAACTGTGAACCGTTTTCAACATGTCAGTCAGGTGTAAACATGCATGAGTGTGTAAGTGACCCATCAGTGAAAAACTTTTTGCACATTTATGACAGTAAGCTCAAGGACCTCTTGTGATTATGGTGATTCACAATTTTTGAAAAACCTTGAAAAACCTAAATAAAGCCTACATAAAACCTGTATAAATCCTGTAACAACTGCAGACTCCTCACTCCTCACTCCTCATAGCTGGTCAGGAGGGGCTGCAAGTCATCAAGAACTGCTTGGCTAAATCAAGGCTTAGGGGAGTAACTATTTGAAAGTAATCAAATTACAATATAAATGTCATTGTAATCCATGACAGTTACTGAGAAAAAGTATGTAATTAAATTACAGTTTCTAATCCAAATGTGTCTAATTACAATACAAAAACTATGTGAAAAATGTAGACATCTAGCTAGATAACTAAAAACCCACACATCGGTAAAAGTGAAATCTGCTGTTTCTTTGATGACTCACCTGAGCAGATGTACCACAGTGGCCTGGCAGTGGCCTGCACCTGCTGCACCTCTGTGACATCACTCTGAGAGCCAATCAGAGTGTAGCCTCGGTAGGGCATACTGGCAGTAGGGACTCCCGACACCTCATTCAGCAAAGACAGGAAGCTGTCATCTTCATTGTGTTCCTTGCCCTTTTGGAGCATGGCGTTCACTGCCGCCTCCGTACGGCCACATGCCTGAAGCAACCTGGGAACTGTCCTCGGTGGTGCAATCCCTTCAGCTGGCTTCTCAGAAGGACGAAGGATCACATGAACATTTGAACCTCCAAATCCAAATGAGTTGATGCCTACGATGCCACCTCGGATGGGAATAGGCCGGTCAACGACTTTAACACGACCATCAGTGAGGGCGGGGATGTCAGGGTTAGGACTGTTGAAGTGCAGATTGGGAGCCCAGACTCCTCTCTCCAAAGAAAGCACAACCTGCGCATGGGGTGAAAAACAACCAACAAAATACAGAGAAAGACTAGATGAACAGAATTTTAATATGACTGAAATAAGATGATGATGGCGCACTTCTGCATCCATCCTCCCCTCCTCCATCACTACCTAGTACGCTGCTGCCACCACCAGGGACAAGAGCAGACTGCAGCATATCATTTGCTCTGCCAAGAGGGTGCAACCCACTATCCCTGCAGGTAAGATTGTTGCTGACCTTTCCCATCCCAGACACAAACTCTTTGAGACACTCCCCTCCAGCAAGGGGCTGCGGCCCATCAGGACCAAAACCTCACGCCATAAGAACAGTTTCTCTCCATCCACAACTGTCCTCATCAACAAGGCCTGTGTCCCCCACCCCACCTCCCACCCTCTTATATGTTACATTAACATAATTTCAGTCACCTGACTCTATTTTGCATATTTGCAATATCTTCCTATGCTCTGAATTTGCACATTCCATGTCAAACCTTTTGCACTCCTACATAAAACTGCACAGCTCCTTCATCTATTTGCACAACAGTCACAATTGTTTCTACTGTTTTATACATTTTTGTTCTTTTTTTGTATGTTATTGTGTATTCTCTACTTTTCTATTCATGCTGCTTTAACTGACAGTACTTACCTTAATCCTTGTTTATATTTCCAATTCTCTGTTTGTTGTTATGCACCAACATGCCACAGCAAATTCCTTGTAAGAGAAAACCTACTTGGCAATAAAACCCTTGCTGATTCTGAAATAATTCAAAAGAACATTATCAATTCATTCTCTTCAGCTGATGCCCTACCACCTTCCTTTTGGGAAGTGGCAGATGTAAAGTGCAGTTAAGATCACTGTAATACCCACAAAAGTGTATCATCTCCTATGAAGAAATAAAATCATTTTAACAAACTAAATGAAAGTAACATCGTTACTGAGCCCATTTTACATTATTACAGAGGCTCTTCTCATGTCAGATCAGCCACAGTGTGAAGCAAAAAACCCTCCAAGAACCACATTAATAATCAGACCAGCTGACTCTGTTCTTATACTTTCACTTTCAGTCATGCCAGGTGCATGGATGATAAATAAATATCCTACAAAACATTAAACATACAGTATGTGAGCAAATAGGAATTAAATTAAGGGCTTTTCACACTGCATATTCTTAGCCCTGGACTAACAGTTAACCCTGGGCTAACTTAGCCCCTTTTCATACACACATTGTTAACCCAGGGTTAAGCTAAGCCCAGGGCTATATGATTCACACTGCCCTTCTTCTATCTTTAGGTTAAAGCCTCTGCACACCCACACAGGTGTTTTACATCAACCTGGCTGATCATCTTCTTCTTCTTCTCTTTTAGCCCTGATTCTCACAAGCAGCTTTTAATCCTGGGTTTAAACATTACATTTTCAGGGGATAACCCCACAAACTCAGGGCTAACCCTGCTCCGGAGCAGGGCCAGCTAGCCCTGGACTAAAGTCGGGATTAGCCTTCTTTGGAATGTGCCAGAAATGTGTCAGTGCGAAAGCTCTCTTAGAATGGGGCTAAGTGCAGTGTGAAAAGCCCTTTTGAGTCCAAACTTAAAATCTCATTCTATCTGTGTGCACTGTTGGACAGAGAGGAGATTTTCATAATGGTAAATAATTTAGGTTTCAACTGCAAGATAAGTTAAAATCTATCAGCCATGCAGGCTATGACACTCTTTTTCCTTCATATCATTAAACTTTCACTGCTTCCACTGGCTGCTAATATCACCTTTGTCCTGTCATGTCAGAAGGAAAATAGCATAATGTCACCTTTGTGACAAAAAGTCATCAACCTGAGAAGGCCAGTAATGTTTTGTATTTCATGTATCCCATGTCTGGAAAAAGCTTAACTTTACCCACTATCTGACAATCACACCCACTTTATGCAGTGATCAGTCATGTGTCAAAGCAGTGAGATGCAGACATCGACCTTCCAGTGTGGACATCCAGACCAGGTACAAACACAGACATTGACTGAAAACACCAGTAAATATTACAAATTGCAAATAAAAGAAAGGAAAGGAAAAAGCATGTTGTGAATCTTCAGAGCAGCCACTACCAGGAGTGCTGTCACTCTCACCTTTGCCAGGGCAGCCAGACCTGAGGCCGGTTCTGGATGGCCCATATTAGACTTAGTGGAGCCAATAAGCAGAGGCTCTCGCTTTGATTGACAGAATACACTGACAATGCCATTGACTTCCTGTGGGTCGCCAACCTGCATGTAGAGAGCAGCAGAGAGACACGCCTGGTTAGATAATGTGAAGGAAACGTTTTCATTTTCTCACTGAAAACGTGTCACAAGTTCTCATGAGTGACTGTGTTCTGTGTTGTGATGCAAAGACTGATACAGAGCATGTACGCGGAGCGGAGCGTGAGCGAGCGTGGAGCAGGGAGCGCGAGCAGCAGAGGACGGGATGGAGCGCGGAGCGGCTTTTTTAAAAGGATGAAGCGTTGCTCGTTCTCCCACTCCGTGCCACTCCAGTTTCGCTCACACCACAAGTCTTATGTGTGCCCAAGTGCCCATTGCACACCCACACCATTTTGAACTGTCCTGTTGATGAACTGCCCAGACTCTGTCTCTCCTCTTCATCTCCTCAGTGTGCGTCGGTGCTCAGTTTGCTGCCTGCTGTGGTCTAAAACATCCTCAGTGATGTAAACTGAGTGAAACTGATGTTAATTATCCTGCTGCCTTAATACAAAAACATGAATATCGCACACTGTTTAGTCATTATATAGACTGAGCTGAAAAAAGGTGAGGATTTTTCCCCTCAGAGGACAATATGTTACTAAAGAAATAAACTATTATCATGGGCGCCATCTACAGAGGGCATTGGGTTTTATGCTCTCCCAAAGTTTAAGTTGGAGGTGCAGTGACCCTGCAGTCTTGAGGCACAGCAGGAAAAAATGCAGTTGTAAAATAGCCATAGACTAATTAATTTAATTGGCATTTGACAGGAAAGAAAAATAAAGTCATAGCATGTGCGCTGTTCATTATTTTTAAGATTTAATTTTCATGTGGGGTAGTGTGTGCGTTTTATTGCTCTTATGTGTAACCGGACGAGCACACCGAGCACTTTAAATAATTAGTTAACAATCACAAAGCACCATGAATTCAAACAGCTCTGATCATTGATGAAGTTAATACAGTAACTCGTGTCTCTACCATCTGAATGAGACACATACCATGATGTTTGCCACCAGCTCTGTGTGGAAATACTTCAAAAACAAAGAAGATATAAATTGTGCGCTGCACTGGAGGGATAAAAAGTGCTGCACTGAGGTTTGCTGCGACATTTGGAATCTCAGACAAGCTCAAAGCTTCAAGAACACTGGATTGATAGTTTTTCCAAAATACACCTTTGTGAAGTAACATATGATGAAAAGTGCCCCTCAGTGAAGAAAGACACCAAAATCTCCTGAAGATCTAATCAAAGCCTCACACCAAGTGACTGGGAGCTTTTTAAGCGTTTTGCATTTCAACTTTGAGTGATCATTAACTTTATTAAGCCGACTATGTTGAAGATTGACATGCGCACATGCGCAGCCTGCATAGTTTATATTATTAATTATAATATTGATTAATGTTGAAATGGCATTCTTCTGCCTCAATAATAATTATTAATACCAGCAGATAAAACACTAAAGTGATCAGGTTTGGAACACTGGGATAGTGTGCCTCTGTTCCCAAGATAGAAAATGTGTCATATTAATACTAAAAATTAAAAATACTAATCCTTAGCCCTCACCGCATAACACCTTAACGTAATATAGGCCAACATTTTTTGACCCCCAAATGTTCAACTCAAGACAGCTCCTATGACAATTAATAACAATAATAATAGTGAAGAAATAAATAGATAAATAGATACATTTGAAGAGCGACTGTTTCCTAAAATACTGCTGGTTCTGTGGTGCTTGAATTAAGGTGTGTATATTGAAGCTTTCAATGCATTTTGGCTGACAGGCTATGGTTTAAACTAAAGCTAAATTACAATGCAGATTTTTCTTTGTTGGGGTGAGTCAAGAGCGGAGCGGGATGAAATCTGAGTTGAGCATGAAGCGACAATGAGCTGAGCTGCCCAGTGTGGCTTTGAGCGGTGGAGTGGAAGGGCAAAACAGCTCCATGAGCAAGGAGGAGAGATTCTTACCGCTCCACTCCACTCACATGCTCTGGACTAAAACAGTGTGATTAAGAAACTATAGTATTGTCTGCACTGACCTTTGTTCCAGTGCCATGGGCTTCGACATACTCCACCTGCTCAGGACTTATATTCACCTCTTGGTAGAGGGAATGAACCAGCCTCTGCTGCATCTCACCTGAAGGAAATGTTACACCTGAGGGAGGGAGAGGAGGTGTGAGGACAAGTATGGCACACACAGTATACCAGTGTTTCCCAACCTTTTTTCCTGGGGACCCACTATTTAAAAATGACAAACTGTCACGACCCAAGTCACAATAAGCCTTATCAATAAATTCTGGGAAGGGTTCATCTGTGCATAAATGAACATTTCTGACCATTTTTACTGCCATTTCCGCATCACGTTATATTATCTTGACGCTTTATTGAAAATAAATGCAAAAGTTAGAACTTTAGAAATGAGAAATAAATTCATAATCCCACATTGAACTCAACTACAGTTGTCAAAATAGTCTGTCTGTAAACTATGATGGATGTTTACAGATATTTTTCATGTATAATTTTCCTTTTCACCCTCTTCTGACTAACTTGGAGGTTTGTTTCCAACCCGTCTCATCATCCAATTGCTTGCACTTCTTTTTAGTGATGTCACCATGTCACTGAATACAATGTCATTATTACTGATGTGTACTGATTTTAGAGGTACAAAAATTAAACACAGTTTGCAATAAACCATTTAACCAAAACGCAGAATTATGGCAGCAACCATAAATGAAAGGCAGAAGGCAAGACGCACACCACTTGCTTGGTCTCTCTTTTGGTGCAGGGAATCAAATCAAATCTAGCATTTTAAAGCAGAATGTCACATCAGGCTGTGATGACCAAATTTCTCTCACAGTCATCTCATCTGACTGTCTCTATAGGTAGGTTCAGTGAAATCTTTCTTTAGGATGCACTGCTCCTGTGTCGCGGCATGAGTTCAGAGCTTGCAAACTGTTATGGCTTCAGCTTTTCCATTGTAACTATTGGCTGTGCCAGATCAAACCGTGCCACACTGATTTGCATTTCCATTGTATTTGAATGCAATTGAATTTGGTATTTGTATTTGTATTTCCTTTTAACACGCCAAGCTGTGCCGAGTCACACCCCAGGTGGACCTGCTCTGGAATGGGACCAAAGTGAGGCTGACCTGCCTCCAAGTGTGCTGCAATGACCTCTTTGTCTCTCTCGAACAAGCAAGTGTTGTGACACTCAACTCATGTCTGTGCAGGAGAGCAGAGAGAAAGATGTTTCTAAAAGTGTCTGTGACAGTGTTCAGCTCTCAGTTCTTTAGAAGCTAATCTCTGTTGTTTTAAGTTAACCTTCTCTCCTGCATCGCTGATTGTACTCGTGTATCTGCCTATTTACTGTTTCATGTTCACTTTGAGCTGTTTAGCATTCATGTAATGTTACTGCCGATGGAAACCCAACATTTCCTGATTTTACTACCTCATAATAAAAATAACAAAATAAGGGGGGCACCTTTATTGTGAGTAATTAATTAGAAAAAATTGTGTTTATTTACAGTTTCACAGCGGATCAGCTTGAGCTAGGTTCGCCTTCACTTGAAAGAGTGAAACCGAGTCAAGGCAGGTGGGCTCATGTCTATGGAAAAGGGATATTAATGTGGTTTCTCACCCTGCTCTTTGAATCCATCTGTGTTGTTGCCAGCATTGACCACTGTGGCATAGACCCTTTTAGCCGCCGACCGCTTTGTCAGCAGCACTGCCACTGCTGCCTCAGAACGGCAGTATCCATTACCTGGCCAACAGAATAATGAAAATAGAAACTTTACATTGGCATAAGCACACACATGTACGGAGAATGCACAAAGTGGAAATAATACATAACAGTTAAATCAATGAGTAAACACTGATGAAGACAGGTTTTAAAACAAAAAGGTAAGGCCAACAAGAAACACTACTGCTAACAACAAACATACACTGATGCACATTACAGGTTTGATTAAGAGTACTGTACAATCTTACAAAGGGCAGTGAAAGCAGAATTTAATTTTCCTTGTTGTGCCAAAAACAAACAATGGACTTATTATAAACATAAGTCTTATTATATAACAGTTTTAAATATAAATAATGAATGTTTAATTATAATCTGTTCACATGTATTTATTTATTTTAATGATAAAAATCATCAGCCTGTCAGTTGAGGTTCAGTACTCTGCCTGTAAGGATCTGGTTTTCAAGTCATTCAAGAAATATAATTTTAACATAAAAAAAAAAAATGTTAAAATTAAAATTAAATTAAAAATGAATTAAACATTGTAATTGATGATAATATATGGAAAGACATGTGGGCAAGCTGTCAGGAATCAACACTCAATTATGGAAAGACTTTGACTGGAAATTAAAAATCATTTTTTTAATACACCTCTCATTATCTCTTAATATGTGGAAGAACCTTCTGTGGCATTAAGCTGGAGAAATTGGGGACCACACCCATGTCTTTTAGGATAATTCAAGGGTTTTGTGTGAATCTCAATTGATTTAATGTTTTGATTTTATTTATTTAATTATATATTTACATATACTGCCTATATGATTTCTATTTATTTATTTATGTATTTATTTTATTTTATCATTATTATTTTTAAAACCTTTCTTTTAATATTTTGTATGAGGTCCTAACTAGACTAAAAGATTTCTTTTACCTGATGAATCAAAGGATTTGCAGGTTCCCTCAGGACTGAGCATGCCAAGCTTCATGAACTGCACTGAGGTGTTTGGCTTGAGCAGTAGGTTGACTCCTCCCACAAGAGCAGCATCACACTGGCCCTGGTGAATGGCGTGGAAGGCATTTTCTAAAGCCAGCAAGCTGGAGGAGCATGCGGTGTCAATGGCAGTACTGGGGCCTGAAGGTGGGGAGGGGAGGGGAGGGGGAGGGAGGAGGAGGGGAGGGGGAGAGGAGAGGAGGGAAGAGGAGAGGAGAGGAGAGGGAGGAGAGGAGAGGAGAGGAGATTTTCAAAATGTGGAATGATTCAAATTGAAAAGCAAACATATAAAACCGTGTCCACACACCAGAAACTGTTCCTTATAGCATTTTATTATGTTTTCTGTCCAGCACCCAGTTCTTATCATTTTTGGACGTGCATGCTGTTTTTGTTCTTTGCATCAAATTGAAAAGCAATAAACACTGCAGAATTTGTTCAGGAGTTATGACAGTTTGTGTGGACAAGGTCATGCCTACAAAACATTGAGAATTAATTACAGGAAAACAATATCACAAATAAATAAACAGCCTAATCCAAATATGTTCTGTACTAAATGTGGAGGCTGACAGATAATCATCATCTATCAAACCAAGGAATCCAGGAAAACTCTGTAGTGGAATGAGTGAATATTGCAAAAGAAAGTTTCTATTTTTCGCAAAATTCATAATATATATAATATGTATAATTTTAAAAATTAAAGGCAACTTATTCCAGGGAGAACAAAACCAGTGTTTTTGGTCAGTATTGGACTGATACAGAGTATCCTTATGGTCTACTGTGTGTGTCTTTATGCTTTAGTGTCAGGCGTTATTAAACTAGCATCAAACTAACAGCCAGAGAATTAAAGTGTCTGTTGGAGCTGGATGTGTGTGTGAGTACCACTGAAATCAAAGAAGTAGGAGAGTCTGTTGGCCAACATGGCGCGTTGACAGCCAGTCATGCTGTAGCCCAGCAGCTCCTCTGGATCTCTGCTGAACGCCTCACCAGCCTCTGAGCCACTCACCCCGATGTAGACGCCTGTCTTACTGCCGCGCAGTGTGTGGCCGGGTTCAGTCCTGCATCACAACATTTCATTGTTTTTAAACCATTCACCTAAACTAAACCACTACAACATTCTACCCACTTTCATTCATATTACTGTCCTCCACCAATATGCAGTGCTGAGTCTTTTCACCCCATTTCCTCACCTCCATCTACAATAGCCTCGTAGGCAATCTCCAGCATGAGACGGAGCTGGGGGTCCATGGTGTTAGCCTGTTTGGGGTGGACGCCAAAGAAGGCTGCATCGAAGAAGCTGATGTCCTTCAGTTTACCATTTCTCTTTGGAAGACCATACAGACCTGGAAAAGAGCAAGAGCCACTGAAGGATCTGGAGCTTGGTTTCGTTGGTGATGGGGATGGCATTAATGGTTCGAGAAAGACGAATTAGAAAGTAACATATGCAGCTGAACTCAACATAGGACTCAAAAGGTTACACTTGTACACTTGTAGGACTTCCAGCTATAGCATATATGTTGCCACATACATACATGCACATGCACACACACACTCAATCCTGTAATTTTGATTTGTATATTTATTTATTTAATTACTTTTTTAAATGTATTTTTTCATTTGGGGCGGTTTTCTTCTCTTCAGTTGTTTTTTGTTTTTCTCTACATGTTACTGTTTTCTTTTGTGTTTTCTGCCATCTTATTTGGGCAAACAATGACACCAAATGTATAATACAATACTGTCATTTTTGTTAAAAATCACAATAAACAGAGGAAGGAAAGGAATGGAAGAAAGCAAAATAAGTGTATTTCCTTAAATTTTAATCAATTAAAAAAAAACTTTTAAAGAGCCATGGAGTAAGGATGGGATCATGTACAGTGAACTTGTCATTAAAAAAATGTACAAAGTGAAGAATTGTCACATGTGTAGCCCAGGAAAAACATGAACTGCCCTATGTGCAACAAACTAGTTCATGTTCAAAGTTTTTCCAGCCACTTGGACGGTGGCACCACTGAGCATGCACACTGAGGAAGTCAGTAGATGAAGCCTTTCTACTTGTTACTCTTCTGCTGCAGTGCAAATGAATAGCAATGCAGCAAAAGTGAACTTCAAAGGGGCTACTTTGTACTCTGATTGTGGAGGAGTTTACCTCAAGTTGGACTTGACCTGCTTACTGTACTTCATTCATCATAAAGAAGATGTCTGTCATTTCCCTTTTTTCCCTGTTTTTGTTCTCTGTGACTGTGCAGGGACTCCCTTAGGCCACAAACCTCTTATTGCTTTGTCTATTTCCCTTTTGATTCTTCCTACTCTCTCATGATGCTTGCTGTGTGGTCTCAGCAGTGTCAGCTGGCCCAGTCCAACCTTTTTAAGCACATGAATGTGAGCTTAAGACGGTTGCCAGGCACTGAGGGATGAGGCTTTTATTCACAGAGAGGAAAATACTTCAAGCAAGGAAGGACTGGGAAGAGTGGGATAGCAGAGATGAGGTAGACAAAAGGGAAGTTATTAAAGCTGGAAAAGATGTGATGTATAAAAGTAAAAGTGGAATAAAAAAAAAGTTTGGGCAAGTGAAGCTGCTAAAAGCTGCTGCTAAAATTCACAGTCACAGTCAGGATGTGACCGACTAGAACTCACTGAAAACAATACTGAGGCAGAGATTTTCTTCTCAGCTGCAGAACAAACCCTGCAGATGATACTGTATGGAGAATATAAAGGGGTTTTCATGAAAAAAGGCCAATACTGCTGCGACTAACAAAATGAAGGATATGATGAGCAAAAAACAAATCTATAAATGTGAAGAAAATATTGTGCTGCTGTGTTTGTCCTGTCCTAACAGCTCACTTGGTAGAGTGTCCACCCCATGTACTGAGGCCTCAGCAGCAACACAGGTTTGATTCCATCCTGAGGCTGACCTACATGTTGTCCTCCTTCTTTCATTCATTTTTTTCTTGTCTAACTTCAGCTGTACTATGTAGCAAAAAAGTCATGCCACAAAAAAGTCATTTTAGAGAAGATATACAAACTTCCTTCATTTTTTTGTCTTCACAGATTGAACAAAATGGAACAAATTAATAACTTCAGCACACGTTTTCCTCAAACTATAAATGTTATGTTTTTAAATAAGAGTATTGTTGGCATTTGAAAGCAGTAAAATTTGTGAGTTGTGATTTTTATTTTTATTTTTAAACTAATATGTTCTTTGAAACTAAAGTAAACATGTAAATTCATGCTTGGTAACATAGAAAAGGGTCTAAACTTGTGTTTCTGCACAGACAGCAGTGATGTGAGCACAGAAAGACACTTGAGGTAACTGTCTTAAACACAGCTAAATGAAGCTTGACAGCGAACCTGCCATGGAGCAGTCTTGTTCACTGGTATCAGTTACCATGGTTACTGAGCAGGGATTCCTTTAAGCCAAAGTCATGGAACTGATCTCTCACTTACATTAACCAGGCTTTTCATTTATCCACATTGATGGAATACCCCTCTGGTAGGGAGCAGGTTATGTTCTGAGTTTCAGATTAAATCAGCTCTATAAAGCACTGCTCTTTAACTAATTCTTTTCCTTACAAAGTTCTTTATGAGCCATATAGATTATACACTAAGGGAAGACATTAAAAATGAAAAGTTGCTGAGCTGTATGTTCATAATAAAGCATATAATGTAGAAACATAATGTAATGTAACAGCGGCACAAACTGTATGCATCGTGTTGTCACAAGAACCTCCATTTGGTGATGCAGTCATTTTTTCCCCCCGTTTGCCTCAGCTCATATTAATGCTTTCAATTTAAACAGTGTATCATCCACATACATTGCTGATATTGCAGCTCAGAACTCTGATTAGAAATCTGATGAGTCTATCCTACTTATCACAGAAAACCTTCAGTTACATTCATTTTACTATTTTCATTCGATTTCATTCTATTATTTGGCCAAAAACTGAAGTGAAGGGGTTTCGTCTCATGGGACAGTGTCAGACAGACAGCATCATGTTTAAATCTGCTGTATGCTTGCCTAAGTTTAAATGCATTTCATAGTTAAAAATGCGATTAATCAATGAATCATTTATAATTTCTTTTTTTTCTCATTTTAACTTAAAGTTTCCTCATTCAACAAATGGCTTCGCCAGACAAAACAGTTGCTGTTGATTGTTGCTGATTAAATATCCATGAATACATTTTTAATGGGTTAAATTTTCAACAGCGTTGTGCTGCTGCTGTGTTTAGTTTTTTGTCCATATATCCTTGTTCTCATTGGCCCATTTGTGATCAGATCACCTAATTGCCTACAAAAATGCGGATAATTTTTTTTTTTTTTTTTGGATATTAATTCAACTTGTACTTAGTGCTTACTTATGATTTTAAAAGTAACTAAGTAGATTACATGGTGTAATGCATACTTGAGTACAAGTAAAAGTACAGACTTGAATATCTACTCATGAAAGTACAAGTAAAAATTACTTAATTACAGTAACTTGAGTATTTGTTATTAGTTACTTCCGCCCCTGATTACATACAGTATATGTTTTGCTTCCTTGTAAGCTTCCATTAGTATCTGTTGCTAACAGGGTGTACACTGCGCAGGAGGGACCTTCCATTTACAATTCAGCATCATTAAATCTGTGATTGACTTCGTGGTCTGTTGAAGAAAGACATTTACCTGAATTACTTAAACCTGGCTTGGCCTAGATGCACCTCCTCAGCCTGGCTTAACCATCATGAAACATATAGAACCAAGATGAACTGACCAGACTAGGTCAAGACTCACTTTCTCTCTTATCCTGGATTTCTAAATTCTGCCTTTGTGAAATATCCACCTGCTGGATTACTGATATTTACTAGGGATTAATATTTTTCTCAAAAATGAGACTTTTTCTATCCCGGGAAAAGAAACAAATTTTCCCGTGAATCCCGGGAAATAAACTTGCCACGTTTATTGTCTGTGATTTGTCTTCTCAGAATAACAACCTCATGAAAGTTATATTTTACAAATCTTCATTATATATAATAACAAATTTTGAGAAAGCAAGTCATTTGGTGTTTTCTAGGCTATTCTATTAAACTAAGTATTTTACGGCTGCTCTGCTGGTGTGTGCTGAGGCTGCAAGAGTGAGCTACCTGAAACAGATGAATTCCATGAGCCAATCATATTAACTACAGTACTGGCGCAATCACAAGAGGTCAGCCTGCAACAGATTGAATTTGATGGAGGAAAATGTGTTAGCATACTACCTACAATAGAGATGCAATCCCACAATGTCAGACTCTGACATGCATCTGCTTTTTAATCATAGTGCTTTGTGATAATCAATAGGCTGTGTTATGTTTTACTGGCACACACCACGCACATACATATCTGCTGCATGTTTTATGACATGTTCCTGAATATATTTAAATATTTTGTGTTTAAAAAAGATGAATAAATAAAACATTTTTTCCCGGTTTCCCATCATTGTATTTCCTGGGAAACGGTGATGTCCCAGGAATCCTGTTTCCCTGGATGAAACCCTACTATTTACCTACTGAAAATGTACATTTTCCAACTGCACAAATGTCTGTGGTTGTCCATCTGACATAAAGTCCCATTGACTAAAGCAGCCTCCAATCACAGACACAGTCAACCTGCTTACTGAGAAAATGGCTCACTGTGGAGCATTAGTGACAAAATGTTGGCTTTTGTTTTAAATTCCTGTTGCTACTTTCGCACAGAGCCTCTGTCCATTAGATTGTTTGATCCGATAGTTAAACGTGTCAATGTGAATGTACGTTTTCATACGGCAGCCCTCTTCATTGATGAATGAGCCTGTAGCTGTAGAACAAAGATAAAACAGGTTCAGGCCAGATCATAAACTGTTTCACAGAGATCATAAATGCGTACAACTTGACCTGCTAAGATAACCTTGCAAGCGACACAGTAGGAATTATAGCATGTCACTCAAGCTCAAATCACACATTGTCAAGTTTATAATACATTGGGTGAGTAGCTCAGCTTTAGCACAACTGCTAGGTATATGACTGCACTTTGCAGAGAGCCAGGAGGCTATTTCACAAAAGCAGAATTCAGAAATCCAGAACAAGAGGAAGAAACGAGGCTTGACCTAGTCTGGTCAATTTATCCTGGTTCTGTTTCACGATGGTTCAGCCACACTGAGGACGTGCAACTAGGTCAAGCCAGGTTTAAGTAATTCAGGTAAATGTTTTTAGACTTCAGATTTACTGTTGCTGAAATGGAAATGGAAGATGTGCCTTGCGTAGTTTACACCCAGTGACCAACAGATACTAATGGAAGCTTACAAGGAAGCAAAACATAGAATATATAAAAAAAGGAACTATGGGATTCAGTACAAGAAATGAATTTGGGTAAATCTCCCGGCCCAGATGGTATTCCCACTGAGGTTTATATCAATTTTTGGCTTGAACTGGGTCCCATGCTTATGGAAATGATAAACATATCAATCAGAAAAGGTTTCTTCCTAAAGCAAACAAAAAAAAAAAGATCCATTGTTTTGCACTAGTTATCGTCGAATATCACTAATTAATGTAGATATGAAGATATATGCTAAAGTGCTTGCACGCCGCCTCAATAAATATCTTGCAAAACTTATTCATTGTGATCAAACAGGCTTTGTGAAAGGCCGCTATAGCTCAGACAATTTGAGAAGATTATTACACATTTTACATTTAATTCCAGATTCTTTAGATTTTTTTCCTTCCTGCGGAATTTTAAGTCTTGACGCCAAAAAAGCATTTTATAGACTTGAATGGGAATACCTCTGGACCCTTTTAGGGCACATGGGTCTGGGTGAACAATTTATTAGTTATATTAACGTTCTTTATGCAAACCCAGGAGCGATGGTGGTATCGGGAAATGCCTGTTCACCACATTTCCAAATTTTTAGAGGTTCCCGTCAAGGATGCCCGCTGTCTCCTCTATTGTTTGTTTTATCTTTAGAGCTTTATGCTGCTGATGAGCTCCTCCTTATTAGTAAAGTCTCACAGTCACTTCCCCATATTCTTAAATTATTTTCATACTTCAGTTGTATCTCAGGATACAAAATAAATTGGCAGAAATCTGCTCTTTTACCTCTATGTAGCTCTGGCGATGACTTGACCCAGCTTGCGATCCCAATTGTAAATCAGTTTAAATATTTAGGAACAGACATTTTCCTAACGCTAGAGACTACAGTGAACAATAATTACAATACAGTTTTAAATAAGATTAAAATAGATCTGGGGAAGTGGGCATTGAGACCAATATCCTTTGATGCCAGGATTTCAATTATAAAAATGTTGGTATTACCTCAAATTAATTTTCTAAGTTCTATGCTTCTTCTGAATCCACAAGTGGGATACTGGGATAAATTACATAGCTTAGTCACTAGTTTCATCTGGAATAACAAAAGACCAAGGATTTAACTTACAACCCTCCAGAGACATAAAACAGCTGGAGGGTGGTGGGGTCCCTAATTTCAAAGTTTATTACTGGTTTTTCGTATTGCGAATTAAACAATCTTGGCTGGACCCCACAAATTCTACATCCTGGCGCTCTTTGGAAGAAAATCTAGTCCATCCGCACAGATTACAGGATCTAATCTATGCAGGAGTCCCCCTCAAACAAGCTAAATTGCGTTTTGGTCCTATTATTGCAAATGTCTTAATAACTTGGAAGCTGGTGACTAACCATACTAATCTCAAAACAAAGTGGCATTATCACACTCCAATATTTCACAATTATAATTTGCTGCTTGGTGGACAGACATTGGCTTATCCAATATGGTCAAACAATGGAATTTACTTACTCGGACAGCTGTTTAATACTAATGGTTTCTGTACATTCCAGGAACTTCAGCAGCAGTACAACCTACCAGGTTTTTCCTTTTTTTTAATACCTGCAGCTCTGCTCTGCCTTGAAGGCATACGGAGTTCCATGGGACTCTGAACTCCCTAAATGCGACCTTACAAATCAATTGTACAATACAAATAAAACCAAGGGAACTGTATCAGTGTTGTATTCCCAAATAATGCAAAGCTTTTATAAACCAATGACAATTCAAACCACTTGGCAAAATCATTATAGTTCTGTCTCTTCCGAAATAGCTCGGAAAACTGTATGGAATAATGTTAAACTAGCTTCAAAAAAATCCCAATCACCAAACTATTCACTTAAGATTTGTACATAGAACTTATTTAACGCCAGTAATTAGATACCGGATCAAGTTAGCACCATCTCCCCTTTGCCAATTTTGTTCACAAGGTTACATTGGTACCTTTACACATATGGTTTGGGAATGCTCCAAGGTACAGTCTTTTTCATCTCAGGTCACTGAATCTTTATCAGAAATTCTTAACAAGGAAATTCCATGTTGCCCTCTACTATGTTTGCTAAATGATAATTCTCAGGTCCCTATGTCTGTTCATGAAAAAAGAATTTGGCTTTCTGGCCTAACTGCTGCAAAGAAAATCCTGGTAGTATGGTGGAAGCCACCACACACACTGTCATTAAACCATTGGTGGTACCTGTTGTTAGATATTTTGACCATAGAACTTTCTGTTGCACGGTCTCATGGTGCCAAGGGGAAGACCATAAGGTTCTGGTCAGAAGCTCTTCTAACTGTGAAAGCACTTGCCAGAAGAAGGGAGGGGTAAACTGTGGGTGGGTGGGTGCGGGGTAGATCACTCACTAGGGAGGGAAATGAAGGGAGATTGTATAAAGGGTTATAAAATCACCAATTGTTGATATTTGAATGTGCATGTGCCCATGCATGTGCGTATGTGCATATAGACACATGTTGGCATATGATCATGTAATGTGTTTAAGTATGTGGATCTAGTTGTTTGTGTTATTTATGTAGTCAGGTGCAGGTGTATCTATGTGCATATGAAATTAAGTTGAGGTATACATGGATATGAATTAATTTAAGTTTAATTATTATATTTAAAACAAAATCAGTGTTACTACATGTATCCATATATGTACACTTATTTTCTGTTTGGTTTGTCAACATGAGCTAATAAAAAAGTTGTTCACAAAAAAAGAATATATAAAAAAGAAAACATGGCTGCTGTAATATAAGTAAAGTAACTGAATGCATGAGGGGCCTGAAAATATACATTTATCATCTACTGTTCTTTACTAAAACCATCAGAATTTGTTTTAAATAATATTTTTTGGGCTTTTTTTAATACCTTTGATGGACAGGACAGCTGAAGATATAACAGGAAATAGGGAAAGAGAGTGGGGGAATGACATGCAGCAAAGGGCTGCAGGCGGGATTTGAACCCACGGCCGCTGCAGAGGACTCGCAGCCTCTGTACATGGGGTGCATGCTCTACCAACTGAGATACCCAGACACCCCAGAACTAAAAAAAAAGTATATATTTATTTCCCTTTAAACACAATTCTAAGACACGGCCACAACATAATTATAAGACAAGACATACCTTACAATAACGTATTATCCAAAGTATAGGTAACAGAGACATAGAAACAACAAGACAATTAATGAGAATAATAATATATATAATAAAAAATAGAAAATATAATAATAAAAAAATAAAAACCCAGACAATGCACATAATCACCTCGACATAAGAGATATCACACAGCTGATCACTGGCAAAATGGCTCTGTGCTATTTATTAATTTTTAAATTTAAATTCAGTTATTGATTTTTCTGCATTTATTAAGTTACCATCATGTTTATTAGACCATTCATGCAGTTACTTGTTACTTGCACAAAACAGCCTTCTCTTTGACTTACAAGTGAGGCATGAAATGTTAAATGGTAAATTTACCATGAAGATTGATTACAACCATTAATATGCAAAAATCTCTCTCTCTCTCTATTGCTCTCTATCTCATCAATCTGTCCGTCATGTTATCATGGCTGTGAATACTTCCCATACATACTTTTATAGAGTTTACAGATGCTACTGTATGTTTGGACTAACGGTGACGAGTTAACTCACACCAGTATGAAGACTGATTTACAAATTTTGCTTTTTTCTCTACATTTCTAAATGCTGTTGTGTCGAAGCATCAGGGGGTGATTGTGTAGCTCCAGCTGATTGGGCAAAAAAAACAAAAGAAGGAAAGTAAGAAAAGATTTTAAATAATGTTCAATAAACTGTTCAATATATACTATGCAATGAAGAGTTATTTATCTCAGGCTAGCCAAGCTAAGCTGAAAAAATCTTGACTGCAGCTGTGTGCCCTCTGACATTTTCAGTGCTACCCACCAAAATCCAAAATGCATTGTGTGTGTGGTGTGTGTGTGTGTGTGTGTGTGTGTGTGTGTGTGTGTGTGTGTGTGTGTGTGTGTGTGTGTGCTTGAGGTCTAACAGATCTGTTGAATGCATTCCCTTCATCAGAAATAGGGCTGCACAATTAATCGAAATTTTATTGTAATTGCAATATGGCTTTCTGCAATTTTCAAATTGCAGGAGGTACAATATTTACTAATGCCAAAATGTGTGTCAAAAATGTTTTAAATGAATGAATGTTGTGAGGCAGAGATGTCCTGTCCAGCAAATCAGACTCTACAGACTTAAAAACACATCTTCCCTTTGGTACAGATTCCTGCGAAAAATAAACAAACAAAAAAACAAAAACAAAAAAAAATTCACACCATAGACATTTTAACATGGTTTTTCAATCAAGAATAATGATGTAGAAATAATCATTACCTCTAATATCACAATTGTAAAATCAGGCAAGAATATCACCAGCCATGTGGACGTGCATGCATGTGCCTTGTTGTGCGTCTGCACAAGGCAAACAAGACAGGGATCCACTCAGCTCCAAAGCACTACTAGAGGTCAAAATTCACTGGATGCCTTT
Source organism: Lutjanus argentimaculatus (assembly GCA_034769285.1). Taxonomy (NCBI): domain Eukaryota; kingdom Metazoa; phylum Chordata; class Actinopteri; order Lutjaniformes; family Lutjanidae; genus Lutjanus; species Lutjanus argentimaculatus. The sequence continues at coordinate 442,731 of JAWZSL010000051.1, forward strand.
CACACACTGACATGAAATGTCTCTTGGTAAATTATTTTACCTGTGGTCTTTCAGAAATTGATGACACTGAATTTTATTTAGAATATTTATGTCTGTTCTTTTTGCTCCCTCACATTTGTTTTATATTTCAGTAGCATATTTTAATTGTCTATTGGTGTCAGTCACATTCCGTCACACTCTGACACCACAATACATCTACAATTTTATTTATCTTATATTTTATATTTGAATGACAGTTTATTTGATTGTGAAATGGTTGTGATCAGATGACCACAGTGCGACATCCACTCCATACTAGAGCTTAAGATATGTGTCCAAACCCAACAGGACCTGAAGGAGTTTGGGTCGGGTTGGGCTGCATTTCTCGCATATATCATCGGGTGTGGGCAGTAATATTATTATTATTATTATTATTATTAACAGTAGTAGTATTTTTTCTCTCTCCCTAATTTAGTCATTGCCAATTTTAATTCGGCCCATGTATTATCCCTGTCACTGCCAGCTCATACTGTTTGGTACATAGAGGGAAGCTTGTTAAGAAAAGTGTTGGGCTGTAATTGGATTCAGGCTGAAATATGCTAATGAGAGACGGGTTTGAGTTGGGTTCAGACAGAATTTTGTTGGGCTTGGGTCTTTTTGGGCTCAACTATTCAGGACCGATTAAAGTGCTACTCTATGCCATTTTTTACTATAAAAAAAACATATATTTATGACATTTTTGTATATTTACATGTAGATTACATTTCTGTCCCAACATTTTAAGCCTGCGATGTTTGGAAGAGCCAGAAGTTTTTATCCAGGCTGTGTTTGGTTGCACGAGAAGTTTGCCTTCAGGCCTTCTGCCAGAGAGTCAGGTGGCATACTATGAGGAGCAAAAAACTACATGAAAGGAGCAGGTTGTTTCACACAGAAGACTGGAGTTCGAGTCTTGTGTGAATGCTGACTTACTATTTTTAGACTTAGTTGACTTATTATTTTCAGTTTTTTGAGTTTAAAACTCATTGTGGACATAAAGTTTAGTAGACCAGCTGAATAGGCTGATTTGAGAATGACATATTTCACCTTTGCTAGAATGTCCAAGAAGGACATACAGCTGATGGCAAGGTAATGTTCTGGACGTTGGCACAGCTTTAATTTTGGAACTATTTTTGAACCTGACAGGACATCTTGATTAGACATTCAATGCCTGCTGGGTTATTTCGCCACATTTGAGAGTTGAGATTCTGTGCATCATGAGCAGCTACCATCTTCTCAAAATGATGGACGACTGAACCAGGATGCCCATTTGGTAAACACCATTCCTCTGTCCTTGTTTATCTTCCTCACATCTTTAGCTTCAAGTTGAGAGGAAGACACATGAGAGAGGGAAGCGACTACAATTACAGCATTATATCGCTTCACACACACAGACTCAAACACTAGAGACATATATCAGTTTTATTATTATTACTGGTGGTAATAATGGTAATGGTGTTGAATCTTTAAGTGAAAGTTGCATTGTGCTGCTACAAATTGTCCCCCCCCCCCGTCTGTTCTAGCAGATGGCCTCCACCCTTAATATAGAGCCTGGATCCGTTTGAGGTTCCTGACATGTTAAAGGGACGTTTTTCCTCACCACAGCCACCGCAGTGCTTGCTCTTGGTGAATTAAAAATTCCCTGTCATTTCTTTACTGTAATATCGACCTAAAATGGAAAAAAAAAACTCATCACATACCTAACCAAAATACACTGACAAGTCACTGAAAATCCACATCCAATCATCCTGTAGCCACTTTTGTTTATCTTGTGTGTTGGATCTGTGCTAGAACTACATGTAAGTCATCAGTCTTCACAGCATTTTCATCCTCAATGACTCCAACTACCGCAGGGCAATGTTAGTATATTTTAAGTGTTTCAGTTACTAATCAATCAATTACAGCTGTCATTCTTTGTGCCACATGGCACAAAAATGTATTTCTGACCATGGCCAATCAATCAACATCCAAGTTTACAAGGGTCTCACCTGGTGTCCACCGCCGGTTGTCCTCTGTTACCATGTCCACACCACTGATGAGGTTTTCCCAGAATTCCTCAAGGTTGTTAGACTCGGGCAAACGGCCTGATATCCCTGCTATGACTATCTCATCCATGCTGAATTACTGTTAACAGAGAGAGAGAGGTCAACAATAAGAGTGGTATTTATCATATTCAACCTATAATAAATGTGATCCATGTTTTAAGGTTTATTGTCATTATAAAATAAAGGACTGCACCGTGAAATGCAATCATAATCCTGTACACACTACATGAGCAACCTTGATTTAACATTTGCAGGCCCTCACCTACAGCTGATATTTAGAATGAACACTGTCTCTCTGATCAAAATAAACACCATACTTCCAACCCATGCTCACAAAAGTATTTGCACATGACAAGTGATGCTTGGTGGTTCTTAACGTGGCTAAAACACAAGAATTGTATTTGGGACTAGTCATCAATTAAGGACAGGCCCTAAATTAAAATTATATGTAAAAGATGTAGCAGTTGGAACAAGTTAAGACTTTCAGAGTGAAATGTAAAATTACAAAAAGGTCCCTGTGGCGGTAATTGAACAGTGTGTTCATCATGCTTCAGTGCTGAAGCATATGTAATTATGTTGGCGTTGACTGGCAGGTTTGGAGATGAGGAGTCCCTCTGAGCACGCATGAAAGAGCACTTTGAGCAGACAATGTAGTCTGCTGATAGACCACAGTGTGTACATGACTGAGCAGATCTATGTTGTACTGTGCGAGTGTGAGTGTGAGTGTGAGTGTGTGTGTGTGTGTGTGTGTGTGTGTGTGTGTGTGTGTGTGTGTATCTTGGGCTTTGTTCCTTGTTTCTAGGCCAAGAATTTTCATGTCAGCAGGGCCAGACCTGTCAACCAATGAGCTGGCAGCTTGGGACAGAGCTCCTCTAAATTAAACCACCATGTCACTATCTCAATGTAGAGCAGCCAGGATGGCTTCCAAAACCTTCACAACATCCTGTTGTTATTATTATTGATTAATTATTGATTTATGATTATTATAACTTTTTTTTAAATCTTTTTCCTTACTTCTCATACAGATTGTCATGTAATTAACATGTGTATATTTATTGTATGAGTATAAAGTAACACAATGGACAGTTTCACTATTTACTGTTTCAAAATGCAGAAAAGCTGTTTCAAACACTTTCAAATTAAATTATACTATAATACAGTACAGTGCTGTATATTAAATTTAGATTACAGTAGTTTTGCTACTGGATCTTGTTGGCTTGTTTTTGACAGTTTGTCGTGAACTTCAAGGAGATTACATTGTTTCACTGAGAGAAAATGATTCTTTTTCCTGTCATGATTTCAATATACCAGCCTCAGGTAGCAGCTAGAAGCAAACAGGTTGCTGCTAGTCAAAGTGAAAAAAAATAGTATTACTACTTATTTATCTCATATTTTATATTTGAATGACAGTTTGTTTGATTGTGAAATGGTTGTGATCAGATGACCACAGTGCGACATCCACTCCATGCTAGAGCTTAAGATATGTGTCCAAACCCAACAGGACCTGAAGGAGTTTGGGTCGGGTTGGGCTGCATTTCTCGCATATATCATCGGGTGTGGGCAGAATATTATTATATTATATATTATTATATATTATTATTATTATTATTATTATTATTAACAGTAGTAGTATTTTTCTCTCTCCCTAATTTAGTCATTGCCAATTTTAATTCGGCCCATGTATTATCCCTGTCACTGCCAGCTCGTACTGTTTGGTACATAGAGGGAAGCTTGTTAAGAAAAGTGTTGGGCTGTAATTGGATTCAGGCTGAAATATGCTAATGAGAGACGGGTTTGAGTTGGGTTCAGACAGAATTTTGTTGGGCTTGGGTCTTTTTGGGCTCAACTTTTCAGGCCTGATTAAAGTGCTACTCTATGCCATTTTTTATATAAAAAACATATTTATGACATTTATGTATATTTACATGTAGATTACATTTCTGTCCCAACATTTTAAGCCTGCGATGTTTGGAAGAGCCAGAAGTTTTTATCCAGGCTGTGTTTGGTTGCACGAGAAGTTTGCCTTCAGGCCTTCTGCCAGAGAGTCAGGTGGCATACTATGAGTTCGAGTCTTGTGTGAATGCTGACTTACTCAGGTAGCAGCTAGAAGCAAAAAGGTCGCTGCTAGTCAAAGTGAAAAAAAATAGTATTACCATGTTGTGATTGCAACAATTAATGCACATTCAACCACTTGCTGTGAATTTGCAAAACTTAGCAATTTTGTACATTCAACACAACTTTTTCACAAATTTAACCAATCATCATAGCTTCCTGCAATTCCACTAATCATAGCAGTCCCCCACGCAAATTTTTTTCCCATTTTCACAGGCTCTTGCTTTTTGATCCACATTAGCAGCTGGATTGCTGTAAGCGTGGTCAATATGAGCAGTTTTCACTCTATTATTTCTTTTGTGCTATGTAAATGAAACAAATACAGGCCGTGAGAGTCATGTGAGCCCAGGTAGAATGACAGGCTGTCCTGGTCCTCTCCGTGGCTCAGTAGCTGAAAGGATTTGGACTCCAGGATACACTGGCCTGGGATTAGACATAGGATCTTCAGTACAATATCTAGCCTTACCTGACCCAGATCACATACTAACACCTTGCATATGACTGCAGGTATAAGTAGACTATACGTGGCTGCAAGCTGAGCTGGTCAACACATATACTGTACAGTTACACAGCACCCTTTAAACTGTATCTGCCTCACCACAGACTCGTGCTGTGCTCATCATCACTCAAGGGTGACTACATTGTCTTCTACACTTATCTTGTATTCTGTTCCCATCAGCCCTGACATTCTGGATATTTAACTGCTTAGCTCATCCAGCACCACCCAACAAGACCTGACTTGTCATACAACCTGATGGAAAGAACCAGAAAGTGGAAACACAATGATGACAATTGAGAAACTCATTAATGAATCTGTGGGTATATGGTCCTTTCCTCTGTTAAGAGGATGAACTTGTTCCTCGATTGCACAGTTGAAACCAGTTCCTTTTACTTCCAGATGAGTTTCTCTTTTTTGCAGTATGACTGCAAGAACAAAGCCCTGTGAAAACACATCCCTTAAATTAGGGCTGGGCAATATATCCATACATATAGATATTGTGATATGAAACTAGATAGAGTCTTAGATTTAGGATATTGTTAGATGGTGATAAGTCACAGGTGTTGTCTTTCCCTGGTTTTTAAAAGCTGCATTATAGTAAAGTGTAATTTCATGAACTTACCAGACTGTTCTAGCTGTTCAATAAGTTGCCTTTACCCACTTAATCATTATATCTGCATTGTTTATCAAAAATCTCACTGTGTTAATATTTTGTGAAAGCACCACAGACATCCCTTCAATATTGTGACAATATTGATTTAGGCATATTTTCAAAAATATAATTTGATTTAGTCAATATCTCCCACCCCTACTTTACTGTTGGCTATTTTAATTTACAGCAATGCATCATATCCCATAAGATCCTCACTATTTAAGAATTTACAGTACGTTATTTTAGAGAAAAGGTGTGTTGAGATATATTTTTGGCATAGCCTAAAAAAATGTAGATATTATTTATAAACCATACTGCCCAAATAAAGCTTGAAATCTGTGCCTGAACCCCACGGGACCCAACAGGACCCGATAGGTTTGGGTTGGGCCTTATTTCTCACATATCTCATTATTCTTCACTAGCTATGGATGCCAAATCAAAAAAAGTCATCAGGCAAAAGAGAGAATATGATGTGTGTCCAGACAGATTTTTTTCCCCCCTTTCTTCGACCAAAAACGGCATTTTTGGTCATAAAGGTTGCAGACCACAGGACTAGCCAGTCTGGCTGCCAATTTCTTTTCATTAAGACCGCCACGCCACACACACACAGCTAATTCCACAACCACTTGAGAAAACTACACTGAATTTACTTGTGTCTTTGTGTCATCATTCATTTCTTTGCATAACTCAGCCATGTTGTAGCCAGACATTCTTGTGCCAGACAGTCACTATAGGACAGACTGCCAAGATACTTTTTAATCTCATCCAGCAGCCAGGCCCGACAGTAACACACAACAAGTAAAAGCCACCTTCAAATCAGTGGAGGAAACAGTGGATCCACAATCCACAGAACTTATCCTGTCCCCGAGAGACTGGAGAATGGGAATTTTTAAAGTCAGGTGGCTGGTGGCCTCAATGACCTTAAGTCCTCATGCTGCGCTTCTGTGAGGTGTTAATCATGGCCTCCCATCTGTGTCTCACTCCTGTGACAAGCTGCCAGAAGGAAAGCATGCAGTGCGGCATCTGACTGCAACATCATTATGATGATAATAACAGATCACTCACAATATTATCATGTTATTCACTACACTATTCAAAAAAATGGGGAGGAAAATGAAAAAAAAAAAAACTACTACTGATAATAATAACAATAATTACGATGATGATGATACAGCTCAAACCCGACATAAGCCCATGAAATATGTGAGTGAGTATGGCCCGACCCGACCCAAACCCATCAGGTCTCGTCGGGTTCAGGAACAGATCTCAGGCCCTAGACTTACAGTTGGACTGGACAGCAGTTTCCTTTACACTGGCAGGTTTCTCTGATGGAGCAGCCGACTTACAGAGAGCAAATGTCCAACACTGGCTGGTAAATAAGCTACTGAATCTGAAAGCACGACAGCTTCTTCAAATCTGTTCGGGCAACGACGCAGAGGCATCATTGTATCCACTCTTTGTAGACAGCTGAGCTGTAATTCACAGCATGTTTACTGGATACTTGCATACTGTATCAGCAAGTGTTATTCTGAGTGCAGTAAAGGCGGAACTGTCCTGACCTATGCACTCATTAAACAAATACACCAATCTTGGTTCATTTGAGGGGCAATTTAAGGTAGCCTTTATCATCAGAACCGCGTTCTCTCCCACAATACAATACAATGCATAGTCTTTTGAGAATAAGCAATATGAGAACGACTGTAGAATAGTTTTGAATATGATCCACCCACATCGAAAATCTCCATCAAGAGGAAGCAGACAATGTCAACCATTAACAAAAGTTATCATGCATATGATGATACAGCAGGAAATACGAGCTTAATTCAGAAGTTAACTACCTACACAATGAAGACAAAAACGTCAAGTCATAGTTAATGAAGTGTACTTTCTTTACAGAGAACACACAACAGACAGGTATCTCATATTTTATTTTACTGTTGTTCATCTCTATCCAGTTAATGAAGCCACGCGGTGGGGAGTGACGTGACAGATATTAGCCGTTAGGGACTTACCTGAGTCGCTCAGACCGGTTTGGTGTCCCCGTAAAATCACGTTTTCGAACCGCTTGGTGAGACGTTAGCGCGTGTTTGGCATATATTCTGCTTATTTCCCGTTAGGTGTCCAATGATGGTCCACGGTGGTATCTGTCTTACTGCCTCCGCAGAGATGAACGTCTGTCTCTCTCGTGTCCTCGTCTTTAAGCTTATCGTTCGCCTCCGTGCTTCTTTGACTCTTTTTTTCTCGGATGAATTTAAATGTCTCACATTGTGCCTGGCCACGCCACATGGGCTGACAACTTGGCTTGGCCGCGCAGTCCAATGAGAAAAGAGGCAGGGCTGTCGGATCCAGCCAGTGATGGAGTAATTCGTTGAACGCCTACACAGTCACCGAGAGAAAAAAAGCAAAATGTTGAGACAGGGTTACTATAGTTCAAACTCACTCTCTCTGCCCCCACCGAGGCTCCGCCCCGCCGCCCGAGGCCGAGGCCCGGCCAGACAAAACACCGCGACAAGTTCATCTGCACCAAAGATAACTGAAGAGAGTGAGAGTGTGAAAACACACACTTTGTGGCAACAGATAACTGATTTCTTTTTTGTGTTCTTTTTTTTTCAACGACTTTATTCATACATACAGCAGTTGAAAGGTTTACTCTGGTTCATATATCGATATTATATCGATATCATAGCGTGAATTAGATTTTGGATATGGTTTGGCTATATCGAGATATGACGTGTGTGTAACCGACAGCTTAGTCTGGCACAAATCAAAGTTTTTTTCATCATGAGATGTCAACAAGTATTTGGTCATAAATCAAAATCAAATTTAGACCTGATGATTCTTGTTGATTAGGGTTGTGAAAGATCAAGGATCAAAGTTTTTACAATTTATTCTCTTGGGGTTTTTTCAAAACTGTCAGCCTCATGGTAGCGCAAGAGGGAAGTCAGGGGATCGGAAGTCATTTGAATATATTGTCACGAAAACCCAATATCTGATCAAGTTTTGGCACCATACATTGCAGAAATTTCAGTTAGGTGGACAGACTGACAGACTAACAAGTCCAGTCAAGAAGTCCAGGACCATTAGTACCATGTCATTTTGGTATAAATAACTAAGTACAAATACTCAAATTACTGTAATTAAGTAAATTTTTTTAGGGTACTTGTACTTTTATGAGTAGATTTTCAAGTCTGCACTTAAGTATGCATTGCAAGATGTAATCGTAATTTGAAATAATATCCAAACCTTTCATCGGCATTTTAGTAGCCAATAAGATGATCTGATCACAAAACATGTTATGATTAATTATTAATCAATTAATAGCTGTTAAGAATTTAACCAATAAAAATGTATTCATGAATATTTAATCAATAGACATGACAGTGACAGTGACAGTTAATTGACATTGTTTTGTCTGGTTGAGCCATTTGCTGCCATTCTTAGAATTAAAATGAAGAAAAAATACCCAAAAACAGAAGAGAAAAAATGAAAATGAAGAAAAAACAAATGTTTAGTATCTTATAAATTCTTAATGATTAATTGATTATTAGCGTTTTCAACTAATGGTTCAGGAAAACACAAAACTTGCAACCCTAGCGATGCGACTGTGACATCAACGTTTAAAAGTAACTTATACTCAGAGTAGTTTTTGCGCCGAATACTTTGTACTTTTATTTAAGTATATTTCTAACAGCAGTACCTTTACTTGTAATTGAGTTGTATTTTAGCAATGTAGCAGTGCTTTTACTTGAGAACGGATTTTCAGTACTCTTTCCACCACTGTCATTTTGTAATATCTCATGTCATATCTGGGTCGTGTCTTGTACTATTACGAATGATTTCTTACGTTATTGAATAAAACTAGTGGTGGATCATGCAGTGACACATACAGGGACGATGTGCTTTAGCAAGTCAGCCATCAGCAGTTCTATTCGGGCCACTTTACTCGCCCAACATCAGCATGAATCCACTCTGTGTTCTTCAGGTTAGACAGCAGCCTGTCAGCCTTCGGCACGCTCATATTTAATTTAACATTACATAACTTTACATTGAACACGGACGTACAGACCGGCGGCGGCACACGTGGGCACTTTCAAGTATTGTGAAAGACATGTAAACTGGCCACTCACGAGGCGCGGATGTGAGGCTTCACCCAATCACAAAAGGCAGGAGGGTGCTGTTGGGAGATAGGGTGATTAAAAGGCGGGGCTCAAGTGATGACGTACCCGGGAATGCTCGTGTGACTTCTCAGGGTTACTGAAGTTCATCATTTTAGGTAGCATGATGTCCTGAAGACATCCTACTGACCTACTGTAGCACGGCACAAAGAACAGCACACAGTGCCTCTGATCAATAGAGAAACACCCTCTCTGCCTGAAGTGTTTGAATTTACATTAATGCATGCCAAATATACTGTCAAATTTGAGTTCAATAGTTTGCTTGATGGAAATTAATTTCACAGCCTGTATTATTTAAAAAAATATATATATTTTTATAGCCCATATTGTTTAGTAGGATCACCAGAGATGGGCACAAATACATCAAAAAGTATCTTGTTACAAATTACAAATAATGTGTTTAAAATAAAACATAAAATACTTGTATGATAAATGTATTTAATTAAAACAGAAGTAATCTGAAAATACCAAAATATATTCTATACAAACTGATATTATCACATATTATGCTGCATTTGAGAGCTTCCATATGGGTCTGACCCTTAACCCTCCTACACTGAAATGATGAGCTTGGCAAATTTCCCATTTGAAGTAACCAATCAGGATATCTTGGTGAATTTAGGGGTGCATGCTGGGAGATTTCAGACCGTCTTTATCAGAAAAAGACTGTATAGACCCTTTTACAGTTTGTAAATAATGAGAAAGCTGCGCGCGCATCTTAGAAATGGAAGTACGGCGGACCACAACAGCTTGTCAGTGGGCCGCTGCAAACACAAGCAGTTTTGATCGCGTCCTCAGTTCAGTCAACACATTTAATGGCTTGAAGCTATAGACGCCACCAATTGCTCTGAAATGGTCACAATCTTTTGGAAATTTGAACAACTTATATCGACCACTGGAATATCAATTCTGACTCAGTAAACAAATGTTTTGGTGATTTTGGTGCTGGTAAAATCTTTAATTCAACCTTTTCAGCTTGATAATCTCGTCTGGATGACTGGATGAGACCGCTACTTCTGTTGCCAAAATGCGCGCGCAGCTCTTTGATGACGTCAGCTGTAAAAGGGTCTATAGGTCGTCTGTGCCAACAGCTTATTTATGCTTATTGATAGGCAGCAAACTCTAGTGGCCATAGTAATTATGACAAGAAGCTTGTAAAGAGCAAAAGAGCTTGTGTAGGGAGGGAGGTGTCAAATGAAGGACATTCAGTCCGGCGACCAGGGTTCATACCTGTGTGAAACAAACACTCAACATTGACCTGTTTTAAGTTTTAAGATACTTAAGTATATATTTCATATGTGACAAACAGTGGCCGCTTCACGTTAACCAAGTTTAAAGTGTCACGTGACTTATATCACATACTTAAGGTCTGGTACGCCTGTTGGTGGTAGTCTCTAACAATCATATGTCATTTTGGGGGTCACTGGCAATCAACCTATTCTCTCATTTAGGTATGAGAACCAGTGTTGGCAAATTACTCAGGAAGTGTAATAAGTTACATTTTACTTATTACTACTTTAAAAATCAATATTACTTTATTTCTTACTAAAACTAATTTGTTATATTACTATATTGTATCTTGTTGGCGGCCTTGTTGCACTGCAAAGTTGAACTGCTGATCCAGTGAACTGCTAGGAGAGCTGACCTGAATGATGACAATACTTCCACCTGTGAAAGTCTGCCCCTCTCACTCTCCCTCATCCTCCACCTGTTTAACTTTTTGCCAGCTGACATGGCCTACCCTGACCTGCTGCACAGACACATCATCATGAGATAGCCTGCCTAGGTCAAAAAGTAACTCAGTACTTGGATTAGTAACTGTAATGTCAGTACTCTTTTGGAATTTGTAATACTTTATACTACTTATAGGGGAGTTACATACAGGAGAGTTTTTTATTTATTTGGGTCACCAAATAAATAAAAAACTATGGAAGAAATTTAGCAAATTTAATATTTCAAATGTGTATATTGTTTTATTGATGAGAGGAAAAATGAGAGCCTGTTAATTCTGCCAAAATGCGCTCATTTGTCTGATTTATGAAGCAGGCTAAAATGTCCTGTATTCTTTTTCCTGATCAGAGGAAATAAAAATGATTTAGCCTAAATTTCAATAAAATGTGTCAAGATAATACAAGGTGATGCAAATGGTCGTAAAAATGGTCAGGGACATTTATTTATGCACAAATGAACAAAGATTTAGTGTTAGGGCCTAAACTGAGTTGCAATGGCTTGTAATATTTAAAAAGTGGGTCCCCAGAAAAAAGTTTGGGAACTACAGTTCTAGAGTATGTGTGTTTGCTGATTGCTCTTTGTTCTTTGTTGTTGTGTTTTAGTGTCATTCAGTACGCTTGCATTGGCATGAAATATCTGACCATATTTGATTACATAGATTTATCTGAGGGGAAATTTGTACTAAAGACTACAGCAGCTTCTTTCCTCAAGCTACTGTTTATGAGGGACACAAATGAAATACAGTAGTTCACAATGAGTGCGTTCCTGGACCTGACTGGACATGTCAAGTGATTCTCTTACATTTATCCAAAGACTGTGATTAGGCTACAGTTTTTTTTTCTCCAAACCTGGGGATAACAATGTGTTTTATTTTAGAATAAAATGACATTCAATAATGTATTTTAAGTACTTCAACCCAACAAATACAAGCTCTCAAAGTTTTTTTGTTTCAAAATATAATTTTTTCCTGCCTGAAAAAAACAAAAACAAATGACAAAATCCTCAAAAGTAATTAAATGGGTATTTTAAATACATTTAATTGAAATACTGCTGATTCCTGAGAGTCACTATGAAGAGCAATCAGATTTCTGAGACATCAGATAGTTTTCACAATTGAGGAGATTTTACTCAAAACAGCATAAATTAATGTATTTTCTGAAAATATATAGAGATTTCTCTTCATATAATGGTACTCACATTAATGATAAAGCAGTGACGTTGCAGTTCATGGTTGATGCTTTGACCATGAATAACCAGTGCACCCTAACTTTGGTTCAGACCACATTTATTAGCTTCTTTTTCCTGACGAGCGCCTATCTGATGAGTTTTGCATATCTAACAGAGTTGGGGAACTAACTAGGGACAGATTATAAGTGAATAGTACAAATAAAAGCAGAAGAGTTGAGACATCCAGACTAGTACTTCTTGGTGTGGACTAGCTTCAATACAAAACAGGACTCTAATCTTCCCATAATGAAACTTGCTAACTTTTTCTTAGACCCTCAATTTCAAACCCCATGTCCCCAATTTTTAATGGAGACTTTCTGTTATAAATTTGTGGCTTTGATAACTTTGATTAGATTGCTAAGACATTTCCTCAGACTTAATAAAGCCCCTCCGGAGCCATCGAACATTTCACACAACTGTCTTCACACACTGAGTAGCACTCCGCATGACCATGACCATATACTGACGGATTGTCCTATATTTGTTTGTCAGTCTTTATTATTGTAGTTTCTGATCTTGGTGATCCTGCCAAGGGCTGCAGGTTGGCTGCTCTTGGTAGTGATTGATGGTGCTGTAGAGGGGTTCTTCTTTTGCTGGACCTTGGTTTGGAGCTGAGCACTGATACCATGCACCATCATCTGGACTCCCGCACCACCAGACTTTGCCACCTCTCCTCTGCTTAGCTCACCTTCACCTTCAGGTGCAGACAAAAAGAGGTGTTACACATTTTCATGTGGTGTTAAGGTTGATATTTCTGGTTGAATCAGTGATCTGAGGTGTGTGACCATCAGTGTCAGGAAAGGTACATGGATCCAGCCCTGAGATAAACATTACCTTTACATTATTTATATTTGGCTGGAGCTTTTGGTTTGTTGGGCCTATGCAGCTACACTCAATCACACACGGGCCAGTGTGCTCTTCATTTCATATCTCACAGAACTGGGCTGACCTCATCCAGAACTTCACTGGGAGTCACCAGAGTAACAATCCGTTTATCCACAAGTATGTACAGCAATAGTTTCCTTAATATTTCCTGAATAATGAGAATGTGGAATAGTTACATTTGATCTAAGATGTGTCAAGATGCATCTGAGCTACTATAATTGTCATGTTAGCAGATTTCAATGAAGGGTGGATGGAAATTAAGGCGTGGGCCAGGGTACTAGCCATTATTTGATTACATGCAAAGGCAGATGTGGATCCACTTTTTAAATATTTTAACATCAGATATTTCCTCATTAACTTGTGCAATTACTTTAATAAAAAAAAAACTAGCACATGACGCTACAGCATGATTGCCTCTTTCTATGTGCATTTTGATGCAAACGAAGATCTGGATAAGAACTTTATCTAATCTTTACTCATACAGTTGTTTGATATCTGTAATAAGCTCTTTGACCCAGCCAGGGCAGTTATCAGAAGTGTACTGAAACCTTGTTCCAGGTTTGTCTGGTTTCACAATGATTCAGTGGTCTGATGCTGATCACTGTGTCTCAGCCTGATCTGGCAACTGCCCTGGTTGAGAAACTGTTCCCTAGAGAGCTGATAGAGACTGCAGTCACAAATTGGGCAACATCCCTCCCTCTATGTGTCCATCACTGATCCAACCACTGCAATGGCGTTAATACTGTTCATACAGGGTGGAGGGGTTGTATGACATGTGACATTGTGATTTTTCAGTGGACTTGGCTGTCCCTAACACAGAAGACTGCACCCACTAGTTTGCTAAATTATTGATCGTGGGCACACTTCGTGCTGGGTACAGAAAGGATCTTTATGATTCTGTATAGTCAGTCTGAGACATGTGAAATAAGCAGCTGCATAAAGTCCTGCAGCCTGTAGGGACCCCTAAATCCACATGTCCAGCCCCCAGGGGTGTGGACTGAGACCTCACAGATTCTGGACATACTTACTGTGACATGCCACCACCCTCACATCAAGTCTGTGAGGTCACTCGGCCACAGGATGATAAAAATGCATAATGAGACAGGACTTCAAGCCTCAATCATTTCTCTGGATGTGATTTCCCATATATGATTTGACTTATATTAAACCAAGTAATTTTCTGAACGGTTCATAATGGTCCTCACACTGGTACTTCACAAGATGAACTGTAATTTTGTATAATCTTGACAGAAAGACAAAATGGTTGACATACATCCACAGTAGAACTTTAAATGAGCATTATCATTGTTAATATTGCGTTATACATCAAACCCTCAGCAAAAGATTCTCTCACTGTAGGTACTCCATTTTTTTCTTAGTTGGATGAGCCCCAGCCTTTGCCACTCTAACTATGATACGGTTTGTCTAATTATAAGAAACAAATCATAACTATTAAAAGCACATAAACTACTCTATAAACTACTATAAATCTTCATGTTTGGACATAATTGTGGAGTCCCACAGGGGTCAGTATTAGGGCTGAAATTGTTTTGTACATTAATGCCATATGCAAAGTATCAAAAATATTGAAATCTGTTTTATTTGCAGATGATACGAATATTTTCTGCTTTGGGAACAACTTACAGCAGCTTTTGGTGGTGGTCACATCAGAAATTAGAAAATTAAAGATACAGTTTGACTCAAACAAATTATCATTAAATTTGAACATGTTTGGAAATCGTAAAATAAATGCACAAGTACTTAATAAGATAGACAATGTTATGAATGTTGAACAATGTTGAAAGAGTATATGAAAATAAATTTCTTGGTGTGAAAACAGACCACAAATTCTGCTGGAAACCACATATAACATATGAGCAAAGCTGACGAAGAGCGTCACAGTTCTGGGCAAAACCAGACACATACTGGATCATAAAGCATTCTATACTCTGTACTGCTCTCTGGTATCCAAATATTGTGTTGACGTATGGAACAACATAAATACAAAACCACCCTACAACCATTATGCAAACTGCAAAAAGAGCCATAAGAATAGTAATCAATTTTGGATATCAGGAACACACTAATAACCTGTTTTTAAAATCACATGCATTGAAATTTATAGATCTGGTGGATTTGAAAACTGCTCAAGTCATGTACAAAGCAAGAAATAACTTTCTTCCTGGGAGTATAACTCTTTACCACTCTTAAAAAGCATGTGCAGATCAATTTATGGGATTTTGTGGAACACACTGGGTGAAGAAATCAAACAAAGTAAAAATATCAGACAGTTTGAAAAAAATGTACAAAGCAATTATTTTTGCAAGGTACAGAAATAGTTAAAATGAATGTAAAGCATGCTAAGGGTGATACTATTGTTATCGATTTTCTCATTTGGTATTTTTTATATATTGGGTAATGTTGATGAGGTATTAAGAAGTATAGTGATGTAAATGTGGGGTTGATTGATGAAGAGGAGAGTGGATTTATGTGATAGATTGATTATTGATGGATTAATATAGATTAGGATTAGGGTAGGGCTGGACAAGGTTGTTGCTTTTTCCTGCTCCTTTTTAGACACCACATGTTAATTTATGTGTCTCATTGTAAGTCTGTTCATTATTTATTGTTTTTTTTCTGTTTTGTATTTTTTACATACAAACATGTCCAGTGAAAACATGGTATCTTTCTGACCTGACAGGAGATACCAGGGATGATGTTGATCGTTTGTGATTTTTAGGCATAGGACAAAAAGAATTTCATATTCACCAAATATCAGCAACATTAACATTACCTTCTGAGAAAATGGATGGACTGAGTCCATGGTCCAGTATCTCCCACAGCTCATTCAATGACCGCAGTGATTCCTCTGATGACAACAGAGACTTGGACAGACTCAACAAGCTTTGTGACTGGCTTAGCAGAGGAGTGTTCTCTTTGTTTGTGGAGCTCTAAAGAAGAGAGTACATTCATTTTAAGATGTTTTACATACAGGCTGGAAGTAAATTATAAATGTATATATACAATGTATAAATAATGTAAAATATTTTAGACTCACATACAATTATGCACCAAAAGATATGCTTATTAATTAAAGCAGTATTGAAGATTTCGCAGTTACCTCAGGCCTATCTGAGATTTTGTGCTCCTGGGACCAAGGGTTGGCAGTCCCTTTAATGGCAGGACCTCTGTTGTTGGTTCCAGGGAGGAGTTGTTCAGCATAAGTACCAGCTCTCTGCCTCAGAGCATACTGCAGCTCCTGAAGGCAAATGCATGAGTTGAGCCACTGCGCTCTCTAGAGGTAACTCAGAGAAGTGTACAACACCAGGATAAGCTGTCCTCTAAGGTCTTTCAGACTGTCTTTTTATTTATGTTATCATTTTGTGTTTGTCCTCCTAACCTCCATGACACACAGAGTTAGGGTTATGTCCATGGGCACCGACTTGGGTTGAACTTTGGGGAGGCAAAAAATGTCAGCCTGTGTAATGTTAGATAGTGTGATGTGGTAAGGAATAGGGATTAATATTTTGCCTTAAGATGGGACATTTACTATCCTTGGAGCAGAAGCTGCACCATCCCAGTGTAACCTGGGAAATGCTCTTACTCTTCAGGTATTATTTCAATTACCATTCAACACACCAGTCAGATATACAACGCTACATATAAGCAGGAGAAATGCGGGTTCCAAACCTGACCACTTTAGTGTGTTATCTGGTGGTATTAATAATTACTGAGACAGAAGAATGCCATTTCAACATTAATCAAAATTGTAATGAACAATATATAAACTGCGCAAGCCACATGTAGCTTCACCTCTGCTATAGCTGTCACTGTCTGAACAGTCTCATGGAAGTGATATTTTACAATTCTTCTTGCAGTAAAAAAACAAACAAAATTTGTTAAAGCAAGTCATTTGCTATTTTCACAGTTATTTCATTAAGCTGAGGCAGATTCCATATTCTGTTAGTGTTCTGAGGCTCACACTGACTATATTATGTTAGATAAAGTCAGCCTAATAGTGATCACCTAATCTTGCACTGCTATACCTCTCTCCACAGTGCTCAGCGCTGCAGAAAGGTCTTGCTCCACACATGCATATTCTGCTATAGGGGAAAAAACATCCTACCTTGTTTGCATTTCTTTAAACCAATCACAAACATCTTGGGCAGAGCTAAGCCCAGGTGTAGCTGCTGCAAAATGTCGAGAGGGAACTTATTTTGGTGGAACACTTGCATGTCAGGAGGAAAGCCATTAAAATGGCTAAATCACCCCAGGTAACAGCTGCTACTTTGTTTTCATCTGCACCATTAGCATCTCAGGTACTAATTTGTCATTTCAGCATGTAGGTTGCAACTCTCAGGTTGTTGTTGTTTCCCAGGGACTTTAAAAATAGTGGATGCCACGATGCCACCTGAAACCAAGCAACCAATGGCAGGCTTGAAAAAGCTCTCACTCACTTGATGTGAGATTTCAGATGGATTCTTCAGGAGATTTTGGCTGTCAGCCAACTCTTGAAGGTAAATCCATCATATGATGCCATCTCTGCTAGTATTTCAGTGTTTTGGATAAAGTATTTAGTAAGTCCAGTAAGTAAGTCGTCTTCGTTCTTTCATGCTTTGGGCTTTCACTTGGAATTTTGTCCGATATTCGAAATGTTGCAGCATAAAACCCAATGCCTCCCCATGTATGGTGATGTCACCTGCTGCTTCCTTTCCCTGCTATTGTTGACCTTCATCTAGAGGGCATAGCATGTATGGATGTTGATGCTATCCCCCCAGTTCCCCAGACTTATAAACTGCTTTTCCATACTTTGATAGCTCTGACAAATTAAGTCTTTTGATTTTAACTATCATTTAAAAGTGGGCACAAAAAATAAAAATAATTTGAATGAAATGTAATTAAAATTCAATTTAAACTAAAGCTGCTGAAGGTAGAAAGCCTAAGAACAGTTGATTGTTGAGTCTCATCACCAGGATGTGAGTTAGGTTTAGTTTTGCCTGTCCTGAGCCCTGCCTACTTGACGAGCAGCTTCAGCACACTTCATGTGCGCATGCAACAGTTTACCGAGGCTATCATGAGTAAGCAAGGACCATCAGCTGTGCGTGTGTGTTTGTGTGTTAATATTGACAGTATGCACAAGAGAGGTCACTTCTTTCCTTTACATCCCTCCTCTCTTTACTCTCATAAAGTGACTTACAGTCAGCAGTCAGTTAGCAGTCAACATGTACCAACAGACTAATTATCTTACTGTAAATGGTGCGGTTGGCTCCTCTGTCGTCGCTGCTGCACACAGGTCTACAACTCCGCTTTTTAATCCCCA
The DNA here is from genome assembly GCA_034769285.1 of Lutjanus argentimaculatus. Classification (NCBI taxonomy): domain Eukaryota; kingdom Metazoa; phylum Chordata; class Actinopteri; order Lutjaniformes; family Lutjanidae; genus Lutjanus; species Lutjanus argentimaculatus. The sequence goes on from JAWZSL010000051.1 coordinate 461,392, forward strand.
AGTTCAAAAAATAAAATAAACCTTATTTTCTAGTTACCATCACATTGGGTGAATGTGAAGAGGTGCAAAATGAAGGTGACACCGGGAACAGAGATTAGTGCCTGACTGTGAGATATAGAAGAGGAGCAGTTTATAGGTGAAAGAACTTGGAAAACTAAGCTGGAGCAGATACCTGTGTGGTGAGCTGGTACTGAAGTTGTTCCAGGACTGACAGCCGGTCATGTTGGTCTCCTGCTTTATCTGTGGAGGTGTCCCTATCTGGAAAGCACCCTATGAGAGATTACAAATAGCCTGTTATTCAAGTTTTGACAAACGGTGATGGTGAATATTAAAAACACCTTTTCAGGAAATGCAATAAAAGCATTCAGCAGCATCACAAACTACAGTCTCTAAAATGACCATAGATTCTGTCAACAGAAACTGAACAAGCTAGGTTTTGGTGTAGTTGTTGTATTGGATTATACTGAATGTGCAGCTAATAAACTGATTCTCAGTCATACTTTTAATTGGTGGTCTGCTGGCTTGTTGTGTGAGGGATAGAAAGAGGAAGGCCAGGCATTCTCAAAGACCCACAGGTGGTCACACAAGATTTTATTTGGGCCCCCAAATAAATAAAAGACTACGGAAGAAATAATGCAAATTCAAGATTCATATCTGTAGTACACCTTTTTTTTAAGCATTTAAAATGTGTATATTTTTTTACTGATCAGAGGAAAAACCATGAGCCTGTAATTTACATCTAAATGCACTTATTTAGTCTCATTTATAAAGAAGGCTAAAATGTCCAACATTGTTTTCCTGATGAAAGGAAATAAAAGCAATGAGATGACCTGTTACCTCAGCCTAAATCAGTGATTCCCAAACTTTTTCCAGTATGCCCCCCTTTCGGAAGCCAACAAAAGTTCAAGCCCCCACCACAAAATTTTCAATCAATTGTTAACAATAATTGGGGATGGAACTGATAAAAAAAAGTATTCAAAAGTTAACTTTTAGCAAAATAAAGGTCAGTTGCGTAGAAACGGCGAACTCATTTGTTTATTCCCCCTACATAGATCATATTCATTCAGCTTTGTTTCACTCTTTTTTTCTCCCCTGGTCTTTCGCGCCCCCCTTGCAGTGGCTCCGCGCCCCCCCCCCCCCCCCCCCCCCCCCCCCCCCCCGGGGGGCCCGCCCCCCAGTTTGGGAACCACTGGCCTAAATGAAATTTATTTCTCATTTCTGAAGTTTAAACGTGTACATGTTTTCAATAATGTGTCAAGATAATATACTGTAAGGTGATGTGGAAATGGCTGTAAAAAGCAGTCAGGAACTTTCATTCATGCACTAACTCTTACCAGAATTTATTGAGAAGGCCCATTGTGAATTGGGTCGTGATGGTTTGTCATTTTTAGAAAGTGAGTTCCTAGGAAAAAAGTTTGGGAAACACTGCTCTTGGCCAACAGGTACAAGGAGTGAATGACATGGAAAAAAGGATAAACACTGCTAGATTAAGAGTGACAGTGGAAGCATCACCATGATTGTCAAATTGTCAGAAGATCTAGCAAGAGTCTTCCCAGGTAGGCAGCTATGGCAAGCCGTTTTAACATTTAATAGCTAGGCTGGATATGTATTGCAGATATCCGTAATTCAGTTCTTCCTATTCAAAAATAACATTTCATATATCCACAATGACATTCTTCCTATACACAATTGTCATTTCGGATATCCATAACTACATTCTTACCAGGACAAATGACGTCACTTTTCCCATTAATGTGTATGGGGTTTGTCATTACAGATAGTCATAATTAAGTTGCAGATATCCACAACTCACATTGCAGATATCTACATCAGAGTTACGACTATCCCTAATTCCAGTTAGCAATATCTACAACATCATTTTGTCAAGTCATAATTCCAGTTCGAGATATCCTGCGTTGAAGATATCTTGAACTGGAATTATGACTAGTCAAAATTATGTCATTTGTCCTAGTAAGAATGACGTTGTGGATATCTGAAATGTTATTTTTGAATAGGAAGAATTGAATTACGGATACCTGCAATACATATCCAGCCTAGCTATTAAATGTTAAAATGGCTTGCCATAGGCAGCAGGAACCTTATAACACCTTAAGATCTTGGCTGGGACACCCTAAAAGTATTTGCAATCCACTCATCTTCAATAAACTGCTAAATTAGTTTTTTGTGTTGTTTATTTAGTTTGATATTTAAATGACAATACTGCACTTTTGCTTCACAGCAAGAGAGTTCTAGGTTGGAATCCCAGTGCAGACACATCCTTTCTGTAGAGTTTGTATGTTCTCCCTGTGCCTGCATGAGTTTCCTTGGGGTTCTCCAGTTTCAAGCTAATTTAAACCTGATTTGTGAAGTCTTTAAATTGGGAGCTCTGCCTTATTAAATGTGAGATTTCAAGATGACAAATCTTACTTAGCCAATTAACTGTGTCAGTGTTGCTGATCAACAGCCACATAAGCTGAGCAAATGAGTTATGGTCAGTTACTGTAGTTATTGATAATTACACATGGTGCTCTGTAGTGTGTGTGGGTGGTGAATGTGTCTGTTATTGTACCCTTCAGTCCAGCAGCGGTGATCTGGCCACGGAGTCGGTTGCCCATCTCTATCAGCTGCTGTTTCTCTCTGCTCAAGCGGGCGATACAGAGCGCTGCCTGCTTCAGCCTGCTGTGCAGGACAGGAGGCTTGTTTTTAGCACCCTGAATATTTTCAGACAAATCACTTGACATCAGACTTGAGCCCTGCTGCTGCCGCACACATGGGTTCTCCTGTTGGAGCTGTGCTCTCTGGAAGGAAGATGAGATGAAACTTGAATGAACTGGAATTATGACTAGTCAAAATTATGTCATTTGTCCTAGTAAGAATGACGTTGTGGATATCTGAAATGAACAGCAGTTTATTAAATATTTCCCATCATCTCCACAACTGACTGGTGGTCAGTTTTGCTGGGGCAATGTTAAGCAGCACTAATAATGAAAGGCGATTATCTTGCCCACTTTGGACATTTTCATGTTGGTACTGGATAACAGTCATGGGACCTGTCTGGTCCAGGCAGTCACCTGAACTGAAATGACAGGTTAGCTTCAACTAGTTGACTGATTTCCTTCAGTACCTGTTCCATGATGTGTGCTTTTCTGACCTCCTGCTCAGTCAGAGCTGAGGTGATGGAATGTTTCTCCAGGTGCAGACCACCTGAGGATTCATACCACAAAAAAGAGGGAAAAGACAAATTAAGACATTTCCACAAAATGCCTTTTTAAAATAAAACTAATTTAAACAACATTCCATCTGAGACAAAGATTTCAGTCATTAGGGGTAATTACGTGTCAAACTGTGTCTTGGACAGCAAATATGTGCAAGAGAACAGCAGCCAGTTGTCACCAGCTGAGCATGGAGATGATTGCAGGTTAAACGTAGCAAGGTTTGTCGTAGGCAACTGGACTTGATAGAGTTCTTGAAGACGTTTCGCCTCTCATCCAAGAAGCTTCTTCAGTTCTGACTGACTGGTTTGGGAGTTCAGGTATTAAACCTCTGTGTGGTCGTTAACACCTAGAGGGGCATGTGACTCATGTGCCCACCCTTCCATTGTGTGGACCTTGAGGGTTAAGGTAACCTGCCATCATGTTACTTGTTGGAGTCACATGATTTCAGGTGGGTATCCAACTGCCTGGGGAGTGATCTTAAGACTGCATTGTATGTGGCAGATAAATTATGTCTTAGACCACCTCCTCTGTTGAGAGATGGCCATTCCAGGTTAACAAAAATGGCTTCTTTTACTCCTCTCTAAAACCATCTGTCTTCCCAAAATACAGACATTGCCATCTTCAAAGAAGTGTCCTTTAGCTTTCAGGTGTAGATGGACTGCTGAGTCCTGACCTGAGGAACTAGCTCTCCTGTGTTGTGCTATGCACTTGCAGTGGTTGTTTTGTCTCCCCAATGTACAGGTCTGTGCACTCCTCACTACAGTGGACGGCATACGCTACATTTTCCCGCTTGTGTCTGGGTGTTCTGTCCTTGGGGTGGACAAGCCTTTGCCTCAGGTGTTGCTGGGCTTGAAATGCACAGGAATGTGATGTTTGTTAAAAATTCTCCTCAGTTTTTCCGAAACCCCCGCAATGTAAAGAATAACGTTTTTCCTTTTGATGTTGTTTTCTTCTCTCTCAGACCTGTTTCTTTTGTTGGTTTTGATGAAGGCCCAGTTTGGGTATCCACAAGTTTTGACAGCTGCCTTGATTTGCTTTTGTACCTTATCCTTCCCTTTAGTACTGGTTGGAATGTTCTGTGCTCTGTGATGAAGGGTTCTGATGACTCCCAGTTTGTGTTCAAGTGGGTGGTGTGAGTCAAAGAGGAGATATTGGTCGGTCAAGTCAAGTTTATTTATATAGCACATTTCATATGACAAGCATAAAAAAAAAAGAACACAAAAAAAAACACAAAATGTCTCCATCCTGCTCGTGTGGTATAATCCAAGTGTCCATGAGCCGCGACATTAAAATTTAACCACAAAAGATGCCATTTACACCATGTTTTAGCCGAAATGTCAACTGTAGCATGTAGCAGGTAGAGGCGTCAATGTATCGCGAGACTTTGTATATATGTCACTGAGTAGACAGTTAACCTTGGAATGGTAGTCTGTTGTGTTCAGCACCGCTGTGCATCTTCCTTTGTCTGCCGGGAGAATAGTGATGTCCCGGTCTCATTGGAGAGATGTCAGAGCCTTCCTTTCTTGGATGGTCAGATTGGAGGGGGGTGCCTTTGCACTAGTGAGGGCAGCTGAGACCTTTAACCTCAGCTGCTCAGCCTCAGAGATAGTAAGCTGGTTGTTCCTGATGGCTGATTCAGTTGCTGTAATGACACACAGACCAATATCTCCTCTTTGACACACACCACCCACTTGAACACAAACTGGGGGTCATCAGAACCCTTCATCACAGAGCACAGAACATTCCAACCAGTACTGAAGGTAAGGATAAGGAACAAAAGCAAATCAAGGCAGCTCTCAAAACCTGTGGATACCCAAACTGGGCCTTCATCAAAACCAACAAAAGAAACAGGTCTGAGAGAGAGGAAACAACATCAAAAGGAAAAACATTGTTATTCTTTACATTGAGGGGGTTTTGGAAAAACTCAGGAGGATTTTTAACAAACATCACATTCCTGTGAATTTCAAGCCCAGCAACACCCTGAGGCAAAGGCTTGTCCACCCCAAGGACAGAACACCCAGACACAAGCGGGAAAATGTAGTATGCTGTCCAGTGTAGTGAGGAGTGCACAGACCTGTACATTGGGGAGACAAAACAACCACTGCAAGTGCATAGCACAACACAGGAGAGCCAGTTCCTCAGGTCAGGACTCAGCAGTCTATCTACACCTGAAAGCTAAAGGACACTCCTTTGAGGATGGCAATATTCATATTTTGGCCAGGGAAGACAGATTGTTTGAGAGAGGAGTAAAAGAGGCCTTTTTTTTTTTTTTAACCTGAAACGGCCATCTCTCAACAGAGGAGGAGGTATAAGACACAATTTATCTGCCACATACAATGCAGTCTTAAGATCACTCCCCAGGCAGTTGGATACCCACCTGAAATCATGTGATAAGTCACATGATGGCAGGTTACCTTAATGACTCTCATTCACACCTCCCCCCAGGTGACCCTCAAGGTCCACACAATGGAGGGTGGGCACATGAGTCACATGCCCCTCTAGGTGTTAATGACCACACAGAGGTTTAATACCTGAACTCCCAAACCAGTCAGTCAGAAATGAAGAAGCTTCTTGAATGAGAGGTGAAACGTCTTCAAGAACTCAAGTCCAGTTACCTTTGACAAACCTTGCTATGAATACCATGACCTGGATGACTGAGAACCTTCACAGACATTGCAGATTAAAGTTTAACTCTTCAGTAAAAGCTACATGGAAATTAAACCTTGCACTGCATTACTGTTGAGCATTCAGTTACCTTCTGAGGCAAACAATAAACATGTGTATGTTAACATAAAATAACATTAAATGGCTGTACATGAACTTATATTATGCACAAGTGTAACAAGGATGGATTAATATAGATTTAACATAGACACTGAACTAAATGTTTTGTTGGGTTATATTTTCCAAAACAATTAAATCTCCAACATCCTGTCTTTTCATCATAACTCTCAACTGCAACACAAAAGCATAAATAATGTATTAAAACATACCATGCTTAAGTCCCTCAGTCTGTAGGTTTGTGTTGTCTGGAACTCTGAGTGTCAGGTTCTTTGTGGGTTTGTCTGTGGCTGGAGCCAAGCTGGGCAGTCCTACAGCACCATCTAGCTGCCCCTCAAGGTGCCTACATCGAGTCTTTAGTTGGGACACCTCCTGCTCCAGAGCCTGAGTGTAGTCTGGGACCAGTTTCAAGAAGACATTTTAGACTCTGTAGTGTTCAGCTACAGTCTTGTCCTTAGAGTTAGACAGTGGGTTTCTGTGGAAACACTTCGTAACAGTAGCATCAGTAGTACCAAGTGTCAAAAAAGGGGAATCCATGACAACAGAATTTAGATGTCTATCTAAAGTCTGACCATTGGTTTGATCTAAGCCACAGTAAACGTTTATCTTTATGTAATTGTCACCTGGAGCTAAACAATAAAAAAGGTCAGTGTAGCTTGTAATGAATATAGCTTTTTTCACTGAGAGCTGTCTGTGTAAAGACTGCTGTCCACACCTGCTGGGCTGATGTTGGCTGGATATCCAGTGGTTATCTGAGCAAGGGCTCCTTGATGAACTGTCTGAAGAGAGGATGCCAGTGTCTGGGGATGAGTACGGGGTAGGAGATGGCTGAGGCCCTCCATGTCCTTCCTCATCTGGGCAATCACAGCCCGCAGTATGCTGTTCTGCTCCTGCAGACGACGAATCTCTTCTGATGCCAAAGAATCTACCTTTGGTGTGAGACCCTGTGGGTAGATTGAGACTGATTGGGACAGAGCAGTGGGCTTTATGCATCTTCATGTTTTCGTATTCTGTAACTGAACTGAACTGCATTCACTGGTGGATATTTACCAAAGATGTATGCCCTAAATGTTTGAATTTCATTTGTCAAGGTAGGTATGAAATCTGGAGCATGGTTTTATCTGTCACACACACACACACACACACACACACACACACACACACACACACACACAGACAATAGTTGGCAGAAACAGTGAGTGAGACAGACAGATTAATGCAAATTCAAAGATGTATTATAAATTTAATGCTGAAATAACCAGTTTGTCTATTTTCCACACAGTTTTACCTTTTTGTTTTCTGTGGCTGCCTCTTGATTATTTTCCTGACTTACGGGTCACAGCAGCTCCAGTCCAGTGCAATGTGATCAAAGCAATTTTATTCGGGAACTGTAATATATATATAGGATACTTGTACTTTATATATATGAATATATAGTATATATATAGTATATATTAAAGGTTTAGTTAGCGATCATAATCTGACGCACTTTTTGTCAAAATCACCATATTTCTCCTCAATATCCGCAAGCTGTCACTTCTGAGAGCATGCTGGAAAAAAAATCCGGTTTCAATACACAGCCTGGGCTCTGAATTTCAGCAGGTAAATCTGTGGCTCGGACCAAGCCACCAAGACCTGGGTCTACCTCCTCACGCCCGGGGGGTGGTTCATATTCGTGCACAGGTCAGACAGGGGGGGGGGGGGGGGGGGGGGGGAGTAGTAGGTCGCGTAGCGTTAGAGTAAGAGAGAGACACGGTATATCAGGTGCAGATATAAATTAAAAAAGAAGGGCTACGACCATGAAAGGGCGAATACCCGGGTCAACATCGATGTGGCTTTCCGACAGTGGAGGGAACTCCGCGAATTGAAAGGTCTGAAAACGGACGCAGAGGTCGCCGTCTTTCTGCTGGACAGGTGAGCAACATTAGCGTTGCGGTGCTTTACATAACAATAACAGCCGTCAGGCATTCATCATATTGTCTAATCTGCCAAAATGTACTGTTGTTGTGATGTTATCTATTTATAATAGCAGTCGAGTTGTGGGTACAGTTGTCTGACAGGTCAGCTAACCTTAGCTTCACAGCTTAGCAGTGTGCTAACCCACAACTTGGCTATTTCAGCTGCTTTACTTGCTGTGTAGTTGGCCATCTTACATCACAGCATTTTTTTTTTTACAGTTGTAAGCTGTTTTATAATGTTATTGGAGTAAACGTGAGCTGGGGTTACCTGTTGAAGCAGTGTATAGCCTATGTCGGCAGCTCTTATTGCGAAAGGTCAGAAACGGAAGTGGTGTTTTTTGGTATGCGTTGCATTGACTGTGTGTGCTGCAATAAAAAGTGAAGCCGTCTGTTCAACTCTACGAAGCCTCCGTATTTCTTTGTTTTATAGCTTCATAAGTATAGGTGCAACAGAAACCCTTGGCTACACAGTGTTTGCAAAGTGTATTATAACCACAAAGACAAATACGATGCGCGTCAATGAACTTCGGGGGTGGAGCCTGGGGTGGAGTATGAAGGGAGGGGTGGGTCTGTATTCGTTTACACTTCAAATATCAACAACCTCTCTACTTGTTTTCTCCCACATCGCTAACTACACCTTTAAGGACAGAGTATATAAATTAAAGATGCAAGCAGCACTGGACAGGCCCTTGCACCTCTGTGCGAGCCAGGGCATACGGTAATTATGACTAAAGCTCCTGAGTGACATGTAGATGTCTTCAGGCCGAGACTCTGATCAAATAGACATTTGGAGTAGAATGGACAGAAGTTATAGCAACTTCATGTGTTACGGCAAAAAATCAAAGTGTGCCATCCCATCAGGGCAATGCCATTTGATGAAATGTCACGACTGTCACAATATAGTATTATCAACATCTTAAGGCTTTTCTGATCACATTTTAATTTGATATGGTCAACCTGTTAGGAAGATCACATCAAAGACTAAAACATGTAATTTCCTGTTGCCAGTAGGTGGCGCTATAACTATGACTGAATATTGTCATGCAGATGTGTTCAGGCCAGGACTCTTATCAAACATGTGAAATTATAGCAAAGTTATAGCAATTTCATGTTTCATGGTGAGACATCAAAACTTGACACCACGCTACGGCCACACCCTTCAAATCTTTTAATAACTTTTAATGACAAAGTGCTCTAGATGGTACACACAATTTTGAGGTCGGTGAGATGAGGAGAGGAGATCGTGAAAATGCAATATGTGGAAAACACCAAAATTGACCACTAAATTCAAAATGACTGACTTCCTGTTGGGTTTAAGCTATAGGTCCCTATAGACTTTTTTTTATTCGTCTGAGTATGATACATGTGCATACCGATTTTTGCCACCACAATTAATGCATGTGCCAAGTTTTGTGCGCCATCAAGCATGTTTAGCCCCTACAACAAGTACAACGACTATGCACCATCATTTGAGAGTGAAGCACCCAGCAGAAGGTGGTGGCTCATCCACAGATCAAAAATCAATGGCTATTCATCACCAGATGAAATCAAAGTTTGATGGCATTTACTTCAGCCAGAGTTGAAGATAAAGTAACACCTATGGAACTTAACTGGGGCTAAAAGTTTTGTACTTGAAAAAATAAAATTTGAAACTGAAAATTCAAGTTTTGATCTTGAATTTTGAAAAATACATCAATGTATTCAAAATAAAAATAAGTGTACAATAAGTTTTTTCAGGTTAAATATAATTATGATTCACTCTGGTAATTCTTTTGAATTAGTTGTCCTGAGTACTGTCTAAAACAGCTTTCACATCTCACATCTCCGAAAATGTCAAGAGTAAATTTAAAAAAAAGGCGATATTTGGATAAAGTTACTATGTATTGAAGAATATTAAAACTTAATAAAGTGACATGTTAACAGCCTTAGCCTAACAGTGGAAATTAAAACAGATTTAGCCGTGCAGGATATTCGTGCATGCCGTGCAAGTGGAGGTTTGTCACTGACATTTAGCTCCTACGTTCCCTGAAGGCAACGTGATAGGGGAAGGTCCCTAGCCTTTTTGTTAAGCTGTCTGTCATGATTCCACACCCCTCTCAGTTGATGGCACGCCCTCCATGCGAAATCAGGGCCAAAAGTCTGAAACTGAAAAGAAAAGATGTGAAACTGAAAAAAAGATTTGAAACCGTAAAAAATAAGATCTGAATCTGAAAAGAAAAAAAGGTGCAACTGAAAGAAAGAGGATCTCAAATACCAAAATATATGAAAGTGAAAAATGAAAATAAATCATTTATTCAAATGAAAGCAAGTGTGTACAAATATAAGTGAGTGCACAGTATGGGTATGTAAAGATACACACAATAGCCTAATTTCATCTGCACTTTGTTGTTATTGTTTTTTGCAGTTTATTTATTTATTTACATATATATTCTCTGGGATTATTTTCATATAAACTTTTTATACACATGTATATTTTTAAAATTATGTTTATACTGCATACTACATATTTTTTTGAGAATGTTAAAAAGAAGGGGGGAAAAGACAGAAAAGAGGGATATCGAGGTTATGATGGTTTAAAATTGTATCTGTACTGCCAAGACTGCACTGTTGTTTATCTTCTTGGATTACTTGTAAACATTGGCAATGTCTTGATTGTATGCAATACGTCTGAAAATAAAAATAAAATGGCAAAAAAAAAAAAAAAAAAAAAAAAAAAAAAAAATTAGATGTCCAGTCTTCGATGATGGCAGTACTTTCACAGCTGAAGACTGAACTGTCAGTGTTCTGTGGTACTGTTCCTCTTTTCTGACATAAAGACAAAATAACTTTGTTTTCCACCCAGTGAAGCATTTTTTCACTAGAGGCCATGATAATGCATGGACTGTAAGATTAGCCGGTTTCACTGAGACCAGTGTGGTGTTGTGAGACTTGTGAAGTGTTGTAATGTGTGTGCACTATGCGTTGCAGAATATCATTCTTTTTCCTAAAATGTAGGCCTATTTTAAAATTGCAATCCTGCCAAATAATTCCCATTTTTACTAAATGTAACTAGAGATGCACTGATTTCAATTTTCTTGGCCAATTCCGATTTTTTTAAGGGTCTGACCCGCCGATTCCAATTTTGGCCGATTCCGATTTTCAGTCTTTCTAAGAACTATAATTGACAGTATTCACAAACATTTTTGCAACTTTTCTTGTAAAAATTAAATTAGATGTTCATAATAAAACACTGACTATTAAATATTCATTCAATACTATTTTGCGTTTTCTCCAAAGTCTTCCAGGTTACAGCCAGGCCTTATTTTCATATTAAGATTATGAATAGGGGGAACGCGAAATCGCAAAATCCTGCGAGATTCAATGATCTCGCGGGATTTTGCGATTTCGCAGGACGCAGTTTGAGGAGACACAGGTTGTTCTTCAGCCAGAACAGGAGGTGAGATTTTAACTGTCCCTCTGAACAGCAGTCTGCTGCTGGCTAACATTAGCCTGAAGAGCTACAAAGTTTACGACTGTTCCGCGACATTGTCAGCTGCTCTGTCTCGTTGTAGACTGTCTGTCTTCTTTTTATCCTGTTCTTGGAATCTGTCGCTGATACCAACTTCATGCAAGTGTAAGCTATTTTATAATGTTATTGGAGTAAACATGAATTGGAGTTACCTGTTGATAAGCAGTGTATAGCCTATATCGGCAGCTCTTATTGTGAAAGGTCAGAAACGGAAGTGGTTGTTCGGTATGTGTTGCAGTTGCCTCATGAGTATAAGTGCAACAGAAACCCTCGGCTACATTGGTGGCAGCGGTGGGATGCTTTCCTGCTTTTAAGGCCTGCCGTAAGATAAGTTTGTTGAAGTCTCAGATAGTTAGCCAATGTTAGCCACTGCTAACACGTGCTTAGCTTAACTTTTTACAGTGTGGATAGCGCCACGTATTGCCTGGGGACCTCATCTGTCTCCTCACCGCAGTATTTTAGAGAAGTTTAAAAACACACAAAAAAGTGAAGAAGAACACAACACCACAAAACACCAGCATAATGTGGAAGTATGACAAGGACCCGCTGAACTACATTAACCCCCATGATGAAAGACCTTGTACCAGCAACATCAGGATTGAACTCCCACCGCCCTTCGCTGGAGACAAAAAGCAAAGTTTCCCGTGCTGGGCCCTACAGTATGAAGTGGCAGTGAGAGCACTGGTGGAAGGCAATGAAGGTGACTATGATTATGAACTGGTCAGGATCTTGCCAACATAACTTTCCAAGGCTGCTTTTCTCTTGTGGGATAGGCTCCCTGCAGCTGTCCAGGCTGACTATTCTGCAGTGAAAGAAAAATTGCAGGAGGCTTTTGCACAAAGACATTTTTCTGGACTGTTTCAGAGCAAATCTCGCTGCCCGACTCCGAGCTCCAGGTGAGAGTTTGGAAGTGTATGCAGCATAAATAAGCAAGCTAGTGCAAGAAGCATTCCCAGGCTATGGTGACATAGCTCAGAAAGAGGAGAAGTTTCACAGATTTCTGGCTGGACTTGACCTGGCTAAAATGCTAAAGCACGAGCAGGGTGCTACTGATTTGGAAGAGGCTCTGATTACTGCTGGTCCTTGTGTGGCCAGAGAGACTCTAAAGATGGACTATGTAAACCCACATGTATGCCAGCCTCCTACTGCAGCAGCCATATCTGATGGAGGTGGGCTGTACAGAGCTATGGACAGACTTACAGAGGATATGAGAGAAATGAGGATAGAAATGAGACGAATGACAGGAAAATAATCGACTGAGGTCCAGTGGCTGGAAAGAGGGATGGAGAACACCTCCCCGTGGAGGTCAGTGTCAGTGTACCTGTGGGGAGCAAGGCTGCCAATCACGCTGACCACGGGGTGAACAGAGAGGGCGCTCCCCTGACCGTGGCTGGTGTGGAGCAGAGGGAGGACTCTGGGAAAGACAGGATTACCGGGTGCCTGAGTATAGCTGCACTGGGTCTCCAAATTGGCAGACCCCCAGACCCGCCAAAGCCTCCTTTAATGATGAAACCCCAAGGCGTCGAGGAGTGCGTTTTTTCTCACAGAAATCAAAATAGTGGTGGATTCAGGATCGACAGAGTCACTCATCAGTGCTGACTTTCGCATGTCTGTTCCAGCACTGTGCAAGTGACCCCTAAATGCCGACCTCATTGCTGCCCGTGCTGTGAATGGCCAGATGCTAGACACACTGGGCACCATAACAGCAACTCTCCATTTAGGTAAGGAGACCTTAACTAAACTCTTTATTTGGGAACTCTTTATTTGCAAAACCCTTGTGAGATTTGTTTCCATTGTTTCTGATAAAATAATCAAACTTGCACAATCTTTCACGGGTCCAGGGTTCCCTTCTAGACTAATGACAGCAGACTGTCTGTGAAGAGCATGATGTTACACTCTGCAGTGTTTCTCACACACACACACTTGTGCGGACATCCATAGTATAGTTTGTGACCAATTTTGGCATTTGTATTTTTTTCATCAGTCCGAGAGGACGACGGCATCTATGATTGATTAGAGATCAATCTGCCCTCCTCCTCCTCCCTCACCTGTTCGCTCTGCTGTGAGAAGGTCTGACAGTTTCTGACAGAGAAACAGACTCCTGTTTAATGTAAAATCCTCCTTATACAGTTGTCTAATCTTATAAGTGCAGCTGGTTGGTGTCATTCAGCATCACGTTAGTTTCGATTGTTTTAATAAACTCTCCTCCACATGCAGCTCCTCTGCTGCTGTGAAAACTAAATCGCGGGTGAATTACATGGAAAAAAACAATATGCGAGTTGGGTTTTGGGGTGACTTTATAAAACATCCTGCTGATGAAGAAAGTCAACAGATCAGACAGACAGGGTGAGAGAAACACACTGACTTCATCTGTGTGTGTGTACTGTACGTGTGCGTATGGAGGAGCTGCATTGACATAGAGAGGAGAGATGCTGCAGCTGTGTGATAATAAATTACATAAAAACTTAAACGTCGGAACTTATCAATACGAATTTCAGTACCCACCCCTAAGTACACAGTGCGCTGTACAGTTGTTCAAATTCAAACGAGGCCTCAAGGCAAAAAAATCTGGGTCAGTATAGGACAGCGTCTGGGTCCGGACTCGGACCACAGTCCGCCTGTTAGTGATTAAGGATCTAGGTCTATCCATATCGAGTAAAAATGACCATAGTTTATTATCGTCATCGACGTACATTTTATCGCGATCCCGTTTCGAAATCGTTTTATCTCCCAGCCCTACTTGGCAGCATGTTTTCCATGTACTTCGGGGCTCTACACAAGCAGCACTGCTCTCTCTACACAAGCAACCCCCCCCCCAAACCCTACAAAGTGCCATCTGGCCCAGGATCATGTTGTGTTCCTGGGGCATGTGGTTTCACGCCACGGCCTACAGTGTGCAGCTCCCCTGCACCGCCTAACATGTAAAGACACACCTTTTCTATGGACAGCTGAATGTGATGCAGCCTTTGAGTACCTTAAACGGGTGCTCTCCTCTGCCCCGGTTGTCACTATGCCCGACTTCAGCGCCCCCTTTAAAGTGTACATGGATGCCTCCATGGAAGCAGTGGGGGCTGTGTTGGCTCAGGACAGGAATGGACTAGAGAGGGTGGTGGTGTATGCCAGTCAGGTGCTCACTCCTACGGAAAGGCGCTCGTCCACATTCGATTGGGAGCTGTGGGCTGTAGTGTGGGCCGTGCGCCAATTCAGATATTACATTGGATCTACTGCATTCACTGTAATAATGGATCATAAGCTGCTGTTGGGCCTCCACGGCATGTCTGTTGACAAGGATCCCACAGGCAAAGATGGTTCTAAGATGGATTTTGGAACTGGACCCTTTCAACTGGGTCATACAGCATAAGGATGGACAACAGCATACTAATGCTGATGCTCTCTCACAGAGACCTCAGAACCCTGAGTCTGCTATGGTAAATCACACCTCAGAGGAAGCAGTCATCCAGGTGAATGCCATAGCGGCGGACAGGGAATCAAGTGTTCCCCAGACAGACACTTTGTTGTCTCAGCAACCTGCTGTGAACCCTCAGGCTCAGGACCTCATGAATGGAGGGCAGCAAAAGGACATGGACAGTGAGTTGAATGACTTGTTTTACGTGCCTGCACTTTCACATGAGGGGACTGGACTTAGAGAACTGCAGCAGGCTGATCCAGATATTGCTAAAGTGCTGGATTGGGTTGAAAGGAATGGGTCCCAGCCTCCTCATGAGCAGATGAGAGGTAGCTCACAGAGGCTTAGGAAATTATGGACAGAGTATCCTCGTCTGTCTGTTGTGAATGGGCTACTCTGTCAGTGAAGTCCTCCCTCACAGGGGATGCCCACTGTCAAGTGGTAGTGCCCTCCTCGCTTGTGCTGCAGCACCTTCATGGAGGCCCTGCATCAGCACATTTCTCAGCAGAATGAGTACGGGAACGGGCACAGCAAACATGTTACTGGCCCTCTATGTTCAAGGACATTCAGCAATGGTGCAAGCAGTGGTTACCCTGTCAAACCCGCCGAGGCAGGGGGGCCTAAACATCGAGCACCGATGGAGGGGTCCCAAGTGACTCGTCCATTCCAGAGAGTGGCCGCTGACATTCTTGACTCCCAATGACTTCAAAGGGTAACAGATATGTATTAGTAGTGGAAGACTACTTAGCCAAGTTTGTGAATCTGTATGCTCTTCCTAACCAAACAGCCCAATCAGTAGCGCAGTGTCTGTTCGAGGATTATGTGCTGGTACATGGCATTCCAGAAGTGGTTCATAGCGACCAAGGCCAGCAGTTCGAAGCTGAGATTGTTCAGAGACTGTGTCGGCTTTTGGGAATCAAGAAAACACGGACCACACAATAAAATCCCAAATCTGATGGGATGGTTGAACGCTTTAATCGGACTGTCATCAATCAGCTGGCCAAATCGTTGTTGGCCTGTGGAGGTGAGTGGGACGATTATCTGAAACATGTAGCTTTTGCCTATAACACATCTGTTCATGCCTCCACTAACTATACTCCTTACTATTTGACTCATGGACGAGAGGCGCATGCCCAGTGGATGTTTTGGTGCAGTCTCAAATGGTGCGCCTGGACACGCCTTTTTCTCATGCCGACTTTGTGACTTCTCTGGCAGAAAGGCTGGAGACTGCTTTTAGAAGTGCCAGACAATGTGGTGCCGCTGTGCACAAGGAACAAAAACTGTACTATGATGGAGCAGTCTGTCACCAGCCATATGTCGAAGGGGATCTGGTGTGGCTTCATAATCCTACAGAAGACCGAATGAAACTTGTCCCCCACTGAAGGACCTTTCAGGGTCCTGGCTGTGTTGGATTCACAGGGGGAAGCTGGACTCACCTATCGTATTGGCAATCCTTTGAACTCTGACGGACTAGAGCAGGTGGTCCATTACAATAGGCTGAAAACCTACACACTGCCATCGCCAGCTGATTCTTCAGGTAGCATCTCAGCTTCTCCTATTCATGCTCCCTCACTGCAGGATGAGGGGTCACCACATGGGAGACTGTGGGGCTGAGGAGCCACTGGCTGCTGGTGGCGCAGGGGCTGCACATGATACATCCACTGCCGAGCCGCAATAGACTGTGTCTCGTTCTGGAAGGACTGTGAGACAGCCAGTTCATTTCAAGGACTTTGTCATTTATGATTGACTGGTT
This sequence comes from Lutjanus argentimaculatus, assembly GCA_034769285.1. Taxonomy (NCBI): domain Eukaryota; kingdom Metazoa; phylum Chordata; class Actinopteri; order Lutjaniformes; family Lutjanidae; genus Lutjanus; species Lutjanus argentimaculatus. Next base: position 478,013 of record JAWZSL010000051.1, read on the forward strand.
TGGTTCGAGTTTGTGAAAAAAATCAGGGAAATGTGACTGTTCATATTAACATGTTTTCTCTCTGTTGTGGCAGGGTGTTTCAATACATATCAGTGTTTCCCCTAGCTTTTTTGCTTTGGGTGGGGGGTGGGGGTTGTTCACTTTTTTTTAATTTTAGCAATTCATTTTTTCATTCATTTATTGATTTTATTTATTGATTTGATCTATCCATCTATCCATCCATCCATCCATCCATCCATCCATCCTCATTAATTCACTCACCAAGTTCAGTCTTGTACAGCCATGCGCAGTATCTTAAGTCTGACAGCCATGCTGGATCAAAGCCAGACTGACGGTGGTGACCCGTCTGCAGCTTCTTACTACGTGTCTCGGTGGGAGGGCTGGAACAGGTGTGTTTAGTACTAGTTGTGGCGACGTTAACCGGGGCAGGGGATTGGCAAGCGCTGTGGTCGGGGCTGGGAGAGATGCTCTCATTTAGGCTAGCACCCACCGTAGAGTTAGCTGTGCTCCCCGCCTTGCCACGTACGGTTCGTTTAAAAAATGATTTTTGCCTGGGGGGCGAACGTTTGGGGAACCTCCGGTCGTCCATTAATAATTTGTTTGTTTGTTGTTGATTTTTTTTTTTCCATAATTCGGCAACACTCTCTCTCCTCCGCTCTCTGAGTGTAGGTGGGTGTGTCTGTACCGGTGTGAGTGCACGTGTGTATGTTGTGAGAGAGGAGCGAGGGGGGAGCCCCTCCCGTCGCAGAGAAGAGAAGAAATGCATTTTAATGAATGTAATCAAATGATAGTGACGCATTAGACTCTGAAATTGCGCAAATTAGAGTTAGCTTTTTTTATTTGATAAAAATAACCCCTGTTATAGGCCCTTTTGATTAAAATAAACATTAAATGATGGAATTTTTTTTTAAATCTATGACTTGAATTTCTGGGTGGGGATCCTGTTGGCAGGGTGGGGGTGTCTGTTGGGAGGGCGGGGCGCCCTCCCAAATAAACTATAGGGGAAACACTGCATATGGTATGTCTACACTATACACTGTGTATCAGCTATATCTGGTATGCAATTGGGATTGGTGGGGGCATACTTTGTTGAAGCTGTGCAGTTATGTGATGCTGTTATTCACTGTCGAAATTGGTGTTATAGTGGCATGTTGCTGCTTTTGGTTACATGTTTGTTTCTTGCATTTATGTTGATAGTGTTTAGAAATGAGGACGTTTCTTTTTGAAGGAGGGTAGGTATGTAAGCTATTTTATAATATTATTGGAGTAAACATGAATTGGAGTTACCTGTTGATAAGCAGTGTATAGCCTATATTGGCAGCTCTTATTGTGAAAGGTCAGAAACGGAAGTGGTTGTTCGGTATGTGTTGCAGCTGACTCTGTGTGCGGCAATAAAAAGTGAAGCCATCTGTTCAACTCTACGAAGCCTCCGTATTTCTTTGTTTTATAGCTTCATAAGTATAGACGCAACAGAAACCCTCGGCTACACAAGCATGTGTCTGAGTGCATGTAGTTGTGATCAGCGCTGTGGTGGGTGTGATATCACGGCCAATTTGTCTGCTGCGTGCATGACGTGACCATTGTACAGACCACATGTGTGACAATGAGGGGCACAGAATGGGATATGCGACGCTGACCGGCCGTTCACTGGTCAGGGCCGGTCACGCTGAAAACCGTCCGGTTCTGGTCTCTGGCCGGTCGATCGGTGCATCTCTAAATGTAACTAATGTGATTACATGTTTTTCTGAAACTGTAATGGAATACAGTTACCTTTTCCCCAAAACTGTATCTACCACCTCTCATTACATATTCAACAGTGAAATAAAGAGTGTTGTTCTGCAGACGGAAGCAATGCAGCATACAGCTGAAAACCTGGCAAATGTGCTTTCCACCATTCTACGGAACACTGAGGATTAAACAGAAAAGTCATATCATGCATACATGACAATACAAGCAGCAACATGGTGCTAGCCAACACTGATCACCTGGAATGGGACTTTCAGCCTTGTTTTGCACATCTACTCCAACTTGCTATAAACAACAGATTCAAGCTTCAACTCGTAAATCATGTGGTTGCATCTGCCAGTTGTGTGGTTTCTCATTTCCATCACACTACAACACAAGTGAAGAAACAAAAGGAACAACTTCAGTGCTTGCCTGAGAACAAGTTACAGCAGTGCTGCAGGTGGAAGAAGTGAAATTCTATTCATAACATGTTTCAGCAAAGATGGGCAATATCAAACTGTGATTGCTGAGCTGTTATGGAGGAGCTCATATCTGTTCTTCACCCACTGAAATGTACTACTACTGCTTCATATGGAGAATATTGAGTGTCCATCTCTATGGTTGCCAAGTTACATCAACTCTTTTCTCAAAACACATCAAAGAGAGTCACCCAAAGTGTCTCAATTTGTCATGGTTTGGGGTTTTCACTTCCTGTTTTATTTTGGTGCATTTTCCCTTGTTCTGTCTTTGTCTGTTTTCCTGCTCTTTTTTGATCACTGATTATTTTCACCTGTCGTTGTTTGCCCACTTGTGTCTGATTAGTTCTCTGTCTATTTAGTCCTTGTGTTTCTCTGTTTCTTTGTCAGTTTGTCGTTGTCCCAGTGTGTCATCTTGCTTTTGTTAGACCAGTTCTCGTGTTCTTGGATTTTTTGCATTTTGCTCTCAGTGGATCCTTTTGTGTTTCTTTTGGACTCTCGTTTTGACCTTCATTTATGTAAGCTGTTGATCATTTGTTTTCTTTATTAAATGTTCTGAACTACTTCCTGCGTTGCTGTCTGTATTTTTGGGTCCACTAATCTTGTTTAATTTTGACACACACCTAACACAATTCAAGCACACTGTGTCTGCTTCACTGGAGTGTCGACTTGCACCTGCAGATGTCAGCAGCACTTACAGGATTGCTTACAGAAGATTGTGAAACCTAGAAGACTGGACTTTTAGACTCAAAGTATTTCATGTAGTGAGGAGACTATAGCACCACTAAAGTAATATACAGGAACTACATCTGGGCTGCCCTCAGTTCAGTGTAGAGCGCAGAGTGGCTGAATAAATGTTCTGCAAAGTTCCCTTCTTATTGAACTCAATTTATTTACAGACAGACCACATAATAAATATAGAGCTAAACTGAAAAACTGCAGTAACTTAATTTTTTATGTCTGTGGCAGTAGATTGTGAAAGGTTTAGTAAATATCCTGACTGTGTTTTAAACAGTTGGTCTTAACATTTTTCAATACTTGTGCTAATTGATAGTAGTTTCAGCAACAAGACAGACATGATTTGACTTTTCTGACAACTAATTTTGCTGATTACAAACTATTTTTGTACAAAAAAAATCAATAAATTAATATCCAATCCATTTTTTTAATGTATTAATTAAATTTAAAAAAATGACATGCTTGGGTATCTGATCTGATAATTGTCTGCATATGACAGAGTATATGATGATCAGTTTTATATACTTGTGCTAAAAAAATACTGTGGTTTGCTATACAGCTGTTCATACAGGTACAGATGGTACACAAAAGAATGGTTCTACCAAATGCAGGGGTAGAAGTAACTAATTACAAATACTCAAGTTACTGTAATTAAGTAGTTTTTTAGGTACTTGTACTTTTATGAGTAGATTTTCAAGTCTGTACTTTTACTTGTATTTAAGTATGCATTACAGTATGTAATTGACTTAGTAACCTTTAAAATTATAATTGAGTACTGAGTGCACTTTGAATTAATATCCAAATCTTTCATTTGCAATTTTGCAAACAGACCAATGAAAACCAGGACATATGAACCAAAAAACTAAACACTGCAGGAGCACGTTTGGAGCGAGGATGTTAATGATTGATCATTAATCAATTAATCAATGTTAAGAATTTAACAAATTAAAAATGTATTCATAGATATTTAATCAATAGACCTGGCAATAATTGCACCTCGTTTGACGTTGTTTTGTCTGGTGGAGCCATTTTCAGCCATTCTTAGACTTAAAATGAGAAAAAATGGCAAACAAAAAAAGGAGGAAATGTTTAAAAAACGTGTTTAGTATCTTACAAATTGTTAATGATTAATGATTATTGATTATTAGCGTTTTCAACTATCGGTTAAAGAAAATGCACAAAATTGCAACCCTAGTTTGGAGAGGTGACTGTCACATCAACGTTTAATGTAACCAATACTCTGAGTATTTTTTACACTGAATACTTATGTACTTTTACTTAATTATATAACACCAGTACTTTCAATTTTGTAGAAATGGCAGCAACTGCACCTCATTTGACTTTATTTTGTCTGGCAGAGCCATTTGTTGAATAAGGAAACTTTAACTTAAAATAGGGGAAAAAAATAGAAAAAGCAGAAATTACTCATGATTAATTGATTGTGAGCATTTTTAACTATAAAATGAAAAAAATTTGGAGAGTCTGTGACCACTGAGCAGAACAGAGGAGGAGCTAGGAGAGATTCAGACTAAAGATTTGAAGAATCAGAAACCCTTTGATTTAATGCTGCTACAGATAATACACTAAATCAACAGTTAAAAAGTAACTAATACTCTGAGTAGTTTTTGAAACAAATACCAGCACTTTTACTTGTAATTGAGTAATATTTTAGTAATGTAACAGTATTTGTACTTGAGTAAAGATTTTCAGTATGAAAATCTTTACTCAGTATGAAAAGAAATGCAAAATGGCTGTAAATAAATATTTTTCAATACCACGTTTTAAACAATACAATATCCCTTAATTAGAGTTTTGAAAGTACTGAGGCTATTTCAAAAAGTGCTCATTTAGACCTCAGAGCAGTTAATTTTTTTCCTGCCTTTGATTTTGGCGTGCAGCAACAAGGATCACCAAAGTTTCATCTTAATTTCATCTGTATGCAGAATACCACACATGGGATACATAAGCTCAGTCACAATGATGACACACAACTGACAAATAAATGGAAATGACCACACTGATGTGAGGCCATCTGTACTATGTGATGTTTGTACATTCAAACAGTCCCTTCAGTTGTGTCCTCACTGAAACGTGGTGGATTAGCTGTATTGTATTCAGTACTGTATACTGTGAACCCAGCATGCAACCTGATGTCTTTAAATAATAAGTCAACAAATATATCCTGCTTCACTATGTGGAGCCTCATTCCAGGTATTTAACTTAGTGGTCTTTGTGGGTCATATGAGAAGGTATACATGGTTAGGACCTTAATGTGTTTTTGCTCTTGGTGCCAGTGGAGCTTACAGAGGCTGGTATGCTGGGGAGTCACTGAGCCTGACTGAAAAGGCCACCATGCCTCTCAAGACACTCGAGGAAAAGGCCAGAGGCTAAAAAAAAAACAGGAGAGTTCTGAACGCAGTCTTAAGAGAATGCAGGTGCATCAGCTGGATTGAAAATACAACACTCCCATATGATATGACTGATATGGGTGCTTGTGGGGGGTAGCCTGTAAAAGGTTAGTTAACCCATATGAGAATGATAAAAAGTAAGTAATTAAGTAACTAATTATCAGAGACCTACAACATGTGGAGCACGTTGGTCTCTGATAATGACACTCCTGAGATCATGGCAGTGAGCTGGAAATAGTGCATGCTTGGACAATTGGATTTGTGCCAAAGCTGGTGTTGCTCCTTGAGGGAAGACAATCTGCGGCGGCTGAAAGAACATTTAAGTGTTGGTATCATGATAGCAATCCTCAGTCCTCCTTGCACTACACTAAGGTGTCACAGATAACTCAGTGTACAGAGGTGACATTTTGGCATGAGCACAGTGTAAGAGGAAAGGTCATAAAATGTTAAAAATGGAAAGAGTTTGTCCTCACTTATTTTGTGGCAATCTGCCAAATGGAATTTAACACTCATGTGGAACTTTGAGCCTCATAGGAATGAATGTCACCAAACCACTATGATGCTCTTGGGGATATCCAAAACAAATTTCAATCTGGCAATCTGGCCAGTAGTTGTCAAGATTCCTCACTCTGGAGCAAAGTCAACAACACTGGAGAAACGGCCGCACAGACATACAGACAGACAGAACAACATCACTGTTCCTGGCTCTGAGGCAAGTGTCCTTAATTCAGTGTAATTTCAGTAAGTGAATTGTTAATGAAGTTATTCACAGGCAGTAGCAGCCCTATGGCAGTGTTAATTTTGTTGACGAAAAATTTTCGTCATAGTTATCGTCAATGACCTTTTTTTCTGACTAAAACGAGATGATAACTAAATAAAAATTCATTCACGAGGACTAAGACGATGACGAGGTGTAATGACATTTTCGTCAACGAATAAAAACGAGACAGAAATGTCTGCCAGAGACGAGATCCAATCAGAACTAGTTTCATTTGTGGATGGTAATGACGATTTAGGAAGAGGTGGGAGGAGTTGGGAGGAGAACCAATCAGAGCGACGTGGTAAGGAAGTTACGTACACACTTTGAGCTAGTTTGAGACTGACCCGGGAATGTATACAACTTGCTCCCAACTAACGTGTTTCACACGGAAGACAACAGAATGTCAACGCCTGGGAGGAAGAGGAGAGAAGATATATGGACAAATTTTACATTTGACATGAAGGAAAACAAGACACTGTGTAAAAAGTGTAGCGCGAGGATTACCGGCAAAAATACAACGAACTTGAAGAGACATTTACAGTCGAGTCATCCTGAAATCCACACACAGATAAGCATGTTAAGCAATGGATGGGGATGAATGGAACCCGTTCCATACATCCTGTCGGAGTTTATTTTTCCACAACATACAACTCACTGGACGTTATCCCGTTTATTACACGGCTTACGGGTGAATTATTAAGTTTGAGACGTGATGTTCGTCAGAATACGACTTTTATCGATTATTTAGCGTAGCTATATAAATCTGCTAGTCTGGTGATTTTTTCCGCTGTTTTGCTAATCCCCCTCTGCCGTATGCATTTGTTTTCAACGAAGGCTTTGATAAATCAATCTGTGGATCGGTGGATCTAAAACATGCAGGGCAGGGGGTCCCTGAGGACCAGTGTTGGGAAACACTGATCTAGGTGAACGTAATGACTTTCAGAAATTGAAGGGAAAGTTTACATATGACCCTTTTCACACTTTTTAGTTGACTAAATCTACTGCAGTTTTCGTCGACTATAATCTTATGATATTTCGTCAACTAAAACTAGACTAAAACTAAAACAATTTAGATGACTAAATTATGACTAAAACTAAATTACATTTTAGTCAAAAGACTATGACTAAAACTAAATCAAATTTTGCTGTCAAAATGAACACTGCCCTATGGTCTGAAAATTGAGCATGTGACCTGGAGGTCCCAGAGCGGTAGGATAAATCTGGGTGGGGAAAGTGAAGGGCAGCACTTGTTAGTACCTCCCTTATTACCACACTCCCTTGAGCACGGCCCTTCACCCCAAGTGCTATATGAAACTGTTCAGTGGCTGGCAGATCAGACTGCGTTTGTACTAGGCAGATTCCTTGTGTAAATGTGATCAGGATGTTCCTGAAAAAAGAGAGAACTGTTCTAAGTGAAACTTCCCTGAATAAATAAAGGTAAAATTGAAAATCATCTTTGGCCTGAGAGGAGGTGGGTGGTTGGGCATGGTTTCCGTTCCATTTGAAGAACCGATCAGAAGACCAGGAAATCTTTCTACTAGGGCTGGGCGATATGGCCTAAAATTTATATTGTGGTATAATATGAAGCATATGCGGTAACAATATATATTGCAATATATTCTTTTCTTCTGTATATATATGTCAAAATGACTGTTTCTGAACATACTCATATAGCAGATACATTGCAGCAGAATAAACACACTTAAAATTGTATAGAATGCCATTTTAAGAACATTTATTTTGCAAAACTTATTTTAAAAAATACAAAACCTTTCAAGTAATTTTGAAGCCTTGTAACGGATCTTTCTCCAAACAATGTAACACAAAATTCTCAAATAACATAAATAAAGATGCAGATATTTTAAATAAAAAAATACAAGTAAAATGTTAGAAAAGCACAAAATTCAAAACTGTTTAAAATACAGTGCAAAATGTAAAAAATAGTGCTGTCAATCGATTAAAATATTTAATTGCGATTAATTGCATGAGTGTCTGTAGTTAATTGCGATTAATTGCAAATTAATGGCACATTTTTTATTTGTTCAAAATGTACCTCAAAGGGATATTAACCAAAAACAATGACAAATATTGTCCAGAAACCCTCAAAGGTACTGCATTTAGCATAAAAAAGCTCAAATAATAACATGACAAACCCAAGTCTGTCAGGCACAGATGAGCATATTGACCTGCTCAATTTAATATTAAGGCCAAAATGCACATAAACAGAAAAGTCAGTTGAAGTTTCTATGGAACTGCAGGCTTCAGATTTAAAATTTCAGCACCACAGAACCAGCAATATTTTAGGAAAAGGTTACTATTTATATGCATTTATTTATTTATTTAGTATTATTATTGTTAATAATATTTATTTTTTTAATAAAATATTGTTCTCTAAGGAGAAAAATCCTCACCTTCATTCAGCTCAGTCTATATAATGATGAAACGATGCGCGACATTCATGTTTTTGTATTAATGCAGCAGGATCATTTACATCAGTGTCACTCTGACAGTTTACATCAGTGAGGATGTTTTTGACCACAGCAGACAGCAAACTGCACACCGACACACACTGAGGAGATGAAGAGGGGAGACAGAGTCTGGACTCTTCATCATGACTTCCAATAATGCAGCGCAGTGACAAATGTTTTGTGGAGGAGACGAGCGTCTGTCAGTTTGGTCTTTGCAGTGACAGATGTTTTAATCTGTAGTGTTTAAACCACAGAACTGTACAGTAACATCAGGATTCATCATCAGTAAAGTTTTTAATCGGTCGGTACTTCACGCACATGCTCCCCCTCCCTCCCTCCTCCCTGCAGCTCGTCTCTCCTCCCTCGCTGTTGTGATTGATCGGCATGAAATAATTAAGTATTTAAAAGTACATAAATCAGACTTGGAGTAAGAAAAATCACACACCACAGACATGTACGTTAATAACACGATTCATGATCATAAAAAGTTTTTTATACCAAGTTGACACATCTGTCCATATTCTCACGCTCTCTCTCTCTCTCTCTCTGCTGTGGGTCAGACTTATTTTTACTTTTTACCTGGTTTCAGGTGGAGCTGCAGCTCGATCAGCACTCGCTCATCTCTCTCCTCATATACTTCTGTTTCTTTGCACTGAGCCAGTCGCTTAAACAGACAAGACTGTTAAATTGTCGGGTGACAGAAGCTCGCATCTTCACAACTGCGAGCTGATTCATTTCCAGCTATACAGAACGTGCCTTAACACGCGTTAAAAAAATTAGTGGCGTTAAAAGGAATTTGCGTTAACGCATTATTAACGCATTAACTTTGACAGCCCTAGTAAAAAACAAACATTACAATTACTTCCTGCTAACCTGATTACTTATTTATATTGCGGTAGGACGGTATTGTCAAAATCTCTACCATTGGCCAAATTAACATCGTTTCTACTGTATACCGTTCATACCGCCCAGTTTGGGATCAATAAAGTACTATCTATCTATCCATCTATCCATCTATCTATCTAACTATCAGGACATGCTGCTTATGCACACCTGAATGATGATGCCATTTCAAATCATTAAGAGGATTTGAATATGTGTGTATCAGTACTTTTTGAACATTTTTAACACATTTTAACAAAACTACAGTAACACCGATAACATGACCATTTTTGTCACTATAATCATGATGTGAAATTTTCATACTGTTTCATTTTTGATTAGCTGCATAACTAAAGTTTATCACAGCATCTACACATTGAGTGAGTGAAATGAATACATTAAAGCTAGGGTAAGCCCATCCATCCATCCATTTTCTGTAACCGCTTATCCGTGAGGGTCGCGGGGAGCCGGAGCCTATCCCAGCTGACTCTAGGCGAGAGGCGGGGTACACCCTGGACAAGTCGCCAGTTCATCGCAGGGCTGACACACAGAGACAAACAACCACTCACACTCACATTCACACCTACGGGCAATTTAGAGTCACCAATTAACCTGCTGCATGTCTTTGGGAGGAAGCCGGAGTACCCGGAGAGAACCCACGTGGACACGAGGAGAACATGCAAACTCCACACAGAAAGGGATTCGAACCCAGGACCTTCTTGCTGTGCAGCGGCAGCGCTAACCACTGCGCCATCGTGCCGGCTAGGGTAAGCGACACTGGTTATTCATCAATGAGCAATGATTCCATAATAACATTTCAGTATATTGTAAATCAAGTGGTTCAAGATAGAACAAGACTTCTGCACCTCCTCTTTGCTCTGTTTTCAGCATTAAGAGAATCTGGCCCGTGACAGCAGACTTAAACCAATCGTGGGTGATCTCAGACTGAGCATTCCTATTGGCTGTTCTACTAGTGCAGCTGTGTGTGCACGTTCCCTCGTGAGACCCTGAATCAATGGCACAAATTCCTGCAGGAAAAGTCACTATAAAATGGAATTATTAGAAAGAGAATCTTAAAAAGAATCCAGCAAATGAGCAACATGCTCAGTCAAGGAGTTTATCAGCTCACTACAGTTACTTCACCTTAAATTGTGTTCATTCACATCTATCAATGGGCTTTTTTCCAAGGGCCGATAGGACCGATAGGACTGGGTGGAGCTGAGACAGAGCTGACAGACAGCTGCTCAGAGCTGGGGAGCTCTGGATGAGGGGGTCAGTGGTAGACTGGAGCTTCTGGAGGAAGAAACACCAGAATCGCTCTGATGCTGACTCCTTTATTGGCAGGAGGGGAGCTCAGAGTGTATGTTTCAAACTTTTGGGATTAAAAAGCTGATTTTTTTCACTTCTGCTTCCATTACCACTTTTATTGTGCCGAACTGTGCCGAACCACACCTGAGATGGATCAACTCTGGAGCGGGGCCAAAGTGAGCCTGACTGAAGCGGGCTGCAGTCACATGTAACCCAGGGTTCAAATTAGTAAACAGTACTAAATACTCTAACTCGAATAAGTTTTACCTGATGTAAACGTGACAACGTAAACCGCGTGACTAGCGCGCAGCCAATCAGCTGGGCCGCTCCGCTATGTACAGGAAGCTGATGCCCTCATAGTCAGATGGATGGGGCTGATGCACGGAGTGGAGCGGCTGCAGGTTAGTACGGAGTTTTGCTGGCGTTCAATTAATTTAATGTCTAATATGAAGGTTAATAGTCGGAAGTGTCGGTTGAAAGCTGTGAACACTTGAAGTTCTGTTGAATCTGTTGACACTGCTGAATTGGTGAGTTGAGCTAAACTTATTGTTAGCCTCTTGCTAAACCAACTTGCAACCTGAACGCACTTTTGTTGTCAACATGTATTTGTTGCCTTACATGTCAGCGCATGCCTTGTTAAACACCCAACGTAGCGTGTGTGGGGACATGATGAATGTTTGATAATGTTTGATATAATGTTTGATGTAGCGTGTTAGCAGTCAGCTGATACAATTTTGACGCTGTGTGTTAGTCAGCTGATAACAGGTAGCGTGCTGTGTTTAGCACCTAGAGGCACACACTGCTTCATTACTCTGCTGACTTGCCAGTTTGTTAATGAGTTGTTTAATTGTTTAATTGTTACATTTGTGTATTTAATTTACAACTCAGTGTTACTGGTTAAGATGGTTTGTTGATTGAGAGTCACCGTATGTGACTGTTATGCAGTTAATTTGAATTAAGAGCTCTGGCCTTATGTTTACCAGGCCAGGTTTCTTGGGCATGGACGATCCTTGATGGCGAGCTATTCCAATTTCAAGTGACCAGGAGCCCAGTCTGGAGGAAGCAAGAATCACGCTCAGAAGCAATCATCATATTCCTGCCACAGTGGTAGGACATTGCAGCAGATACATTCCCCCATTCATCTCTTTTTGCCCCTACACACACACACACACACACACACACACACACACACACACACACACACACACACACACACACACACACACACACACACACACACACACACTCTTCAGCCCCAGCACACTGAATTGACTGACAGATTGACTTATGGACTTGAATTGACTGGTGCTGAAGAACTGATGAACTTAAAGTGTGCATTGTAAATGGGGTTCACATTTATTCAATGTGGTTTCCTTATTGGGTTGGGTTGTTTTGTTGCTCTGGGAGGTTTTGTTGAGTTGTGAATTCATTTTTTCATATTTCTGATGACTAATTGAATAAGTGTGAAAGAAAATAGTGGTGCACCACTGTCCTAACTACTACCAGTCGTAAGCTAACACAAGCCTTGTGCAGCTATTTTCCATATTGAGTATCTGAGTTTTTTTTTGTAGTTGAAGAAATCTAATCATTTACATGGCCATATTTATTTTGTAATATTTGCATAATTGTTTTGTTTTTTGTTTTAAATACATGGTACCTATATACTGCAAGCAACCGTCTCTGTGTTTTGATTTATTGTCTATCAGTTACTAGTTCTCCTTGGCCGAATCTGGTCTTCTGATTTCACTGGCCTGTTTCCAGCTATTTACTGCCTTTACACCAAGTACAGTCAAATATATGCCACACACATCTCGCAAACCGCAGCCAAACTGTGACGAGCCTCCTTTTCTCACCCTCCAACAAGCGAGTGTTATGATACTCAGCTCGTGTGTATGCAGAAGAGCAGAGAGATGTCGCTATTTGTACCGTCAGGTATCTGTTTCATTACACACAGTTGATGTCTACTGGACTGCTCTCACTCACGCTTAAGGCCTCGGTAAACTGTCATGTGCACACATGAATCTTGTGTTGCTCGTCTGGTAGGAGGGGCTCAGGATAGGGAACAAAGCCTAACTCAGATGAGACTCAACAATCAACCATTTTTAGGCTTTCTACCTACTGCAGCTTTAAGATATATACATACACTCACCGGCCACTTCATTAGGTACACCTGTTCAACTGCTTGTTAACGCAAATATCTAATCAACCAATCACATGGCAGCAACTCAATGCATTTAGGCATGTAGACATGGTCAAGACGACCTGCTCGAGCAACAGAATGGGGAATAAAAGTGATTAAAGTGATTTTGAAAGTGGCATAGTTGTTGGTGACAGGCTGGTCTGAGTGTTTCAGAAACTGCTGATCTACTGAGATTTTCACACACAACCATCTCTAGGGTTTACAGAGAATGGTCAGAAAAAGAGAAAATATCCAGAGCAGCAGTTCTCTGGGTGAAAATGCCTTGTTGATGCCAGAGGTCAGAGGAGAAAGGCTAGACTGGTTCGAGATGATAGAACAGTAACTCAGATAACCACTCATTACAACCAAGGTCTGCAGAAGACCATCTCTGAATGCACAACATGTCGACCCTTGAAGCAGATGGGCTACAGCAGCAGAAGACCACACCGGGTGCCACTCCTGTCAGCTAGGAACAGGAAAATGAGGTTACAATTCACATGGGCTCACCAAAAAAACACTGCCTGGTCTGATGAGTCTCGATTTCTGCTGTGGCATTCAGATGGTACAGTCAGAATTTGGCGTAAACAACATGAAAGCATGGATCCATCCTGCCTTGTATCAACGGTTCAGGCTGGTGGTGGTGGTGTAATGGTGTGGGGGATATTTTCTTGGCTCACTTTAGGCCCCTTGGTACCAACTGAGCATCGGTTGAATGCCACAGCCCACCTGAGTATTGTTGTTGACCATGTCCATCCCTTTATGACCACAGTGTACCCATCTTCTGATGGCTACTTCCTGCAGGATAACACACCATGTCACAAAGCTCAAATCATCTCAAACTGGTTTCTTGAACATGACAATGAGTTCACTGTACTCCAGTGGTCTCCACAGTCACCAGATCTCAATCCAATAGAGCACGTTTGGGATGTGGTGGAATGGGAGACTCATATCATGGATGTGCAGCCAACAAATCTGCAGCAACTGCATGATGCTATCATGTCAATATGAACCAAAATCTCTGAGGAATGTTTCCAGCACCTTGTTGAATCTATGCCATGAAAAATTAAGGCAGTTTTGAAGGCAAAAGAGGGTCAAATCCAAGGTGTATCTAATAACGTGGCCGCTGAGTGTATAAGAGCAGCACTTACAGTAGGCAATGGCAGGTGTAAGTGTAAATACACAGTGCAGGTAAAGGTAGACATTATATACAGAATAAATGAATATGAATATGGTCTATACACTGATCAGCCATAACATGACCACTGACAGGTGAAGTGAATAACACTGACTATCTCCTCATCATGGCACCTGTTAGTGGGTGGGATATATTGGGCAACAAGTGAACATTTTGCCCTCAAAGTTGATGTGTTAGAAGCAGGAAAAATGGGCAAGTGTAAGGATTTGAGCGAGTTTGACAAGGGACAAATTGTGATGGCTAGACAACTGGGTCAGAGCATCTCCAAAACTGCAGTTCTTGTTGGGTGTTCCTGGTCTGCAGTGGTCAGTATCTATCAAAAGTGGTCCAAGAAAGGAACAGTGGTGAACCGGCGACAGGCTCATGGGCAGTCAAGTCTCACTGATGCACATGGGGAGCGAAGGCTGGCCCGTGTGGTCCGATCCAACAGACAAGCTACTGTAGCTCAAATTGCTGAAGAAGTTAATGCTGGTTCTGATAGAAAGGTGTCAGAATACAGAGTCCATCGCAGTTTGTTGCGTATGGGGCTGCACAGGCACAGACCAGTCAGGGTGTCCATGCTGACCCCTGTCCACCGCCGAAAGCACCAACAACGGGCACGTGAGCATCAGAACTGGACCACGGAGCAATAGAAGAAGGTGGCCTGGTCTGATGAATTATGTTTTCTTTTACATCATGTGTTGCTTACCAGGGGAACACATCGCACCAGGACGCACGATGGGAAGAAGGCAAGCCGGTGGAGGCAGTGTGATGCTTTGGGCAATGTTCTGCTGGGAAACCTTGGGTCCTGCCATCCATATGGATGTTACTTTGACATGTACCACCTACCTAAACATTGTTGCAGACCATGTACACCCTTTCATGGAAACAGTATTCCCTGATGGCAGTGGCCTCTTTCAGCAGGATAATGGGCCCTGCCACAAAGCAAAAATGGTTCAGGAATGGTTTGAGGAACACAACAACGAGTTTGAGGTGTTGCCTTGGCCTCCAAATTCCCCAGATCTGAATCCAATTGAGCATCTGTGGGATGTGCTGGACAAACAAGTTCCATGGAGGCCCCACCTCACAACTTGCAGGACTTAAAGGATCTGCTGCTAATGTCTTGATGCCAGATACCACAGCACACCTTCAGAGGTCTAGTGGAGTCCATGCCTCGATGGGTTAGGGCTGTTTTGGCAGCAAAAGGGGGATCTACACAATATTGTGCTATCTTTACATTGATTATCTGGTGCAATACAACCTCTCAATACCTCTCAATAGCACTGCCAATATTACTCTCCATGTAAATTGCCATTATTTTGCTTTACTTTGTTCTTAGCGTATCTTACTTCTGCTGGTATTCTATTAAGCACTGTTTATACTTATTTTTATACTTCATTTATTTGATGGTCTATTGTTGTTATCTGTATATTGTTACTGTAATTTTGGAGCTATCTGGCACAAGAATTTCTTTCGGGATTAATAAAGTTCTATCTTATCTTATCTTATCTTATCTTATCTTATGAGGCAGGTGGTCATAATGTCATGCCTGATTGGTGTATTAATATCGAATATTGACCATATTCTATATATCTAGTCTGTCTATATATATATATATATACATATATATGGTCATGTCCGTGAATGTTCTCATTCGTCCAGGTCATTGTAATCTCAAGAAAGAATTAAATCGAAGGCAAATGGACCTGTTTATATGTCATAGAGGACGTTTCGCCTCTCGTCGAAGAAGCTTCATCACTTCATGCGTGTCAGACTAGTCAGAGCTAGTCTAACTAAATGGTGGGAAACCCAGGTATTTAAACTCTGTGGATGTGGTGTTAATGGCTCATTGGTGTGTAGGGTGTGGTAAGAACAATGGGTGGAGTCAACTTCATCAGTGCTCCATTCAGTTTTAACGACAGTCGTTTGGAGTCGTTAGTCAGTGGGTGTCACCTGAAACCAGGTATGAGGGACAGTTGTTAAGAATCCATCCATCCATTGTTCTTACCACACCCTACACACCAATGAGCCATTAACACCTATGGCCTGGTGAACACATCCACAGAATTTAAATACCTGGGTTTCCCACCATTTAGTTAGACTAACTCTGAATAGTCTGACACGCATGAACTGATGAAGCTTCTTGGTTGAGAGGCGAAACGTCTTCTATGACATATAAACAAGTCCACTTGCCTTTAATCCTTTCTCGAGATATATATGGTCATATTCATATGCCTATAAATATGGTCTATTCACTACAGGACAGATTTGTACATTAGAGACAGTAGTTTAAATTAGAGTGCAAAAAAGAGAAACTATCATTAGTTTAAAATGTCTGGAGTAGGGTGTGAGTGAGGGAGTCCATGGTTGAGGGGTCAGGAAAAGTTTAGAAAGAAGTGAGGGTGTGTGTGTCAGTGTGTGGTGGAGGTATCACTGTGCTGCAGAGTTCAGCAAAGTGACGGCTGAAGTGAAAAAGTTGTTCCTGAGCCTGCTGGTCTGGGAGCGGAGAGTCCTGTCATGCCTGTCAGAGGGGAGGAGAGCAAAACAGTCTGTGACCGGGGTGAGAGGTGTTTCTGACAATGCTAGGCACCGTCCACAGACACCGCTTATGCTGGGGAAGCAGTGATATGTTGGGCAGGTCTCACCCCACTCAACCTCTGCAGGGCGTTCCGGTCTGGAACAGAGCAGTTTCCACACCACACTGAGATTAGCAGTTAGTAGGAATGCTCTTGGTGGTGCAGAATCAGAGGAGGTAGATTCGGAGGTAGCAACACCAGCTGCTGTTTGCTGTTTATCCAGGGCCAGAGCATACAACAGACTATTCTGAGCATGCTGGCATCACACAGGGGCAGGGAACTCAGGCACACAATGCTACTAGCTACAA
The DNA here is from genome assembly GCA_034769285.1 of Lutjanus argentimaculatus. Taxonomy (NCBI): domain Eukaryota; kingdom Metazoa; phylum Chordata; class Actinopteri; order Lutjaniformes; family Lutjanidae; genus Lutjanus; species Lutjanus argentimaculatus. Next base: position 495,015 of record JAWZSL010000051.1, read on the forward strand.
AAACATTGTAGTCCATGTTGGCACCAACAACATGCACCTTAAGCGGTCTGAGATCACTATGGAGAGCTTAGCCTGGACTTTTGAGGTTGCCACAAAGATGAATTGGCATTGATTAATTGTTTCTGATCCCTTACCCATATGGGGTAGTGATGAGATGTGCAATATGCTTACACAGATAGAGCAGGGATTTGGTTTTGTTGATAAAAGGCTTTCTTTCTGGGGGCCGCCCGCACCTGCTGAGAATGGACAGCTTCATCCTACTGGAGTTGCAGTGGCGCTTTCGTCTAGCAATACAGACAGGTGTTTAAAGCAGGTTTAACACTTAGTTGGCAGGACTTGGCAGTTCTAAGGTGATTAGAGAAACTGCTAGGTCTGTAGTAAATTTTGGAGTCCATTAGTTTAACTAATATGTTGAAACAGGAAAATAGTGATTAATAGTTCAAAATGTACCTTAAAGGGATATTTTTCAAGTGTTTAAAATGTAATTCAAAAGTAACTTTATTAAATAAAATACATTAACCAAAAACTATGTCAAATATTGTCCAGAAACCCTCACAGGCACTACATTTGGCATAAAAAAATGCTCAAATAATAACATGACAAACTCAAGTCCATCAGGCACAGATGAGCATAGTGACCTGCTCAATTTAACATTAAGGCCAAAACGCACTAAGAACTTTAATAGAATAGTCAATTGAAGCTTCTATGGAACTGCAGGCCTCAGATTTAAAATTCCAACACCACAGAACCAGCAGTATTTTAGGAAAAGGTCGTCTGAGGAGAAAAATCCTCAACTTTATTCAGCTCAGTCTATATAATGACAAAACGATGCACGATATTCATGTTTTTGTATTAATGCAGCAGGATCATTTACATCAGTGTCACTCTGACAGTTTACATCAGTGAGGATTTTTTGACCACAGCAGACTTCAAACTGCTCACCGACACACACCGAGGAGATGAAGAGGAGAGACAGAGTCTGGACTCTTCATCATGACTTACAATTATGCAGCACAGTGACAAACGTTTTGTGGAGGAGACGAGCGTCTGTCAGTTTGGCCTTTGCAGCGACAGATGTTTTAATCTGTAGTGTTTAAACCACAGAACTGTACAGTAACACCAGGATTCATCATCAATAAAGTTTTTATATCGATCTGCACTTCACACACATGCTCTCCTCCCTCCCTCCTCTCTGCAGCTCGTCTCTCCTCCCTCACTGTTATGATTGATCGGCATGAAGTAATTAAGTATTTAAAAGTACACAAATCGGACTTGGAGTAAAAAATCACGCACCACAGACGTGTACATTAATATTATGATTCATGATCATAAAAAGTTTTTTATACCAAGTCGACACATCCGTCCATATTCATACGCTCTCTCCCTCTGTCTCTGCTGTGGGTCAGTCTTATTTTTACTTTTACCTGGTTTCAGGTGGAGCTGCAGCTCGATCAGCACTCGCTCGTCTCCCTCCTCATACACTTCTATTTCTTTGCATTGAGCCAGTTGCTTAAACAGACAAGCCTGTTTACATTGTTGGGTTACAGGGAGGCTCGCTTCTGATTCAAACTACGGGTCAGGCCAATATAACAGAACACACGTTAATCGCGCATCCAAAAAAAAATAAATAAATAAATAGTGGCGTTAAAAGGAATTTGCATTAACGTATTATTAACGCGTTAACTTTGACAGACCTAAAAAAAGCAATTAAATTATGATTTGACAATTTTATAGCTGAACTCTTCACAAAGAAAGACCCTGCCTAAGCCTCCCCAGCCCCCGAGCCAGCTGGGTGATTCAAACTCAGAACCTTCTTGCTGTGCAGTGACAGTGCTAACCGCTGCACCACCGTGCCGTCCTGCAGATTTAATGTACAGGAAACAGTGTATTCTAACAGATAAATCACACTGAATACATCCAATATACTCCCAAACATCCCACATCCATCATGGTGAAATATATTTACAAGGCCAACAGAAAATCAAGTGTGACATGTGCAGTCAATTTTTCATACCACTGGACCTGGTTTGCTAACAGGTTATTTCTGCTTTAAAATCAGATAAGCCATTAGCAGATGTGGTCAGTAGAGAATGCAGCTATGATGTTGCATCAGCAGCCAGAACACAGTGACACAGTGAAGACCACACACCGCCCAAGTCCTGCTCATTCTTTGTGACCTGGATCAGTACAGTGTACGGAGAAAAACAATAAAAAGTTCCCCATTTCACCATAAAATCTATCAACCTCTATGTAAAGACCCACTAAATGTTAGGGATTAATGATTAGTAGGCCGATGCCATACTTGTCAGGACAGCACCCTTGAAAGGAAGGTGAAAAATTCTTTGCTTTGCTTTGTTTAACAGGTTAGCACATTTTAATAGTTCTATTTGTGTGCACAGTGTAAGGTGAATGTGTTCTCACCTGTATTGCCTGGTCTCTCTCTGTCTTAAGAGAACGTAGGAAGACAGTCAAATCCTGTAGCTCTTGTTCTTTGTCCTTCAGCTCTGCTTTAGCCTGATAGAGACCAACATAAAATGTCTATTAGCATCATTAGCAGCTACATCATTCTGGGCCTTCAAAGCAGTATAGAGCATAGAGAGGTGGTTCTATTTCTGTCTTGGCACCGTGACATAGACTTGTAAAACATTCTGCATCTGAAGCAACGGATGTTCATTGTCCTGGTTTCACGGAGGGTCAGCAGTAAGGTGTGACCACAGACATGCAGGAACATATTTTTAGCAGGTACTTGCATTGCACACACACAACTGTACTATGTATGTATTAATGATTAGAATAAACAGCTGACAGATGCAATATGTTTTCTATAGTTAAATCTGATACTTGTGAGGAAATAATACCAAAGAAGGATAAACAGTATGACCTATAATCAAAACGTATAGGCTTAAGATGTAGGGGCTGATTACCACTTACTGTGGTGTATTATTCGACATGTTATTACCAGGTTACTTTCTGCTTTGCAGTAGAAAACTAAACCTAATAAGAATATTTGGATGTAACCCCTGTGTAATGACCTATATTTTTATAAGAAACTACATATATTTTGTCAGTGTACTGTACTGTAATGGATTACAATTACATTTATTTTGTAATTAAATCATGCAAATTACTCTCCAGCACTGCTAGTATTCTTGTGTGAAATTTTGCCATAATTAGTACATAAATTCTTGAATTATAGCCAAAAATGTGTTTTGTGAGGTCACAGTGACCTTTGACTTTTTTCAAGTGTATATTGAGCAAACTAGTGAAACAAGGAGTGGACCCAAAAAGCAGACTTAATACAAAGGAGGTAGAGTTCAAAGGGGATTTAATGACAAAAAAGGTAACTAAAACTCAGGCTACATGAAATGAGGTGGCAGTCCAAAAATGCAAAAACTAAGGCAGGAACCAAAACAAGGTAAAAATCCAAAACAGTGAAAATCCAAAAACACAAGGGGAACACAGAGAGGAATCCAGAGACACGAAGGAAATACTCACAGGGAACAGGTACTCAACCACAAACACAAGAATCCATAAAGGGGTCAAAATGCAAACAGTCCAAGGAAATGGAAACCAGTCCAACAAGAGCCAAAATCACACAGGGCAAAAACAAACAAACTGACAAAGACAGAGAGAAACACAGGGACTAAGTAGACAGAAAACTAATCAGACACAGGTGGGCAAACAACGACAGGTGAACAAAAGCAATGATCAAAAAAGAGCGGGAAAACAGACAAAGACAGGAAGTAAAAACAACAAAGACACACAAGGGAAAACCAAGACTACAAAAACAAAAACAAAAAGAGTCACAATACTCAGGCACACAGCCTGGCAACCAGATAAAGCAGGGACAATAAGTCTGTTGACCCGGCAGGACAGAGGCGGAGCCAGAGACTTCAAGTGGACAGCCTGAAAGCAGGGCAGGGGCGGAGCCAGGGACCTCAGGCACGAAGCTTGGAGTCAACCCAGGGGAACAGAGCAGATCTGGGTGACAGCCATAATGTAGTCCATGAAGGCAAAGATGGAAGGTCCCCTCTGGCGGCTGACGTTGAGGGCGAGGACGGAAGGTCCCCTCTGGCAGCCGACGTTGACGGCGAGGACGGAAGGTCCCCTCTGATGGCCGACGTTGAGGGGAGGACGGAAGGTCCCCTCTGGCGGCCGACGTTGAGGGTGAAGACAGAGGGTCCCCTCTGGCAGACGAGCAGGAAGCCACAGACGAAGACGGGACCAGTCTGGTGGACGAGCAGGAGGCCGGCGGCGAAGGCAGGACCCCTCGGGAAGACGAGCAGGAGGCCGGCGGCGAAGGCGGGACCCTTCTGGCGGCCGGCGGCGCTGGCGAAGACGAAGGCGGGACCCTGCTGGCGGCCAGCGGCACTGGCGAAGACGAAGGCAGGACCCTGCTGGTGGCCGGCGGCGCTGGCGAAGACGAAGGCGGGACCCTGCTGGCGGCCGGCGGCCGGTGGCGCTGGCGAAGACGTAGGCGGGACCCTGCTGGCGGCCGGCAGCGCTGGCGAAGATGAAGGCAGGACCCTTCTGGCGGCCAGCGGCGCTGGCGAAAACGAAGGCGAGTCCCCTCTGGAGGCTGGCACTGAGACAATGGAGCATCCAACAGAAGACGCAGTGATGCCTGGGGGACTGGAGGCAGCTGCAGCTCAGGATGGACAGCAGGTGACTGTAGCCCAGCTGGGGCTGGAGGAGGCTGCAGCAGCGAAGACAGCCCACCCAGGACTGGAGGTGGCTGCGGCAGCGAAGATGGCCCAGCCAGAACAGGAACTAGAGATGACTGTGGCGGCAAAGACAGCCCAGCTGGGACAGGAACGGGCGACAACTCCAACGGTGGCCCAGCCGGAGCAGGAACTGGTGATGGCTGCGGTGGTGATGTAGACGGCCCAGCCGGAGCAGGAACTGGAGGTGGCTGCAGCGGCGATGGCCCAGCCAGAGCAGGAGATTGCTGCAGCGGCCCCATCAGGACAGGAAATGGTGGCAGTGGCGACCCCACCGGGACCGGAGATGGCTGTGACCCAGCCGGAACAGGAGATGATGGCGGTGACCCAGCCGGAACGGGAGATGGCTGCGGTGACCCCACCGGGGCGGGGCGATGGTGGTGGCGGCCCCACCAGAACAGGAGATGGTGGCGGCGACCCCACCGGAACAGGAAGTGGCTGCGGCCCAGCCAGAACAGGAGATAGCTGCGGCCAAACCAGAACAGAAGATGATGGCGACAGCCCAGCCAGAACAGGAGATAGCTGCGGCGGCCCCATCGGGACAGGAAATGGCTGCAGCCCAGCCGGAACAGGAAATGGCTGTGGCCCAACCAGGACTGGAGATGGTGGCGACCCCACTGGGACGGGTGATGGTGGCAGTGGCCCCGCTGGAACAGGAGATGGTAGCGGCGGCCCAGCCGGAACAGGAGATGGTGGCGGTGACCCAGCCGGAACAGGAGATGGTGGCGACGGTCCCACCGGGACTGGAGATGGTGGCGACGGTCCCACCAGGACTGGAGATGGTGGTGACGGTCCCACTGGGGCGGGTGATGGTGGCAGCGGCCCTGCTGGAACAGGAGATGGTGGCGGTGACCCAGCCGGAACAGGAGATGGTGGCGACGGTCCCACCGGGACTGGAGATGGTGGCGACGGTCCCACCGGGACTGGAGATGGTGGCGACGGTCCCACCGGGGCGGGTGATGGTGGCAGCGGCCCCGCTGGAACAGGAGATGGTGGCGGCGGCCCAGCCGGGACTGGAGATGGCGGCTGCGGCCCAGCCGGGACAGGAGATGGCGGCTGCGGCCCAGCCGGGACAGGAGATGGCGGCTGCGGCCCAACCGGGACAGGAGATAGCTGCGGCCCAGCCGGGACAGGAGATGGTGGCGGTGACCCAGCCGGAACAGGAGATGGTGGCGGTGACCCAGCCGGAACAGGAGATGGCTGCAGTGACCCCACCGGGACTGGAGATGGTGGCGATGGTCCCACCGGGACTGGAGATGGTGGCGACGGTCCCACCGGGACTGGAGATATGAAGGCTGGGTTGCTGGGCAGCGAAACCTCCGTGGCGCTGGGCAGCGAAACTTCCGTGGCGCTGGGCAGCAGAACCTCCGTGGCGCTGAGCAGCAGAACCTCTGTGGTGCTGGGCAGCAGAGGTTCAGGGATGCTGGGCAGCTGAGGTTCAGGGACGCAGTAAGTGCAGAAGTACGCGATTTGGGACACACCACAATGACTACAAAATAAAACAGGAAGTGACCAACAAAATGTCCAAACCATAACAAGTGTTCGTTTGTGTCAAGTTTGAAGAAATTCCCTCAGGGAATTCTTGAGATATCACGTCCACAAGAATGGGATGATCCAAAAACATCATGCCTGTGTCTTCGGCTGTTGCTGGTGTGGAGCCATAAAAAAGGTTTTCCAAAAATTCTTTGTCACAGAGGTCCTTCAGCATGCAGTCATGAATTAGCACAAATAATATGCTGATGGGTCCAGTGGCATGTGAGATTAGCTGCAGACAAGCCGCAGGTCCGTTGGTCACAGATGCAAGCATACACACACTTAAATACAAACTTTTATCTGTGATTATTTCAAAAAGTAAAACGATATCCACTATGTTTCACTCTGGCCAGCCCGGGGATGTGCAGCTTTATAGAGCCCAGATATTGTAAAGAAGAGCAGTGCTGCAAAAGCAGGCTGAGATGGACGAACAGTAACAGATTTTGACTGGCTTTATCAGTGCACCAATAACAAATGAACACAATATGTACTTCAGCTAGACTTCAAGTCAACCTGAAAAAACTATGATAGATAAATTTATTATATTAAACTTTTTAGCTGAAGATGAGAAGCAGATCTGGCACAACTAACTGTGACCCCAGTAAAGCCAGTGGATGACATAATCAACCAATCATAGGTTACTATTAACATAGTATGTTAACACACAGTAGTGTAAAGAGTACTGAAAATCTGTACTCAAGTAACAGTACTGCCACATTACTAAAAACATTACTCAATTACAAGTAAAAGTGCTGGTGTTAGAAAAATACTTAAGTAAAAGTACATAGTATTCATTCATTCATTGTCCGTAACCGCTTATCCTTGAAGGGTCGCGGGGGGCTGGAGCCTATCCCAGCTGACATTGGGCGAGAGGTGGGGTACACCCTGGACAAGTCACCAGTTAATCGCAGGGCTGACACATAGAGACAGATAACCATTCGCACTCACATTCACACCTATGGGCAATTTAGAGTCACCAATTAACCTATTATGCTGCATGTCTTTGGACTATGGGAGGAAGCCGGAATACCCGGAGAGAACCCAAGCAGACACAAGGAGAAGATGCAAACTCCAGAAAGGCCCTGCCCTGGCCACAAGCTCCCCAGTACCCCAGCCAGCTGGGGGATTCGAACTCAGGACCTTCTTGCTGTGAGGCAGCGGTGCACCACCGTGCTGCCCAGTACAAAGTATTTGTCTCAAAAATTACTCAGAGTATTATTTAATTTTTAACTGTTGATAAAGTTTCCTAATTCAACAAATAGCTCTGCCAGACAAAATGATGTCAGATGAAGTGCAGTTGCTGCCATTTCTAGAAAATTGATTAAAAAGCCATGAATACATTTTTAATTGGTTAAATTCTTAACTGTGATTAATTGATTAATGATTAATCATTAGCATCCTCATCACAAGCCTGAGCTTCTGCAGTGTTTAGTTTTTTGTTTATATTTCCTGGTTTTCATTGGCCTGTTTGCAATCAGATCACCTGAATTGGTACAAAATTGGAGATGAAAGATTTGTATATTAATTCAAATAGTACTCAGTACTCAGTATAATTTTACAGGTAGCTAAGTAGATTACATGGTGCATTGTATACTTAAAGTGATATTCCACCCAAAAATGAAAATTCACTCGATATCTACTCACCTCTATGTCGATGTGAGGATGGGTGAAGATCTTCAGTTCACAAAACAGTCCTGGAGTTTCAGCAGAAAACAGGGTTGCAGCCAAATCCAGTACAATGGCAGTGCATGGTGACCACGGATAAAATGTAAAAAAAAAAAAAGAACACACAACAAACACAAAATGTCTCCATCCTGCTCGTATGGTGTAATCCAAGTGTCCTGAAGCCTCTCAGACTCGAGCCGGATGCACAAGAGATCTCGCGATATTTTCACACGTGCATCCATTAAGAGATATATGAAGTTGCGCGATATTGACGCCATGTTTACATCCTACCTGGGAGGCTACAGTTGACATTTCGGCTAAAAACATGGTGTAAATGGCATCTTTTGGGGTCAAATTTGAATGTCGCGGCTCATGGACACTTGGATTACACCACACGAGCAGGATGGAGACATTTTGTGTTTGTTTTGTGTTCTTTTTTTCACATTTTATCCGTGGTCACCATTCACTGCCATTGTACTGGATTTGGCTGCAACCCTGTTTTCTGCTGAAACTCCAGGATTGTTTTGTGAACTGAAGATCTTCACCCATCCTCACATCAGCATAGGGGTGAGTACACATTGAGTGAATTTTCATTTTGGGGTGGAATATCACTTTAAGTACAAGTAAAAGTACAAACTTGAAAATTTACTCATTAAAGTATGAGTACCCAAAAAACTACTTAATTACAGTACTTAACGAGTATTTGTAATTAGTTACTTCCACCCCTGTTAACATGTTTCCACCTGTTTTCTGTTCCAGCCTCCCTTAAAGCCTCCCTTGTGTCTGTGGAGGGACGTGTCACATTTGTGCCTGTTTTGCCCTGTTTCCTGGAAAAAATGTTGCAAAAGTCTTAGTAAATCTGGCCTCAAATACACAGTAAAAAAATCAGAAATTGGGTGGAATCAACTAATATTTTCTCATGAACTTACAAATTCATGCAGGTTTTATTTATTCAAGCTGATTGAACTTAAAATTAGTAGTATTTATTTTCCGAACACTTCAGAACTTATAAACATAAGTTTTACTCTTTTGACTTGAAACAAATAGTTTATATTTATAGTGTGCTTGTTTTTTCAATACAAAGTAATAGCAGTTTTAAAGAAATATACTTGAATTCACATTCAAAATGTAGAAGCAAACTACTATGCATGTGCACAAGTAGATCCACACACGCTGTGCAGAGGGGTGTGTGTGTACTGTGTGAGAGACTGACCTGGTCTCTAGCCTGGGTCAGGTCTTGTATTAGTCGCTCATTAGCAAGGTAGTGATCGATCTTCATGTCCTCACAGCGTCTCTGCCACTCCAGTTCCACCTGGACTCGCATCTGTTCTAAGGCCCTCTCTCTCTTCAAACCAGCACTCAGCTGCTGCTTGTACCTGACAACACACACATACACACACACATTTCACAGATCATTAGAACAGCTCAGCTCAGATTAGCTCCCATACTGTCATCCAGACATTTAAAGCTGCACAATCAAATCTTTCCCCCTTTTGTTTTGCTTATGTTTATATCACCTTCAAATGTCTTTTCTTAAGCTTAAATGAGACTCTTCCTGGTACTCGTGTTTTTACAAGGGCTGCATGATTAATTGAAATTTCATCAAAATCGCAAAATGACTTTCTGCAATTTTAAAATTGCATGAGGTGCAATATTTGTTGAAGACAAAATGTTGGTCTAAAAACTTTTAAATGAATTAATGTGGTGAGGCAGTGATGTCCTGTCCTACACATCAGATTCTACAGACTTAAAAAGGCCACTTCATTTGATACAGATTCCTGCCAAAAAACAAATCACATCATAGTCATTTTAACATGTTTTTCAATCAAAATAAGAATAATGATGGAAATTTATCATAACGTCTAATATCACAAATCATATCGCAATTTTTTCTAAATCATTCAGCTTCAGTTTTTACCTGCCTCCTTCTTTCCATCCTTTTCCTCATTTCATTTTACTGTCTACCCCCATTTTGCCTCTGGTGTCTCACCCCTCCATCTCCTCCTTGCTCCTCTCCTGCTCAGTCCAAAGTTTTTTTTCCCTCTCCTGAAGGGTGATAATCTCTGTATCCTTGACAACCATCTCACTGGAGACCTGAGTGATGTACTTGTCCCAGCCAGTCCGGGTTGTTTCCACCTCTGTGCAAAGCCTTTCACAACACACACACACACACACACACACACACACACACACACACACACACACAAAAAGGATCTCTGATCAGCTGGTTAGATCATCACCGCTCACAGCTGCTGGTACCTGTACACACTGGATGAGCAGCCACATATGGTACACACACTGCATTTACAATATACACAGAATCATACAAACTAAAGCTCAACAGATATCAGGTTCGTTGATGCCAATATTATGATTTTTGCTCATTTGCCTTTTTTTTTTTTAGCAGTGCTGTCTCACCTCTGGATCATCTCATCTTTCTGTCGCATGGCCTCCTTCTGGCTGCTTTGTATGCAGTGTACTTTTGCAGCCAATACTTCCATATTCTTCTGTAGTTTGACAGTGTGTTTCTCAACCTTCTGCAGCTGATCTTTCTGGGCCTGATACTGAGCCTTGAGCTGTGCATCACACTTCATCAGAGCCTGGATCACATCCTTATATCTTAATAGAAACAACCATGCAGTTAGACAAGAGATGTTTAGACCTTTAGACTAGAGCTTGAGATCTGTGCCCAAATCCATTGGGACTAGTGTCCGACCGATAGGGATTTTTTGGCCCGATAACGATAACCAATTTTAGAGGGGGGCAATCACCGATAACCGATATGTAACCGATATATAGTGAATTTTTGAGCTGGAATGAAAACAGGCCTTGGATTGTGCAAAGATTTTGCACCGATATGATTATGCAAATGTAAGCATTTAGGAGAAAAAAAAGAAGCTCCGTTTTAGTTTTCGTAGCAAGGGCGCCGCCATATTGCCTGACCCAAGCATGTGACGTCATGTGATTGGTGCGTTCGGCTGCGCCCACACAATACACTGCATTTACAGTAAAAATAGTAAAAGATATCTAGACAGGCAACGACTAAAACAGTGATAGGAGGAGACATACAAAGCACAGGAGAGAAGAAGACAAGGAGGAGACCACTAATCACTATTCGATAATCGGTCGGACACTAATTGGGACCCAATGGGTTTGGTTCAGGTCAGGCTGCATCTCCCACATATTTCATGAGCTTATGTCAGTTTGGGCTGTATTCTTCTTCTTCTTCTTCTTCTTCTTTTATTATTATTATTATTATTATTATTCAGTAGTAGTACTTTTTTTTTTCATTTTTCTTTATTTTGTGGTTGCCAATTCAAATTCCCCCCATGTATTGTCCCTGTCACTGCCAACTCCTACTGTACATAGCGGGAAACTTGAAAAATGTCAAGCTGCAATTGGGTCCCAATTAAAGTTCTTATTTAGAGGTCTTAACAGTACCAGTGAGGTCTTTCATGCACAGCTGATTTAGCTTTTATGCACAAACTGACCTGAACGGTTCCCTTTCATAGCACTCATTTCAATGTCTCACTATGCCATATGCTCCCTCACATATTCACAGGAGGCCCCGCGCCTTTTAAGCAACAGACACAGCATCATTCGTCATTCAGTCACCTCAGGTTAGCTGGTCCCTAGTCAGCTTGTGAGGCAGAAGAAAAGGCAAATGAGTAGTTCACTCCACTGCTACTGGATGTGCCAGTTGTTTCTTGGCTACCTAACTCCAGCATTTCAGTGTGTCTAGGGAGGTGCCACCCCTCCCTCTTGGTGGCGTGTCGGCCCAGAGTCCGACTTATGAGTTCCAGCCAAGAGGAGAAGAGACTCAATTTATGTGTTCAACACCACATTTAAGTCACTGCTGCATCCAGGCACACAGCTGAGGCGGTGGTGCAATATTTCAGAAAAAGAAATAAAGACAAACACAAAGTCGCAAAACATTTGTGTTTTCCCCCATAACAATGTTAAGGAGGGGTGCACGCCCTCTGTGATGTGAAACGGCCCAGTCCACCTGTCCTGAGTCTATCAGTGCACACATGTGCACGAGCACCCAGGTGTGCCGAGTACTGTCAGCCACTAGGAAATGGCGTTATGCAGAGCAGATCTCAAAAGAATCTATAGATTGGGCAGAGTTTAACTCCCCTCTATCTGCATCGATAGAAAGCTAGAAAAATATGTACAGCATCAAAGTGGGTGTTGAAGACACTAGCCGGAGGCTACAAGCTTGAATTCTCCACAGCGCCTAATCGCTTCTACAGTGTGATTGCTTCACATGCACGGGAAGAGCCAGCCCATGTATTCCAGGAGGGAATATCTACCTTGTTAAACAAAAATGCCATACCAATAGTTCCACACAAGCAGAGGCTGGAGGATCTCTATTTGAGGTATTTCCTGGTCCAAAAGAAAGAGGGGCACAGCATATGTCCCATCCTAGACTTTCATATTTTAAACATATTTCTCAGAAGATACAAGTTCTGTACGCTCACACATGCAGCCCTGATACTCTTAATGGACCCGGGTGACTGGTTCATACTGATTGATCTGAAAGCATATTTTCACATTACCATTTATCCTACACACTGGAAACACTTAAGGTTCACATTTTAGGGCACACTGTACAAATACCTAGTACTTCCATTTGGCCCATCTCTGAGCCCTGAGCGGGACATCCACCCGGCCAGCTTTCTGGATGACTGGCTACTGCTCACGTGCTTGGAGTAGGAGGCTGTAACTCGCAGACATTGTGTCGGCACACCTGACTAATCTGGGTTTTGTGGTTATAGGGGAAAAGAGTGTGTGTGTGTGTGTGTGTGTGACACAGACACAAGACATTGTATTTCTGGGTCTGATGTTGAATTCTGATGTTGAATTCGCTCACTTACACGACTCTTCTGTCGACTGAGAGAATGGAAGCATTCACTCTGGTACGTTTTGGCATAAGGCATCGGGGTCATGTACAGTCTGTGTCTCAGGCTGCTGGGGCTTATGGCATCAGCGCTGTTGGTAGTGAGACTGGGCAAGCTGTACATAAGAGATTTCCAGTGTTGGGTGGCTTCTCTCAAACTGGATATCATGCGCCAAAGACAGTGCAGGGTTATGGTGTCTGCGCCATGCCCTCTTGCGCTTTGTCATTAGAAACGTAAACGGCAAGATTACAAGCAATCTCATTGTTGGCTATAGCTATGGTTAAACATGAGTGATATTCGTGCAAGTTGCTCAGGAGGTGTAATAAGTTACTTTTTACTTATTACTCCTTTAAAAAGTAAGTATTACTTGGTATCAAAAGTAATTAGTTGTGTTACGTTATATTGCTATTTTACATTTGTACTTTGTTAGCAGCCTTGTTGTGCTCCAAAGTTGAACTGCTGATCCAGTGAACTGCTGTTATCAGCTGTCCAGATGTGGCGGAAACAAAGTTTACCTCCCCATGTGTAGCCTTCAAATTAGATGCTGACGTGACCTGCCCTGACTTGCCGCATAAGATAGCCATCCAGGTCAAAAAGTAACTCAGTTACTCAGTTACTCAGAGTTACATGCATAGTAGAGTTTGCTTCTACTCAGAGTTACTCGGATTAGTAATTGTAATATAATTACTGTTTTGGAAATTGTAATCCCTCACATTACTTATATTATAGTAATAAGTGCATTACTACCCAACACTGATAATCTACCACAATTCATAATTTATATACTTTATATTTATTATATAATCCTGGTACCCATCAGGATATTCACACAAAAGCACAGAAGGTCTACAACCATTAAATCCTGCTGTGTTAATGATTTAAAGATTTAATGATTAATTTAACTGTTACGTAGTCTTATTGTGTTGCCTTGGAGGCATAATGAATAGGAATAATGGGTAGGGTTTTATTTTGATAACACTTTTATTTTGATAGGTGTTAGTCAGAACTTCCTGTTAGTCATTCATGAAGAAGCTGGTTGAATGTTTCCACATGCTATCTGTATCCACCATCATCCACACTGTAAACGCCACAGAGGCAATGTCGTATAAAAAAATTCATTGTTGTACTTATAAGTTAATTTTAAAAAACATTATTTGCATGAAAAAGTATTTCATTTGTTTATAATTGGAAGACTTTATGTACACATATTTACATTGTAAAAAGGTATGCTGCCAACTAAATGGTGATTGTTTATTCTATTTTTGTTACAGTTTTCACTCTATCTGTCTAAGATGATGTAAAGAGCCACAGTAAAGAGCAAGTAAATATTACTACGACTCAACTCGTCATTTTACAAGAAAGAGTTTAGCTGGTTGGATAGCTGCAGCTCCTACGCTGTAGTGAACACAACATACTTATTGTTGTATTGTCTTTTTGAAGCAATGCTACTGGTCAAATATGTTCTTTTTCATATTGTTAGACTCAAATGTAAAGAATTTAACTTATATATATATTGTCATACCATAATCAAATCAAATCATTCTATTAAGCGTTATGTTTCTACTCTGTAACCTTTTTTTCAGGTCCAAAAATACAGAAAAAGCAGCGATGGATGATGAGCAGGGATTCATTATTATTATTATTATTATTATTTATTATTATTATTATCATTATTATCATTATCATTATTATTATTATTACATTGTTGTTGTTGTAGATATGTAATAACATTGTTGTATAATACAGCACTTTGCAGGTGACACTACTGTTATTACTACTGTCAGTTAATTACTATAAATTTGCAGTGTAAAGTTTAAAGGGATAGTTCACCCAAAGATGAAAATTCAGTGATTATCTACTCACCCTCATGCTGATTGAGGTCGGGTTTAGTTTTTCAGTCCACAAAACTCTGCTGGAGTTTCACAGGAAAACAGTGTTGCAGAATCTCTCAAACAATGTTGAAAGTAAATGGTGGCCAGTTTTCAAACATTAAAAAAAACAAAACATAAAATGCCTCCATACTGCTTATTTAGTGTAATCCAAGTCTCTGAAAGCCCCAACATACCGTTTGCACACCGTCACAACACACACACACGCACACTTTTTTTTGCATCCAGCTTTCTTACAGTGCAGACGCTTTGCTGCTTGCTCTCCACTTTGCTTACATTCTTTTGCTGTTACACTTTCTGCTAAAAGCTACAGAAAGTGGATCCTGGATACTCAGAAATCACTGGGACTTTAATTTTTCAAAGATACAGAGGGTTACTACCATATTTTTCACAAATTTTCCACCTCTTCAGTGCTGTGTGAGTGGGGCTGAGAAGCAGTACAAGCCTTTTGCTGTGTCTGGGACTGGAAACCTGCGACTGGGACAAGGACAAGATGACAAAATATGTGAGCTGCACAGAATGTGAGTGACTAATTGAAACTATATATGGTGAGCAATTCATTGACCATACGGCAGCTATTATACAAGGTGCTGTGGACAGACTATTATACATGGGAATACATCAAATGTGGGGCATACTATCGCTGACTTGGCTGACACAATCCCATGGATATGTCCTAACACCACTGTCATCTGACACAAAGGCAAATCCAGCAGGAAATCAATCAATCGTATCGCGTGTGATTTATCGTCAAAAAAACTGTTACGATGAAAATTTGCCACTTTGCGATAACGGCGATAAATGCCACTTGATGATGCATTTTTGTGTGCGATGCACTCGCCAAAAAAAATCTGTTTAAATCCGAACAACTGTACAGCGCACTGTGTTTCGCACATAGGAGTGGGTACTGAACTTCTGTATTAAACGGCAGAATTATTAAAGACCAGAGTATTGGTAAGCGCCGACATTTGAATTTTGATGTAATTTATTATCAGACGGCTGCAGCGTCTCTCCTCTCTGCATCAGTGCAGCTCCTGACAGCTCCTGACAGAGGAGGTCAGTGTGTTTCTCTCACCCTATCTGTCTGATCTGTTGATTTTCTTCATCAGCAGGATGTTTTATAAAGCCAAAGAGCTAAAACCCAACTCCCTTTTTTGTTTTTTTCCACATATAAATTCACCCGCGATTCAGTTTTCACAGCAGCAGAGAAGCTGCATGTGGAGGAGACTTGTTGTTAATGACGGAGTTTATTAAAACAATCGAAACTAACGTGATGGTGAATGACATCGACACCAACCAGGTGAACTTATAAGATTAAACAACTGTATAAGGAGGCCTTTACATTAAACAGGAGAGTCTGTGTTTCTCTGTCAGAAACTGTCAGACCTTCTCACAGCAGAGCGAACAGGTGAGGGAGGAGGAGGAGGGCAGATTGATCGTTAATCAGTTGTGGATGCCGTCGTCCTCTCGGATTGATTAAAAAAATAAAAATGCCAAAATTGGTCAAAAACTGTACCTGGGTGTCCGCACAAATAAAGTCTGTGTGTGTGAAACACTGCAGAGTGTAACATCACGCTGTTCACAGTTTGCTGTCATTAGTTTGACAGAGAGACAGAGAGTGTCTAGAAGGGAACCCTAGACCCGCGAAAGATCGCGCGAGTTTGATATTTTAGTAAAAACAACGGACACAAATCCCGCGAGAGTTTTGCAAATCAAGAGTTACCTTCTAGCCATTATTTCTGCTGTATTTTATCGTCATATTTATCGTTATCGGCTAAATGCCATAAATTATCGGGATACATTTTTTTGCCAATATCGCCCATCCCTAACTGGTTCCAAATAAAATGCATGACAATACTAACGACTGAACCCAGGGAAGCATCACAATCATACCAGTAGCATTAACGCTAACCAAAACCCGAACAATAGCCCAAAAACCACTGCTAGACCAAGGGTCAGAAGAAACATTGCTAACTCCACCAACACCACACCTGAGAAACCAAGGGCTAAGAAAAATATGGCAAAGACTGAAAAACAATGGCTGGCACGTCTGTCAGGGAGCTGAGAAAGCTGTTGCCAGTAATCCTCTCTACACACCCAAGTAACATGGGGATTGTTATCCATGCTGGGTCTTTCGACATTCTATGAAGAAAAACTGGCTCTGAGATCCTGAAAAAAGACTTTTCCCTGCTCCTGGAGAAACTGAGCAATTGTCAGTCACAAAATGTTTTCATTTCTGGCCCCATTCCAACCCCGGGGAAAGGAATCAAGTCTTTTACCAGCCTCCTTTGCCCTGAATACATGGCTGACATTGGCATGTCTCACTCATGGGATACAGTTTATTGACAATTTCAACATCTTTTGGAACTGTAAGGACCGCTTTCACCCTGATGGAAGTCATCCATACATGACTGGATCCAATCTACTCAGGGCCAACTTACGTCATGCTCTTGGGATACCAAACCAAAACAAGAATGCAAAGATAAGAGCAAAGGACTAGGACAGGACACAGAGACAGACAGCCTGCATCTCTCCCTTTTCACCTGACCCTTTGATCCACATCACACAAGGCATTCAGAGGATGTCCCTGTCCCAGTCCAACAACCCTTCTCCTGTCCACCACCACAACCACCATGGAGCCAACGTCGACCCTCCCCCCCTCCACCAAACCCACCAATCAAGGAGTTCGTTTGATGATGAATTGATGAACTATTAAACAGCAGCCACAGACCTCATCACTCAGGTGCCTGTCAGAGATGAGACAGATTCCTTGCCACGTCTTAAAACATACCGGCGATCTTAAATAGCCAATGGCATGGTCAAACACATCTTGAAATTGAAAAGAATCAGCCAGGAGCATCTCTAAGATCTGTCATTCCTGTTTTGACTAGCATCAGGAAAAACAATGTGTACTCAAAACACACAGCTACTTTATATGATCTGACCTCAGTTACGCAACAGCCACAGACTGTGTCAGACAACGCTGTTAGTACACTAAACTTAGCTTTATTAAATATCAGGTCTCTGGCTGACAAGTCACTATTAATTAATGATTTTATTATCAAGGAAAACCTTGATTTTATGTTTTTAACCAAAACTTGGTTAAATGAAAACAACAGTGCAGCAGTCCTTATTGAATCAGCCCCCCCCAAACTTCCATTTTATCAGCTCAGTTAGGGAACTTAGGAAAGGAGATGGAGTAGCCACTTTATTTAAGCATGTTTACCAGTGCAAACAGCTGTCATACAGGAAGTTTGAGTCTTTTGAATATGTTGCACTGCAGTTGAGATCCTCCCGTCAAGCAGTATTAGTAACCATTTACAGGCCCCCAAAATATAGTGCACACTTTCTTGATTTTCTTGATGCCAAACTACTGTCTGCTGTGTGCGTTGATTTTAACTCTGTCGTTGTAGTGGATGAGTTTAATATTCATATTGATAATCCCAAAGATAGCAGTGCTAAAGAACATGTACATCCTGGACATCTTTGGACTTCCAAACATGTAACCGATCCAACACATAATAAGGGCCATATTTTAGATCTAATTATTTCCAAATGTTTAGACATTTCTGAGGTTGTGGTGACTTGTATTGCCTTTTCCAGGCATTACTGTGTTTTCTTTAAAATGGCCATCTCTTCTGACACCAGTAAAATTACAACAGAAGTAATCTGTTGTGATCCTGTTCTGCTGTGTTTTTGTGAAGGTTTGTTCTAACCTCTCTCTCCCTCTCCCTGCAGGGGGTGTGCCGGGGGGCGGGCCGATCCCTGGGAGCAGGGCTCCAGCACACCTGCAGCTAGTTCTGCCCAAATTACCTGGCTACTTAAGCCCCCTCCTCCCTGTCTCCTTGTTCCCTTTGCTTGTGCTCTCCACTCTGGCTCTCAGTGATCGCCTACCTTTCGCCACGTGTAGTTCTCAGCGTCTTCCCCAAGTTTTGTGTGAGTTTTTTGGTGCCTCGTCACTGTTTTCTGTTGTACTTTTGATCGTCGTTTTTTCCCGGTTCCCGGTGATTTTCTGTTCTTCTCTTTTGTTGATACTTTTCCTCCTAGCGAGCGTTTTCAGTTGTTACTTTGTTTTGAGCATTTACCTCATGAACCTTCCTCTGAGAACTTTTTGTCAATAAATCATTTTGTTTGAACTCTGCAACTGGGTCCTGGTTCCTTGACTGGCACATAACATAATCAACAGAACGAAAGGACCTGTACACTATTCACCCAGGACTTTACACCCACTCCAGCTCTGCCCTCAGTCTCTGTCAATGATCTACTTAACAGTTTCAGCTCTAAGGTTATGATATTATTGACCATTGCTCCCATGATGTCATCTCTGGTATTAAAAAAGCACCATGGAGGAATGCCACATTTTAGTTCAAAGCTCAAAAAAGAGAGTGTAGAAAAGCACAACACAGGTGGCGAAAAACCAAACTCCGGGTTCATTATGACATCTATAAGGAAAGTCTGCACATCTATAACATGGAGCTAAAAAAGGCCAGGCAGTCCTTTTTCTCTGAGATTATCAAAACAAATAACAATAATGCACAGACCTTATTTACTGTTGTTGACAGACTGACAAACCAATCAGTATCGGTCCCTCCTGAACTGCTATCCACCAATGTGACTTTGCTCCTTTTTTCACAGATAAAATTTTAAAAACAAACAGTATGTAACGCAAACACGATGGCTATTTCACCTGTGCCTCACTGCTCCGGGTAATTTGACACTTTTTCACCCCTTAGATTATGCAACTTTGACAGAAAATGTCAAAAACCTTAGGTCCACTACAGTTATACTACAAATAGTCAACACTTCTCTTCAGTCAGGCCTTTTTCCAACGGCCCTGAAGATTGCAGTTATTAAACCTCTTTTAATAAAGCCTAATCTGGATGCCTCAGTAATAAATAACTACAGGCCCATATCAAACCTACCTTTTTTTAGGAGATAATTGAAAAGGTTGTTTTTTAGCAACTTCATGCCTTCCTGGTGCAAAACAATTTCTGTAATGCCTTTTAGTCTGGATTTCGAGCACACCACAGCACTGAGACTGCACTTGTAAAAGTTTTAAATGACATTCATCTGAGCAGTGAAGCATCAAAGATTTCAGTTTTGGTATTACTGGACCTCAGTGCTGCACTCGACACAGTTGACCATAAGATACTGCTCAACAGACTGGAAAAATGGGTGGGACTTTCTGGCACTGTCCTAAATTGGTTTAAATCTTATTTACAAGACAGGGATTTCTTTGTGTCACTTGGCAATTATGAATCTGTGCAAACAAAAACTACATGTGGAGTTCCTCAAAGGTCCATTTCTCAGGCCTCTTCTATTCAACATCTACATGCTCCCTCTTGCTCAGATTATGCAATATCATAACATCTCCTACTGTACTTAGGCAGATGACACGCAACTTTACATATCAGTGTTACCACATGACTACTGTCCCCTACATCTGCTAAATAAGTTAATTGAAGAAATCAATAAGTGGATGCGCCAGAAAAGAAACTGGGATAGTTGTTTTTTGGCACCAAAGAACAAAGATAAAAAAAGTCAGTGCTCACCCTGAATCCATGACACTAAAATCCACAAATCAAGCCAGAAATCTTGGTGTGGTTCTGGACTCAGACCTAAACTTCAACAGTCAAATAAAAACAATTACTAAATCAGCCTTCTACCACCTTAAAACATATCAAGAATTAAAGGAATGTCTAAAACGATACAGAAAAATACAGAAAAACTTGTTCATGCTTTCATTTTCAGCAGGCTGGACTATTGTAATGGTGTCTTCACAGGTCAGAGTAAAAAAACAATCAGACAGCTGCAGCTGGTCTAGAATGCTGCTGCCAGAGTCCTCACCAACACCAAGAAAGTGGAGCATATTACACCAGTGCTTAAATCACTGCACTGTGCAGCCAGACCCCTCAGGTTTACTCAGTGTTCCCAGGACCAAAAACAAACTAGGTGAAGCACACTTTAGTTTCTATGCTCCTCACCTGTGGAACAAACTTCCTGAATGCCTGAGGTCGGCTGAAACTGTCAGCTCATTTAAATCAGGGCTTAAAACATTATTATTTACTGCAGCTTTCCAATGAAGCAGATACATAACCTCTAGTTAAGACAATCTGTAGCTATTGTTTTTATATTTGTTTGCTTTTGCTTTTAGCTTTTAACCATTTATTGGCTTGCTTTTAGCTTTTATTTTTATGATGTCAAAAGTATTTTAACGTCATTTTAATGTTTTATTTTAAAGTATTTCTATGCTCTTGTAAATGGTGCTATATAAATAAACTTGCCTTGCCTTCAGACAGTGTGCATGTGCATGCGAACATGGCTCCAAGCTACGGATCAACAGTGAAGATTCAGGCTAAAAACATGGTGTACATTTTTTTAGTCAACTTGGCTTGATGGGACTGTTTTTATTCTGTTTTTTTTTTTCCATTTGAAAACTGGTCACCATTCACTTCCAATGTTTGGGAGATTCTGCAACACTGTTCTCCTGTGAAACTCCAGCAGTGTTTTGTGGACTGAAAAAATGAAACCTGACCTTCAATTGGTATGAGGGTGAGTAGAAAATGACTGAACTTTCATTTTTGCCTCTGACTGCCTGATTGTGAGCTGTCTGTTATTAATGACTCACTTATTAATGTAGTTTTCTTCTTCCTTCTTCAATTTGGTCTCCATACATTTCAGCTTGTCCTCAAGCTCCTTCATCCTGAGACAGAGGATAGTCACAAAAACTTAACACATGCAGACACACACACACACCACACACAAAGCACATGAGCACACCTGTAGTCCTTGACAGCAGTGAGTTCTGTGGCCTCCTGCTCTTTGTTTTGCAGCTGTATTTTCATCTGATCACAAAACTCCTGAGATGCTTTGAGAGCCTCTGTGGCCTGGAGCCGAGCCTGACGGTGAACTTCAGCCTCTCTCGACAGCAGCTTTACCTACGCACAAACACACATGCAGCAATAAGTTATGATGATAACATTAGATCACATTTAATCTGCTGTCATCGTTTTAGAGATTATTTAGATTTAGATTTAGAACACTAATGTACTGACACATCTTGTTTACTGAGAGACACCATCCTTTTACTCTCCTCACCTTGAGATCATGAGACAGCACCACAGTACGCATCTCATCCATTTTCAAGTTGAACTCATGTTGCTGCTGTTTTAGCTCACTGTCAAAAGCTGCTGTCATTTCCTGGTGGCCAGAGGAGAGTGATTAGAGATGACATTATTGTGAGATATGGGTGTAGTTGCTATAATTTAAAGCGATATTCCACCCCAGAACGATAATCCACTCAATATGTACTCACTCCTTTGCCAATGTGAGGATGGGTGAAGATCTTCAGCTCACAAAATAATCCTGGAGTCTCAGCAGAAAACAGGGTTGCAGCCAAATCCAGTACAATGGCAGTGCATGGTGACCACGGATAAAATGAAAAACAAAGAACACAACAAACACAAAATGTCTCCATCCTGCTCGTGTGGTGTAATCCAAGTGTCCTGAAGCCTCTCAGACTTGAGCCGGATGCACAAGAGATCTCGCGATATTTTCACACGTGCATCCATTAAGAGACATACGGAGTCTCACGATACCACGACGCCATGTTTACATGCTATCTGGGAGGCTACAGTTGACATTTCAGCTAAAAACATGGTGTAAATAGCATCTTTTATGGTTAAATTTTAATGTCGCAGCTCATGGACACTTGGATTACACCACACAAGCAGGATGGAGACATTTTGTGTTTGTTTTGTGTTCTTTTTTTACATTTTATCCGTGGTCACCATTCACTGCCATTATACTGGATTTGGCTGCAACCCTGTTTTCTGCTGAAACTCCAGGATTGTTTTGTGAACTGAAGATCTTCACCCATCATCACATCGGCATAGGGGTGAGTACATATTGAGTGGATTATCGTTCTGGGGTGGAATATCGCTTTAACTCATCATCACTAAATGCATTTCAGTCCCTACCAGCCTCCACTTTGTATTTTTTGTATTTCATATAGTGTGGTACCAAACAAAGCTGCTTTTTTGCTAGAGGGCGCAAACTTAAATCACTCTACAGCACAAATAAAGAAGAGATCATGTGCTCTGAAGTCTAAACATTGTCCAACATTTTCTTTTTTTTACATTTTTTTTATTGATGTTTTAGTCAGACAAATACAAAGAGGTAACTGTTACACTATTGCAGTTACATAGGTAAGAATAACATACATTGTGTTTCAGTATCTGCCCAGTCTTTTTTTTTCTTTACAAACAAGAAAGTAAAATAAAAATATAAAGGAGTCTGTAGTCCAGCAACAACGTACAAATCAAGCCAGACCTACAACACAAAACATAGATCACAAAACTAAAAACAAAGCAAAAAACACAACACCCTAGGAATTCAACATAGTATCCACATCCTGTATTTGAACCAAATAAAAAGTTATGCAGAGGTAGGTAGTGTCATTCTTTCATATCCAGCAATTGAGCTAGGAATGGGCCCCATACTTCATTAAATATATCCTCCCTTCCAGCCACTCTATAGGTGACCCGCTCATAGCCTGCCATTGAGCTTAGTACCTCTATCCATTCCTTAAAAGTGGACAAGGTCAGAGATTTCCAGTGGCATAAAGCTATCCTGCACCCTGTTATCACAGCTAAACAACACCATGATTTTCGGCGTTTTGACATTTGGATATTATCTGGTATTAAACCCAGAAGACATAATGAGGGGTTTTTGATCAAGTGTGTACCCAACATTTTATTTAAGAACAAAATTATTGCATTCCACATGTCAATTGTTTTGTCACACTCATATAACATATGCACCAGAGTTCCCACCTTTCTATTACATCTCCAACAAATATCACTGTTTCTGAGTTTCAGTCTTGCCAATTTGGAAGGAGTCCAGTAGGATCTATTTAATATCTTATAAAAAATGAGTTGTGACTGTGTTTCACGTGAGTAACAGTACCATGAAGCACATAGCTTTTTCCAGTCATCTTCTGGAATCTCCTGAGCCAGGTCCCTATCCCAACATACTTTTAGACCATCCAGTTTTGGCACTTGTGTACTTCTAATAAATTCATAAAATTTTGATGCTCCTCTATTTTTATCTCCTATCTTATGTGAAATTTCCTGAATTTCAGTTATACCGTGCTGAATATGTTGTTTATTTGAGAGAATGCAATGTCTGATTTGTAGAAATCTCCAAAATTCTGAATTACACAGATTATATTTATTTTTAATTTCGTCAAAGGATCTGAATCCAGCATCTTCCATCTCCATCTCATCTTTCTCATCTTTCCAGCTCATACCAGACCTAATCCATTTATCCCAAAAGAAACTCTTCTTATCTATTAACAGTTTCTTATTATACCATATGGAGGATCTGCTTGATAAATATGAATCGGTTTTTATCATTTGATGTGCAATTTTCCATGACTCTCTGGCAAAATCTATTGAACCATGTATTCCTCTGTCTCTAAGCAGTAATAACTTTTTGAGCTTCTTCAATGATAAAATCACATCTATTAGAGACAAACTTGATCAACTTATGCCCCCTACCGATATTAATTTATTCCCTAACACGGAAACCTTAGCTGCGAACTCAGATGTATATCTAGACTGCTTTTCTCTCATTAACCTTCAACAATTAACCTCAACAATTTCTTCATCCAAACCATCCACCTGTCTCCTAGATCCTATCCCAACTAGACTACTTAAGGAAAGTTTGCCCGTAGTTGGCACTTTTCTACTAGATATGATAAATCTTTCTTTGTCAGCAGGTTATGTACCTCAGTCCTTTAAAGTAGCTGTAATTAAACCTCCACTTAAAAAGCCAACTCTTGATCCCGAGGTCTTAGCCAACTATAGACCTATATGAACCTCCCCTTTCTCTCTAAGATTCTTGAGAAAACAGTTGCAAAACAGCTGTGTGATTTTCTGCATCGCAATGGATTATTTGAGGAATTTCAGTCAGGCTTTAGAGTACACCATAGCACAGAAACAGCACTGGTGAAAGTAGCTAATGACCTTCTGTTAGCGTCGGACAAAGGACTTGTCTCTGTACTTGTCTTGTTAGATCTTAGTGCAGCATTTGACACGATCGACCACCATATTCTACTACAGAGACTAGAACATTTAATTGGCATTAAAGGAACAGCACTAAGCTGGTATAAGTCCTACTTATCAGATCACTTTGAGTTTGTACATGTTAACAATGAATCCTCTGTGCACAGTTAAGTTAGTTATGGAGTTCCACAAGGCTCAGTGCTTGGGCCAATACTATTCACTTTATATATGCTTCCCTTAAGCAATATTATTAGAAACCTTCACTGTTATGCAGATGATAGCCAATTATATTTATTGATAAAACCAGATGAAATGGTCAGTTAGCCAAACTTCAAGCATGTCTTAAGGATGTTAAGACCTGGATGACCCACAATTTTCTGCTTCTGAACTCAGATAAGACCAAAATGATTGTACTTGGCCCTAAACAACATAGAAACAAACTACCCACTGATATAGCTACTCTAGATGGTTTTACTTTAGCCTCCAGCACCACAGTAAGGAATCTGGGGGTTACTTTTGATCAGGATTTGTCCTTTAACTCCCACATTAAACAAATCTCAAGGACTGCCTTTTTTCACCTCCGCAATATCTCAAAAATCAGGCACATCCTGTCTCAAACAGATGCAGAAAAACTAGTCCATGCATTTGTTACTTCGAGGCTAGACTACTGCAACTCGTTATTATCGGGCTGCAGCAATAAGTCTTTAAAGAGTCTGCAGTTGATTCAAAATGCTGCGGCACGTATACTTACAGGAACTAGGATAAGAGAGCATATTACTCCTGTATTAGCTTCACTGCACTGGCTACCTGTAAAATCTAGAACAGAATTCAAAATCCTTCTCCTTAGCTACAAAGCACTTAATGATCAGGCACCATCATATCTTAAAGAGCTTATAGTACCCTAACATCCGACTAGAACACTTCTCTCAAGATGCAGACTTACTGGTGGTCCCAAAGATCTCCAAAAGTAGATTGGGAGCCAGACTTTTCAGTTATCAAGCTCCTCTCCTGTGGAACCATCTTCCAGTTTCTGTTCGGGAGGCAGACACCATCTCAACATTTAAGAGTAGGCTTAAAATCTTCCTTTTTGATAAAGCTTATAGTTAGGGCTGGCTCAGGCTTGCCCTGACCACCCCCTAGTTATGCTGCTATAGGTTTAGGCTGCTGGGGGACTCCAAGACACTCTGAGCTCCTCTCTTTCTTCATCTCTCTCCCCAGGGGCCTCATTTATAAAGGTTGCTGCGCACAAAAAGATTGCGGAAACGGGGTTGAAATGTGCGTATGCATTTTTCACCGCCAGCATTGGGATTTATAAAGAAATACTATGTGGAAAAAGGTGTGCATTCCTACGCATACTTTCGACCATCCGTAAACCTCCCACAAAGTTTTTCAGGCACGGGAAATCAGCGTCACTCAGTGATTCATCTTGTACCGTGGATATAGGATAATATACATAATCACTCCCCTGAAAGAGAAATAAATAAATAAATAAATAAATCAACCAACCAATCAGCAGTGGCAGTTAGGATCAGCTTGTGCAAATGTCATTGATTGGCACACATGCTATAAATAGACGTCAGTTCGACTCATACAATGTCATGCGTAATGGCTGCTTTGGCTGTGCTTGAAGATTTGGCGAACAGACGGCTATGGCGTCAGCGTGTCTTCAGGGACCACGAGGACTTCCTAGCCCATGATGATGAATGGCTAATAAGCCGATTCAGATTACCGAGAGCCATTCTCTTGGATATCTATGCTGAATCGGGCCCAGTTTTGGAAAGACCCACCCGACGAAACCGGTCCATCCCCGTGCAGGTCCAACTGATGACCACATTGGGTTTCCTAGCCACGGGGACATTCCAGTGCGAACTGGCCGACAGGTCCGGGATATCGCAGCCCTCATTCAGCGCAATAATGCCAGCTGTCTTAGATGGCATTATTGAAATGAGTCTCCGTTATATAAAGTTTCCTTACACTGTGGGTGAGCAGGCCAATATCAAAATGCAATTTGCAGCAATCTCCGGTTTTCCAAATGTAATCGGAGTGATTGACTGCACTCACGTTGCCATAAAAGCACCAAATGATAACGAATTTGCATATTCAAATCGAAAACATTATCACTCCGTTAATGTTCAAATCATTTGTAGTGCTGACATGACTGTGACAAATGTGGTGGCTCGATGGCCTGGCTCGACACATAACTCATTTATTGTGAGGCATAGTAGTGTTGGAAGAAGACTCCAGGCTGGTGCTGTGCGTGATGGTTGGCTTGTGGGTGAGTTTATTAATTCATTTATTTATATTATTTATTTGTTTATTATTAAATTCAGCGGTTATTGACTAATCTTAAACATGCAATATTCATGCAGGTGACTGGATATCCGCTTACCACCTGGCTCCTCACCCCCTTCGCCAACCCACAGAATGTGGCACAGAGGCAGTACAATGAGGCCCATGGTCGGGCCCGTTCTGTAGTGGAGCGCACAATCGGCCTCATAAAGAGCCGCTGGAGGTGCCTGGATAAGTCAGGTGGCACCCTTTTATATGCCCCTGATAAGGTGAGTGCACTTGTACGCCTACCACCTAAAACATTAAGTATACACTGTATTAGGCTGTAAAGTCACCACTTTGGGTCTATTGTTTATACCCTTTTCAGGTTATAGTGGGTTTCTTGTAGCCTACCCCTTTTGTGTAGAACTGATTCAGAATAATTTAACTGATGTTTCATTGCCTGTCATGAATAACTACAGTTTAAGATGTACCATTAACCACATTTTATTATTCACAAGGTGTGTTGGATTATTCGGGCGTGTACCGTCCTCCATAACGTGGCACAGCACAATGGAGTCCCTGCACCAGCTGAAGTCGTGCACGAGGACATCATGCCACATCAGCCTGGAGCAGAGCAAGCTCTTCCAGCGATTGCATTGCGTGAACAAGTGATGCACCAGTTATGAAACGACCAGACAACGGGTATACTTTTTAACCAATTCTTTTAATGTGCTGCACATTTCGGATAATACATTGCGCACTCCTCGTACTTCATGTGTCAAATGTCGTATTGCAGTGATGATGTCCCTCTGTGACTGCAGCACAGCATCGGTGAGGACGCGGCCACCTACCCGACAACCACCTGTGATGCCACTGGGTCCTGCCTGTGGGGTAACTGGGTCCACCTGCGCACTGCTGGCACCTGGGGCAGGCTCTGTGGCGCTGTCACCGTCCCCAACATCCACATCGACATTTGTGTCTGAATAAAATAAAATAAATTAATTAATGCAATGTGTGTAATTATTACTGACATTCAGTAAGACTTTTAGGTCAGTGTTGGTATCAAACGTTAGCCTTACCGGTATCTGTGGCGGCCGCAACAGCATCGGTGTCTCCCTCCGCCTCTGGCACAATGCCAGACAAAAGGGTTTCACCGAGTATTGCTGCAATCCTCGCATCAAAGGCCGAGGGTGGAGGTTCTCTTTGACTGCCACCTGTTGACTGGACACTCTGTCTGTGGGCTGAAAGTCGTTTCTTAGCTTCAACTTTGGTGTCCGACCATTTCTTTTTCACCTAATAATAAATAATACATTGTATTTATATTGCACTTTTCATTTAAAATAAATCTCAAAGTGCTACAAAATAGTAGAGTGAAACAAAACAGACAATAAGAATCACAATGACTCACCTGGGCAGTTGTCCTGAGCGTTGATCCCACGCTGTTTATGGCGTCTGCCACGAGTTGCCACTCCGTTTGTTTTTTAGGGCCCGAGCGACGACAACGTCGTCTGACGAGGACCCTCTTGAAATCGTACTGTTTATTAGGGCCCGAGCACCATCCGGTGCGAGGACCCTATTGAAATCGTAAGAATTATTAGGGCCCGAGCACTGTCCGGTGTGAGGACCCTATTGAATTTCAAGGAATTATTATTAGGTGGGCGCCAGCCACCGCTGGTGCTGGGAACCCTATTGTTTTTGTTCGGATTTTTATTCTTTTTTTTTTTTTTTTTTTTTTTTATTATTCTTCCGTTGATAAAAGTCCGGCTGCAGCCTAAACCGTACAAGGGAGGGTGGTGCAATTTGGAGGGATGGTCCAGACCCCTGCACGTACCTCAGACGCAAAAATTCACATATGTCCGCCACTAGGTGGCGCTATAACCAAGGAAAACACCTTTTGGCCTATAATTCCCACACCGTATGTCACACTTGCAAAAACCTCATATCCTCAGATTCCCTGAATAGGGATGCATCACCTGGGCCAGGCCACGCCCATTTCCGCCTATAATTTTTTTTCCGCTACATCGCAAAAACTGGAAAACCTATTTTTTCGAACTCCTCCTTGGGGTTTTGTCCAATCAGCGTCAAACTTGGCGTGTAGAGTCTACAGTTGTAACTGATCTAAAGTTATCAAAAGAATTTTGCTCGGTAAAAAGATGCACAAATTCTTAACGAATGAATTTTTCAAGCTAGCTATAAAAACGCGAACTGTTGCATATCTCGATCAAAATACATGCTAACGACACCAAACCTCAGATCCTTGGTTGGCATGCCACTGTGAGGCTAAGACCCAAATTTGGCTGATGTTAACCACTAGGGGGCGCTGCAGATACGGTACATTTATATCTCTTAAACGACAACACCGATTTTAACGAAATTGGCTGGCTACCATGCTGGATGACTCCTGAGGCCACATCTTGAAGTTAATCGCGACTGGTCAAAGTGGGCGTGGCTTATGACGCGATAAACAACAAACATTTATTTCAGCACAAGTATTATGCTGAGAGGTCTGAAATTGACAGGGTATATGTAGAATAGGACACAGACTGCCCATACCCAAAATTGTGCATCTACTCCACTAGGTGGCGCTATAACAGACGCAAACGCGTTTTGGCGTGTAACTTCCATATTTTAAGTCACATCTTCATAAACTTTATATCCACGTGTTCCCTGCATAGAGCCGCATCTTATGACATAGGCCACGCCCTGTTCCACAACATATTTCTCTTTCTAATTCGCTACACGTCAAAAACCTACTTTTTCGAACTCCTCCTAGGGTTTACGCTCCAGCTGCACGAAACTTTGCACATACAGTCTCCAGACTTGCCTGATCAAAAGTTATCAAAAGAATTTTGCTACTCCAAAAAATGCGGTACTTATAAATAAACAATTTTTTCTGCTAGCTAAAAAACACATATTGTTGCATATTTTTGTCAAAGTAAAAGCTATTGACATGAAACTCAAATCACTTGTTTCAGACGTCAGCAAGAGGCTCTGTACCAAATTTGGTGCAAATTTGTCAAAAGGGGGCGCTATAAACAGAGAAAAATCAAGCGACACAAAAGTTGCTCAGATTCGCACGAAATTTTGTGAGCGTGATGTGGAGTCACTCCCGAGGCCAGCTGTAAAGTTTAGTACTGTTTGGTCAAAGTGGGCGTGACTTGTTACAACAAACATATTCAGCAATAATACAGAGCTTCCAGTGCTCTTCCCATTATAATAAGAAGACTGGAGAGAGAGGGCAGCCTTGTTTGACCTGATGTGCAATAGCAAATCTTGGCGACGTACCTTCCTGTACCGAAATAGAGCCATTCGCGTTGCGTGGGCTACGCGATGCCCGGGGGCCGAGTTGCGCGGGAGGCTTGGCCCCCTTTCATAACTGCTTGCAGTTCTAGTTAGGGGGCCAAGCCCGCGGGGGCTGGGGAACGCGACTGCAAAGCAGACGCGTTTCCCAGCACCAGCGGTGCTGGGAACCCTATTGTTTTTGTTCGGATTTTTAGGGGGCCAAGCCCGCGGGGCCTGGGGAACGCGTATGCAAGCATATGCGTTTCCCAGGACCAGCGGTGCTGGGAACCCTATTGTTTTTGTTAAAGTTTTTATTAGGGGGCCAAGCCTGCGGGGCCTGGGGGACGCGTATGCACAAGCATACGCATTTCCCAGGACCAGCGGTGCTGGGAACCCTATTGTTTTTGTTCAGATTTTTATTAGGGGGCCAAGCCCGCGGGGCCTGGGGGACGCGTATGCACAAGCATACGCGTTTCCCAGGACCAGCGGTGCTGGGAACCCTATTGTTTTTGTTAAAGTTTTTATTAGGGGGCCAAGCCCGCGGGGCCTGGGGACCGCGTCTGCTTTGCACCGCTGGTGCTGGGAACCCTATTGTTTTTGTTAAAGTTTTTATTAGGGCCCGAGCGATGACAACGTCGTCCGACGAGGACCCTCTTGAAATCGTGCTGTTTATTATTTATTATTCTTTACCCTTTTCAAGCCCCAATTTCGCCCCTTTGCCATGCTCAAAAACTCCCGAAACTTTGCAAAGTCGTCCGGCCGGATCCGAAATTCGATATTTTGGGATGCGCACACAAGGTCGACGCGAAATGGCGAAATAGCGCCCCCTACAAACTTTCAAAAGAGCCTCTGCATTGGGGTTTATTTGTCGTAGGCTCACGAAATTTGGTACACATATTTATCCTGCCAAGACGCACAAAAAAGTCTCTTAATGTCGTGGTGAAATGTCAACAGGAAGTTGGCCATTTTGATTTGAAGGGTCAAAAAAGGGGCCGATTTTGGCCTTTTTTTGCCATTTCCACTACTTGCATTTGAACGAACTCGTCCTAGGGATTTCATCCAATCGTCTTCAAATTTGGTACACGTCATCATGACCCCATGCTGATCAAAAGTTATTAAAAGAATTTCTTTATCAGATTAAAACTTCCTTCCCCTCTCTCAGGTCAGCCTATTCCAACACAATCGTGGTCAAGATTATTCCATCACACACTTCCGACACCTGTACGCTCTTCTTTCCCCTTTCCCCTTATTTTTACCTATAAACTTTGCTAATACAATGCAATTTTTTATTTTTACACTTGCAGCAGTATAGAAGTATTTATGCATGAGATCTCTATACATTAAACCTACGCTTTTTGACTTATTGATGTATTTTCCCATATAGTATGCCCAAGTCCACACCTGCCAATAACACTATGTGTGTCACTTTGCATTTTGTAAATTGATAAAAATAAACAATTACATTTTATATTTTTGAAAGCATTCTTACTTTACAGCATTTCTTCACACCTGCCTAAAACTTCTGCACGGTACTGTATATGGGGACACACAACATACACATACTTGGACATGTCCAAGTATGTGCTGTGTGCATGTTAACAATGTTAGCCATCTGAGTGTAACAAACACCAGTCAGAGTCAAAGGTTGACAGTAGGGGTGCAACGGATCGCAGGTGATCCGTGTCCCATACAGATCGCGTTCCACGTTTCGGCATGCATGTAATCCACGGACTACATGTGAGCATCATAGTTTTACTGTCACTGTTACTTTTGTATAAGTTATAATACCCGAAATTGAAATGCAGAGTTGCAGTGAAAAGGACACGACAGATGCTGCTGTGTGCAGCGCATCTCTGTGAACAGTGACTGATTTAAAATCCGTCATATCGCCTTAAGTGAAATCCAGACCATGACTTTTTTCACTGATGTAACTATGCTGTTGTCAAAGAAATAGATCATAAGACTGTGATCTTTATTGAAACTTTGGTGATATCAGCTGTCCTAACTTCTACACAGCTCCTCTCTGCTCACTGGTGCAGCTCTGTCTCACCCTGTCTGTGACACAGTGTGTCTGTGCTGATTGATTACTCATGACTTCCAACCAATCAGGTGTACTGTAGGCAGGGCATTGAGCCAGGCTACAGAGCGTAGTTGTGTATTATACTGTGCAGTGTATAATGATCTAATATATGTATAGTATATACATAGAACAGTACTGTATAAGTTTGAAGTTCTTAATATTATTACCATTATCATTACATTATTATCATTATTATTACATTACATAACTATGGTGATGATAAAAGACAGACAGAGCTCAAAGCCAAGTGCATTTTTAAAATAATTTAACCCTAATCCCACCACTTTTTTGCTGATCCGAAAAATGATCCGATCCGTGACTCAAAACCGTGATACGATCCAAACTGTGAGTTTTCTGAGCCGTTGCACCCCTAGTTGACAGCTCTTTTGTCTGAGTTCATCTGCTGCTGATCCCATCTGAATGTCTGGCTGCTTCACTGTTTGTTTCAGTCCTGCAGACTGGATGATTCTCCAGGAGACAGAGTCAGCTGCAGAGGGTTGTAACACAAGACGTAGAGCATATGTGTAGAATTGCTTTGTGGCATAGCTGTCCACGTGTCAGATGCCCAGTGTGTTTTACACTGTGTCATATTCATATATTCTTTATTTTGGTGGGAGCTAGCGGAAGCCATCATAGTTTCATTTAGAAAAAAATGAGTTGCAGACCGTCAGAGGGATAAACATGTATGTGTGTACATGTGTGTTTGTGTGTGTTCACCTTTCTCTGTAGGGTCAGCTCTCCTTCCAACTCCTGTATCCTGCACTGCAAATCCCATTTCATCCTCTTGAACACTTCTGTTTGCTTTTGAATTTCACCAGCCATAGAGCTACCAAACAGTCAAATGAAGGAACACACACACACACACACACACACACACACACACACACACACACACACACACACACACACACAATGAATAATGGTTGTGTGCTGTGGCTGACACAGTTCAACTAAATTGTATTTTCCCCACTTACTCCAAAAGGTGAAACAAAGCATAGGGGCCCTAATGACAAAGGCACAATAAGTCCTTGGCATTCATTTAAAAAAAACAAAAACAGCAAGGTTTCATCTGAGGATGTAAAATGGACACATTGGCTTTGAAGTACGTTGACTCAAAGTGTGTAATATTACCTGAAGAAATTATAAATTATGAAATTAATTTGAATGAATACAGACAAAAATTGGCTCTGCCTCGTTTGCCTTGACTGGCAAACAAAAAATATTTTTGTGATTATTATGTGGAGTTATGAAATAAAACATTTATTGAAAAAATACAGACAAAAATACAGACTGGAAAAAGAACATTTTTAAATATAAACTGTAAAAATCAAATAAAAACAACTTGTAATAAAGTGTTTTTGTGAAAAGAAGTTGGATGAATAACATTTATTACAAATCCCAAGTCCAAAAAAGTTGGGATGTTGTGTAAAACATGAAACAAAATGTAATTTTTTGCAAATCCTTTTCGACCTATATGCAAATGAATACAGTATAAAGACAAGATATTAATTGTTCAAACCAATAAACTTTATTGTTTTTTCTAGATATACACTCATTCTGAATTTGATGCCTGTAACACCTTTCAGGCATCAATTTCAGAATGAGAATCTATTTACAAAAGACAATAAGGTTTATCAGTTTTTCAACTGTATTCAATTTAACATAGGTCAAAAAGCAAATCATTGTATTATGTTTACAATGTATCATATTATTTTTAGTCAGTGTGCCTGATAGCAAGCAGGCACACAATATATAATCCGCCATACTTATTTTTAATTAGTGGGAATGCTTTCAAGCACTACACTGCTACTTCGCTTCCATTTCTGCCACTTTTGCATGTTTCAGCTTCCACATTTTTCAGCATTACACTTGAGCATTTTATCTGAGATTTCTGCATTTTCAGCAGCGTTTTTCAAATTCTTTTCAGCAATATGCATTCCCACGGCATTTTTGCAAGGAAATGCAATTTTTCTAGTTATTATTATTATTATTATTATCATTCTCCTTCCGTACCACCTTTCAACTCCTTCATACTTTATGCTATTAAAACCATTCAACTATCAAAATGTTCAGCTCTTTTAGGACATTTATGCTATGACTTTTCAGCTTTCTAACTTTTATATTTTTACACTAAAACTTTTTTTAACCAATTTTTACAACGGAAGTCTATGGGAGAAATCTTCAAACCTGCTTCTGCTACTTCTTCTACCACTTCTACTACTACTATTACTACTATTACTACTATTACTATTACTACTACTATTACTTTTACTACTATTACTATTTCTGCTATTACTATTACTACTATTACTATTACTCCTTCTACTATTACTACTACTATTACTTCTACTACTATTACTATTTCTGCTATTACTATTACTTTTACTACTACTATTACTACTATTACTATTACTACTACTACTATTACTACTACTACTACTATTACTACTATTACTTTTACTACTATTACTATTACTGCTATTACTATTACTACTATTACTATTACTTCTACTACTATTACTATTACTACTGTTACGATTACTTTTACTACTATTACTATTACTGTTACTTCTACTACTATTACTACTATTACTGTTACTACTACTATTACTATTACTTCTACTACTATTACTACTATTACTATTACTTTTACTACTATTATTACTATTACTATTACCTTTACTACTATTACTATTACTGTTACTTCTACTACTATTACTATATTACTATTACTTCTACTACTATTACTATTACCATTACTACTACTATTACTATTACTACTATTACTATTATTACTATTACCATGAACAATATTTCTATTTGAACTATTACATTTTTTGTCTCAGTGCCTGTCTTCCTTTTGGGTATTCAAATGTCACTGTACTGGTACACACAGCTGATTGGCTGATTCAGTCTTTGTCAGTATTCAAATTTCACTGTGCCATCACACACAGCTGATTGGCTGATTCAGTTCTTCCAGTATTCAAATTTCACTGTGCCATCACACGCAGCTGATTGGCTGATTCAGTCCTTCCAGTATTCAAATTTCACTGTACCATTACACAAAGCTGATTGGCTAATTCAGTCCTTCCAGTATTCAAATTTCACTGTACCATTACACAAAGCTGATTGGCTGAATTATTCAGCCAATCAGCTGTATGTAACCATACAGTTATATTTGAATATAGAATGGATTAAATCCTTTCAGAATTCAATTTTTACTGTACTGTTACACACAGGTGATTGGTCACTGGGATTTAAACTGTTAATGATTACAAACCTTGAGCTATTTCAGGGTTAACTGTTGCTGTCTGCCTGTGTTTTTCTGTCTCTCTGTCCGTTTTTCTGTTTATCTCTCTGCCTCTCTGTCTGTCTTTCTGTCTTTGTCTGTGACATTTTAGACTACAGTCTTTTTAAACTGTTCATAAATTCATCCCTTGAGCTGTTTCAGGTCAAATTCTTTCTTCCTTCCTTTTCTCTCTCATTTTCTTTCTTTTTTTCCTCTTTCTTTCTTACTTTCTTTTTCTCTTTGTTTCTTTCTCATATGCCACTGTAACTATTATCACTACTACTACTACTACTACTACTGCTACTAATACTTCTACTACTTCTACTACTACCACTCCTTTTTACTTTTATTAGCTTCCATTTCTGCCACTTTTACATGTTTCAGCTTCCACATTTTTCAGCATTTTTTGGCATTTTATGTGAGATTTATGCATTTTCAGCAGTGTTTTTCAAATTCTTTCCAGCAATATGCATTCCCACGGCATTTTCGCAAGGAAATGCAATTTTTCTAGTTGGGTGTGAATGCTGAAAGCATTCAAACCCTTTGTTCTTCTGTTACCAAAATTCTTTATTTTTCTTCTGACGCGTTTTTTGATTCACCATAACTTCAGCATACTTCAACCGATTCAAACCATTCAAATTTCATCTTATTCAGTTCCATGAGGACATTATCGGAAACTTTCAGATTTTCCGTAACATTCATAGTTTTCCAGAAATTCAACATTAAAATTCCGATTCCAATTAAATCCCATTCAAAAAAAAGTTTGGCACGCTTCTTGTTCCAGAAACTTCACCCGATTCAAACCATTCAAACATCAAAATGTTCAGCTGAATTAGGAATCGACCGGAATGACTTTTCTAAGTCCTAACATTCATACTTTCCCAGATATTCCAGGTTTTTCCCAAACCGTTTTCCCATTGGAAATGAATTACGGAATCTTAAAAAAACTGAAAATTTCACCTTTTTTCAAACTGTAACTACCGATTCAGCTAGAAACTCCATTCCAACTGGAAAGTATTCAACAATTTCCTCTTGTTTTATGTATGATTCAACTTTTCAATCCCATTCAAACTTTAAAAAATATTCACCGTTTTCTGAAACTTTGTTATAATGGAAGTCAATGAGAAAATCCTTCAAACTCACTCATCTTCACCCTCTCACCACGAACTCATACATTCACGTAGAAACTCCATTGCAACTCTCAAACGTTGACAATCTGACTCAAATTTTCATTATCTCTTTTAGTTTTTCCACACCGGCAGTTTAAAAAACATGAGATTTTGAGTCCTTCTCAGACTTTATAATGGGTGTGTATTGCGTGGAATTCTCAGAGCTAGAGTGCGTGACGTCATCACTAGAGTGCAGGGCAGCTCTAAAAACTTCTAGAAATTTTCTCTTCAACTCGCTCCTACGGCCACAGCGTTCACTCCACATAGACAAATTGTACACCAAAACGTAGGAAAAGCCGAGCCGGTCGCAGTGGTGTGACCGCTGAAACAAACGGACTAATGGTTTTGGCTGTCCGTGCTCTAAAAGACAGCAAGTCCGACCAACTGTCCCATTCACTCCCATGTTAATTGAGAGCCAGATTTTCTGGAAGAAAGGAGACAATTCCAGTTTTTTCCATCGCTGCCATGGCCTCATTTTTCACATCACAGAAATAAAATTTGCACCATTGCGATCCGCATGCCGTCTTCTCGCTAACGGTCTGCTTTTTGTAGCTGTAGCATTTACGGTTTTTCATTAAACAGCTGGAGTTTGACAGGTAATTTTCCTTAAAAATACACTCCTGACTGCCTCCCAAGCAGAAGCAGCTGTTGGTGCCAATCAGTCAGTCACCACGGCAACCTGTACAGCTGATAGACTGAGGTCATTAGATTACATATCGTCGCTGTCCGATAAAAAAAACGTATCTCCAAAACTCGTTTTTATCAGGAGCATGAAAAAACTGTTTTACTCATTAATTAACTTACAAATTAAACCCAAAACACAGTAATTAGACAAATTTAGGACTCGAAATGAAAACCTATAGTTACGCATTGATTAGTGACCCGTTTAATATTTTAATCGGACTTACGTGCGTTGTTGTGAGCAATATTGGACATACGTGTTTTTTTAATAATGCGTTCCAATGATGTCCGGTCATTTACGAGCCGCGAGTCTCCTGTTTATGTCCCTCTAAGTTCGTAAACTATTGATAGCAGGCTATCCTACATTTCCACATAACACATTACCCTAATCTAAGATTTTTCTGGCATTTTATATTGAAATCAGATTAATCCATATAGGCGAAGAGTCATCTAATATTAACGCACGCATCCGTCTGACACGGTACAAGGAAATCACATAGCTTATCATCTATCCCTGGCTTAAAACGTAACGTTATTAACCCAAAGATATCTTCTAAACACCTGTCATAATTTCTCTGTTCCTGCATAACACTGCACCATGCAAATTACTGCAGAAACCTACCTTTCGGCCTACTTGTATCCGGAGGCTATTAAGATACTTTGTTA
Organism: Lutjanus argentimaculatus; assembly: GCA_034769285.1. NCBI lineage: Eukaryota > Metazoa > Chordata > Actinopteri > Lutjaniformes > Lutjanidae > Lutjanus > Lutjanus argentimaculatus. The sequence continues at coordinate 533,229 of JAWZSL010000051.1, forward strand.
CATGAAACGGTGCAGTGTTTCCTCCTGAACAGATACATTTGGCTACATTTTACAAATCCTGCAGGTGTTGTGCCGAAAAAACATCCTTAACATAAAGTGCACTTTCTGCTAATGGGAGACAGGAGGGGATCATTTTCCTGGAAGACTGGCCTGCTGAAAAAATACCCCTAATCCCGCAACTAACTGCTGGAGCTTTTTTTTTTTTTTTTTTAGCAGAACACCTTTAGTAACTATTCAACAGCACACCTTCTGATGATATCTAAGCTAAATAATAAATTATTTCATGTTTTAATGACCATATTAATCCTATAACATGTTATATTTTTACACTGTAAATTGTTAGCACACAATGATGACCAAATAAATTGAAACTGCTTTAATCAACGTTCAATAGAATTCATTGCATTCATTCATTAAAAAATAGTTAAGACATTACAAAATACATGACAACATTATTAACATTTTAACAATTATGAACAGACAGGAAAGGGAAATCAGGCTTTTCATAAAATAAACATGTTTGAAATTAAGTTAAGAATAAATAAATATTAAGTTAAGTTACATTTTTACATGACGAAATACTATTTATATTAAGTAAAATGCTATACATTGTTTAGCTGCTTGACTAAATACAAGCTCTTCATCACTACACACACACACACCTTCAAGTTGCTGTAAACTTGGCTGTGCTGGGCTGCAGCACCGAGTCAAGCAGCACATGTGAATGAAAAAGGAGCCAAGGTGGTGACAAGCCCTAATTTCCTCTGCCAAAAAGGTGCAAAAATATTGTGCCCACCTGGGTGTTGTTTTCATCATTGCTGAACTAATACTACTACAACTACTACAACTAATGAAGAGTAATTTGACCCAGGACTGAATATTGCATGTTCCCTTTCCCATTGAAGAGAACAGCCAGATGTGAGTGGGTTTTTTTTGTCCAGTGTAAAGTCACATTGAAAATTACTACAATTTTGAATAATATCCAGACCTCACACTTGAATTTCTGTAGCCAATAAGACTGTCTGATCACAGACAGCCCAATAAAAATTATAACATAGTGGGAAAAAAAAAACAAAAACAGAACAGCTCAATAGCTACGATTTGGAGAAACTGAACTGAATACTGCTATTGATAATGCATTTAACATCAACAGTTGCAAAGTAAGAGAGAAATTTTTGAGAGAAATTAATGAAATCCTATAACAATTAATGAAATACTTTAAGTATTTTTAAACAGCACTAGTTGAGTAATGTGACATGACTCCACATCGAGTACAGTTATTCACAACCCAACAAAACACAACAAAGCCATAAACAGAACATCTAACAAAACTCAGTGTTTCCCCTGTCCTGGTCCTCAGGGCTCACTGTCCTCCATGTTTTAGATGTTTCCCTGCTCCAACACACCTGATTCAAATGATCAGCTCGTTATCAGGCTTCTGCCATGACGAGCTGATCATCTGAATCAGGTGTGTTGGAGCAGGGAAACATCTTGAAAAACAATTAGGGAGACTCCCGCACACCGTCTCGCTTTCTAGTGATTTATTGAATAAACAATGTTTCAGTCTGAATGACCTTCATCAGCTATACTTCAGGCATACCTGATGAAGGTTGTTCAGACTGAAATGTTGAAACACACACAAATGTACATAGTTGTGCCAAAGTAGTTACAGTTTCAGTGTTTCCCCTACCCTGGTCCTCAGGGCTCAATGCCCTGCATGTTTTAGATGTTTCCCTGCTCATCACAAAAAAATCTCTGCACACCTGAATGTGTGACAGGTGCGTTGGAGGAAAAATCAACTTAAAAAACAATTAGGGAAACTCCCGCACACCGTCTCGCTTTCACCTGATTTATTAAATACACAACGTTTCGGTCTGAACGACCTTCATCAGGTATACTTCAGGTATACATCTAAAACATGCAGGGCAGTGAGCCCTGAGGACCAGGGTAGGGGAAACACTGAAACTGTAACTACTTTGGCACAACTGTGTACAGTTGTGTGTGTTGTGTGTTTGTGTCCATCCATGTGTTGATTCCAGCTGGTGATGGCAATCACTCATGTTGAAGTCCATCGTAGAAGGCATGGAAGTCTTGTGGCAAAACCTTCTTCAATTCTTGGAGGTGCTTGAACTTGAGTTCATTTATCTTCTGGCTGGATGCATACAGCGGGGTCACTGTAGTGACACTCTTCCTCCTGAGAGACGAGCACGGGTAGGGTTTCCAGTCATCTGAGTGACAAATCTTGTAGGCCATAGTGCCATCCACGTTGTACCTAATAGACAGAGAGATGGATGAAAGAATTGGATGAGAAAAGACAGACAGTGGACAGAGATTACACAGTGTATTAACACAGAAGGTGTGCAGAATTCCTTAGTATTTATGCTAAGTTGTGATGTCATGTTTGTTATAAATACAAGCTGGAGATTATGTTTAGAGATAAGTCTATGATGTGTGTTCAGCAAATTATTGCTTCTGCCCTTAATGGCTTGTTAAGTTGGCATACTGGCTGGAAATGTAGTTCAATGGATGTTGTGAAATAAAGCTTACTTACTGTATTTGATGTTTCACACATATTGAAATGATGTGTTTAGAGGAAAGAAATTGTGATCATCTTCATACCTAGTTTTCTATATATGTCAGCTCTATTAATGTGCTAGTGGAGTACATTAAGGAATTATTTAGTGATAAAATCTAATGCCAAAGTGAAACCAAACAATGTTATTTCTTTTAGTTTATATTTTACTTTCTATGAAGTATCTAAAAATAATTAGGCAACATTTGTGTGAGGATGTACGTGTATGATAATATACCTGATTGCTCGGAGGTCATGCACTGTAGGATCGCCTGCAGTTTTTCCTGGTCGGATGGACTTGCAGAGGTTCACTTGCCTGAAGTCCTTGAAGAAAGCGTGGTTGACGTACCTCACCTCGTATGGCCTGGGATTGGAGCAAGTACCCCGGATCACTGCAGCATACTCAGCTGGTACGCAGATTTCTCTGTGCCTCAGTCTTCTCTCTATGACACTATGCACAGAATCACACTCCATTTGTGTGTGACCTCTTTCAAGGTACTTCTGTGTCACTGGCTTCTGCTTTTCAGTAGCAAACTTGAGGAGGGCGTTGCTCAGCAGCAGGTTTCGGTTCTGGTAGCCGCATCCATCGCTCCACAGGATGTACTCATCATACGATGGGTGTGCTTCAAGATAATGCACGACACATGAAGCAAACTCGTTGGCAGAAAGACCAGCTTCACCCTCATGCCACAGGTAATTTGTTGCATCATGTGATATCATGTCAAAGATGGTGAAGTTATGGACACCGAGCTTGGTCTTGTAATAGAGGGCGGAGGCTTGCAGCTTAGGGCAGAGCAGGAGCCCTTGTAGATCCATGCACACCAACAGGGTCTTCTCACCTGCCTCTTCTTTGTCCTTCTGCTTCATGGCACGTGCGGTGTCCTTTTTAATGCAATGCTCCTCCCATGTGGCAGCGTCGAGGTTCCCAGCCTTGAATGTGCAACAGGTATCACACTGATCTTTTTTTGGATGAAAAAGAGAAAGATTCAAGTCATGAAAAATGGTGGAAAACACTTGTCTTGACAGAGGCTGGAAACCGTGTTCTGCACAAGAGCGCTTGTACTGTGTGTGGAGCTGACTGATGGACTTAAAAACAGGCTCCAGGTACATCTTTGAAGAGGAGGACCTACAGTAGTGTGATGGAACTTTTGGTAGGTCCAGGAGGAAGGTCTTCAAGAACTCTTGCTCTTCTGTCCCTGCCCTCACTCTCACATCAACTCTTTCAGTCTGCTCAGGACTCTTCCCTCTTCTCCCCACCCACTTCAAAAAACACCACTGCTTTATTCCCAATGTTGACAGGAACATGCGTTGACACACTCGAAGTCTTCTACCATCCACAACAAGGTGACAAAAAATGGATGCTGACCTCCTGGACTCATCTGCTCCTGTCCGCTGCCGCTTCACACTGCTTACCTCCACTAAAGATTTGACAAAAATTTTCCTCTCTTTCCAGTCTAATTTCTCCCAAAAGTATTTAAAAATCTCCTTCCTCTTTGACTCAACAACTTGTGTGCAGTGCAGTTTAGAGGACCTTTGGCAGGCTGCAGATTGGCAGGGCATCCCCATATGCCTTGCCTCCTTCAACGCAGGCTCTTTATCTCTCCTACCAAGATAGGATTGACCCTTCATTCTCCTCCTTTTCTGGACATTGATCTTCCAGGTCTCTGGATCGGCCTTCTTCCTCCGCCTTCCCAAACGGCCCTCACCACCTGAGGAGTCCACCTCATCTTGTTCTTCTGATTCAGAGAAAAATAAAGAAAACACATTAACATACATTAAAATACACTAACTGTGAAATAATGTTCTCACATTGTGAGATCTGTGAAATCCCTTTGAGGTACAGTTTTTTAGTGGGAAGGTTTATAAACAAAAAATGTAATATTACTAAAAATAACAATAATACCTACCTGCATTTTCGGATTCATCAGGAACATAGTCCTCTGTAGAATCTTTCTCACTTTCTAGTGAATCTTGAAAAGATAAAGAGGAACAGATTTAGAACAGTGAATGCAATATTGACATAACTCTATGTTGTAAAAACTCTGCATCCTTTGCTGTGGCTGACTTAACCCTATTTATTCCACAAACCTTCCTCTTCACTGCTGCTGACCCTCCTCTCTGCCTCAACTGCTCTACTGTATTTTACTTTCGCTATTGCACATAGCTCCTCTAACGTGAGAGACATGTCTAGCCTGAAAAGGAGAAAACAGTGCACACAACAGACACAACAGACACATCAGACGTCGATGAATACATCTCGGTCAGTAATCTAGCGCAAACAACACTGTCATGATAATAAAAAGCTTTTGATCGGCATCACTCGATGCAAGGACAACAACATTAGCCTAGCGTTAGATGCTACAATAAGCCTGCCAAGTACTGACGGCTTACAGTCTGTTTATGGACATGACAAATCATCTGATATACAAGCAATGTTAGTAGAGGTTGGCAGCAACAAAACTCATTTTGGATGGAAACACAATTATCAGTATCAACAGGCTGCTAGCTAATGTTAGCCATCTAATCACCATTAGCCGGCTAAAGTTAGCTAGCGTTTAGCCCTCAGGATTGAGTTGTACAGAACGAAAATACGTTAACTACTACATACAACTGACAATCGTGAATGACTGTTAACTAGTGGAAAGCTTGAACACAGTTGCTGAACAATAGATTTATGGTTATACTTTACCTTGCTGATGAACGAAACTGACGACGGGGCTCTCGCTTTTGACTTCCACAGATGCTATTCCTTAACAAAGGGAGGGCGGGCCAGAAGGGCCAGAGGCGGGAGATACGCGCATTGATGGACATTTCTGACACCCAATGGAGACACGTGTTAAATACATGACGTAATAAAACGCCTTTCCATTGGTCACTTGGATACCCAACGCTACCTGTTGCTGGGGAGAATGTGGATATTCATTTGCCAATAGAAAGTCAAAATCGTCAAAAGTGGAGATACGTGTTTTTTATCGGACAGCGACGATATAAAATGTTCCTACAGAGGACTGTACAAAACTTTGAAATGTCTCTGTCTGTCTCTCTGCACACCTGCCTGTCTCTCTCTGTCTGTCTTTGTCTGTCTGTGTCAGCTTTTGACATTTTAGACTGCAGGCTATTTCAACTGTTCATTAATTCAAACCTTGAGCTGCTTCATGTTAAATTCATTCATTCATTCATTCATTCGTTCATTCGTTCATTCGTTCATTCTTTCTTTGTTCAGCTTTCTTTCTTTCAGTTTTTAAACAAACATTCAAATTCAGTTTGTCAGGTTGGGGAACTGTTTTTTCTGGGACATTAATGAGCAGCACAGGGGTTCCACAAGGGACTGTCCTGGCTCCATTCCTGTTCACATTGTATACAGCAGACTTTAAATATAACTCTGAGGCCTGCCACATCCAGAAATACTCAGATGACACTGCTATTGTAGCTTGTATAAGGAATGGACAGGAATCTGAATATAGGGATTTGATAAAATCCTTCAGTGACTGGAGTCATAAAAACTGCCTCATACTAAACACCTCAAAGACAAAGGAAATGATCATTGATTTCCGTAGATCCAAGCCCCCTCTTCAGCCTGTGAACACTTGTGGAGTGGACATCGAGGTGGTAACAAACTATAAATATCTTGGTGTATACCTGGATAACAAGCTGGACTGGTCCCTTAACACAGATGCACTCTACAAAAAGGGGCAGAGCCGCCTCTTTTTCCTAAGGAAGCTCAGATCTCTAAACATCTGCAGTAAGATGCTGCAGATGTTTTATCAGTCTATTGTGGCAAGTGTTTTATTTTATGCTGCAGTCTGCTGGGGAGGAAGTTTGGGAAAAAAGCAAGCAAGGAGGCTGGATAAGCTTGTGAAAAAGGCTGGCTCTGTGATCGGAGTAAGGATGGACTCTCTGGAGGAAGTTGTGGAGAGAGACACAATGAGGACGGTGGAGGCCATCCTAAACAACATGGATCATCCACTGCATAACACCTTGATGGACCAAAGAAATAATGGTGGTGGAAGGCTTCTCTCTCTTCGTTGTAGGACAGAGAGATACAGAAGATCTTTCATACCAACTGCCATCAGACTCTATAATTCTTATACAAATAGATGAGACTACAGACAAATGAATTTCCCCTTGGGGATCAATAAAGTATTTCGTAAATATTCTACATAATTCAGATATTATAGTTTCATGTCAGCTATTCAGTGTGGCGTCAGCCTTTCTACAAACATTCAAACATTCAAATCGTTCAAACTTTATTGTATTCAAGACAGCACCACAGTGTGGCTTCAGCTTGAAGCATTCACACCTGCAATTTCTTCAGAAATTGCTTCTCTAGTTTTCTTATTTTTCTTCCGCCTGATTTTCGGCGCGTATCTAGTCCCGCACCGTCGGGAGCACGTACATAAAAAGCACATCAAAACATGCGGAAAATTCGGGACAAGTGTGCTATGTCTTTTGTCAACGATTCAGCAAACCGTTTCCGCAAAAATCGCAAAAAAGTGTGAAAAATTTCCCTTTCAAAGTGAATGGGATTTTTGAGAAAAACACTCAAAAATTGTCCCCCTTTGACGCCATGAGGCTTCGCCATACTTTAACGTAGCAAAGTCATTCAAAGTTTGAACAGGTCACGAGACTGTTGACGTTATTCATATGAAACAGCATTTTCATAACTATAACGGTTTTAACAAAATCTCAATTTTCGTTTCGGGAGATTTTCAGTCAAACTTTATAATGGGTGTGTATTGCGTGGAATCGTTAGAGCTAGAGTGGGTGATGTCATTGCTAGAGTGGAGAGCAGCTCTAAAATCATCTAGAAATTTTCTCTTCAACTCGCTCGTATGGCTACAGCGTTCACTCCACATAGACAAATTGTACACCTAATCGTAGGCAAAGCCATTCTGGTCGCAGAGGTGTGACCCTCAAAGCAAACGGACTAATGGTTTTGGCTGTCCGTGGTCTAAAATGACAACAAGTCCAACTGATTGCCCCATTCACTCCCATGTTAACTGAGACCAAAATTTCTGGAAGAAAGCAGATGATTCCAGTTTTTTCCATCACCGTTGTGGCCACTTTTGTCACACCACAGAAATAAAATTTACACCATTGCGTTCAATATCCCATCCTCTCGCTCACGGTCTGCTTTTTGTAGCTGTAGCAGTTACGGTTTTTCATTAAACAGCTGGAGTTTGAGAGGAACTTTTGGCTCAGTTTCTGCCTTTCCTAGGGCATTCAAATATCACTGTGCCGTTGCCCACAGGTGATTGGCCGAATCAACTGCAGTTCGGCCAATCGCCTGCATGTAACAGCACAGTGAAATTTGAATACTGTAAAGGCCTGTTTCACCAACCTGAGTTCTTGACAGTTAAAACCTCATACAGAGACAATTACATGTGAAGAAGCTCAAACTTTGAAATTATGAACAGCCTAAAAGACTGTCTGTCAGTCTGCCTGTCTCTGTCTGTCAGTCTGCCTGCCTGTCTGTGTCCATCTGGGACATTTTAGACTGCAGTCATAGGTCATTCAAATATCACTGTGCTGTTGCCCACAGGTGATTGGCCGAATCAACTGCAGTTCGGCCAATCGCTTGTGTGTAACAGCACAGTGAAATTTGAATACTGTAAGGGTCTGTTTCACCAACCTCAGTTCTTGACAGTTAAAACCTCATACAGAGACAATTACATGTGAAGCAGCTCAAGCTTTGAAATCATGAACAGTCTAAAAGACTGTCTGTCAGTCTGCCTGCCTGTCTCTGTCTGTCTCTGTCTTTCTGTGTCCATCTTGGACATTTTAGACTGCAGTCTTTTTTAACTGTTAATAAATTTAAATTTTGAGCTGGTTCATGTTAAACTCATTCCTTCCTTCCTTCATTCACTCATTCATTTATTCTTTCTTTCTTTCTTTCTTTGTTCAGCTTTCTTTCATTCAGCTTTTTAACAAACATTCAAATATTCTACATAACTGAAACATTATTATGCCATACACACTCACTTACACACCTTCTCATATACACACACACACACACACACACACAAGCTGTTCTTTCTATCTGTAAGGGGACTTTTCTGACACACATACAGACACACACTCACCCATATACACAGAAATGCGTGCGATAGCGCGCATATACACACGCAGACGAACAGACTCACACTCACATACATACACAAACACGCGTGACAGCGCGTGAACATATACACATACAGGTGTGAACACACACACACAACCTCAGTGATACATTTACTGCTATTAATAATTAGTATATTTGTACGGGGATACTAGTTGGCAGCAAGCATCAGGCACACTCAAAATTTCATGCGAAATTTTCTAGTTTACATTTTAAAGTGTCCCAACATTTTGTAGTCTGGGTTTGTAATAATTTTATGAGTTTGTAAGATTTATGGGATTGTTTTACAATTATATTACATATTCTTTCTACATTTATTTGTATGAGTATTTATTTCAAAAGGCCTTTAATTAATTTAATATCAAACACATTGGGTCTTCATACCACCACATCTGTAATGTCTTACCACTTCTTTTAATAAGGGATACTACAGGAAAATGATTGCTCTAATATTGCCTGCTTTTTAACAGGTGTTTTAGGGCTGCCACTGTCTTGTGCAACTTGCAGTGCCACACAGTCCTCTCATTCTGCTGCATGCCGAATGAGATGCCGGAATAAACTCTAATTGTATAGAGTCTGCTCTATTTATCAGCTGATTAATGATCTCACTAAAGTGCTTCCTTTTGCATTTATGGTCTCAACTGTTACTCTCTTCTCATCAGCAGCATGATGTTCATTTTGCAAATGATGGTCTCATTTACAGTAAAATAGACCATATAGCAAGATATGCTTTAGGGAGTAGCCACCTTGTGATTGTCAAGTCGCTATGATGGCTGTATTGGTGGGCATGCATAGTGTCCTGAATTTCAGATGTTTGGAGTTGACATCTGTAAACATGTGGTTTTAGATGGATAACATTACATTACTTTGTTGGGAAGCTTTTATTGCATTTACAGTAACATAACAAGTAAACCTGAGTAACGTTATCTTCACTTTACCTGTCTCTCCTCTGCTCTGTGTCTGTGTCTCAATTTATTTTTTGGCCGAGTGGAAGTGTCTGTTGATCTGGTGGCCCACCAGGCTTGCACGACACTGTTTAATACTACATTAAGTATTGTGCAAAGAAATGTGACTAGTTTAAAAAGTGCTACAAAATAATGAAAAAATTTTGCTAATAAATCTCCAAAACAGTGACACCAGATGTGAGGTCTGCAGTTGGACCCTACTCGTGTCTACAGCAGACCCCTCCCCAACACTGTTCATACTGTCTGTTTTATATTTGATGTAACAGCATATAATTTAATTAAGGCATTTAGGACCTGATTTACTAGATCTCAAATAAAGAGTGCTAAATTGCATGTATTGCACGTTTGGTTGTTGTGCGTTTGCAGGTAATCAACTAAGAATAATTGTGTAAATGACAACAGGTGCAAACACTGTGGAGACAGTGGTATGTAAATAAGTGTTTTATATGTATTACACTTCTCTGCCATGGGGAGTTTGGATGGAAAGCAGAATGACCATGGCCAAGTACAAGATGAAATTTGATCCCATGGAATTAAGACATTAGTGGAAGAGGCAAAAAAAACATATTGTTGCGCTACAGCTGAAAAAAAAACAACAAAAAAAAGATTAAATTAAGAGAAGATGGCAAGATATAAGGTGAAGAACAAAAGAAAAAAATATAATAAAGCTTCTTCAACTTGTTCAAACAAATGAACAAATAACAATAATATCTATCTGTGTGCACCGTTGGGCCGATTAGCACCTTCCTTTCAAACATATTAAATAGAGACACAGTCACCGAAAATTATTATCAGGCTTGGTAAAGCACAGCGCGTGTACTAAATTAACCTATTAGCATTTTCTCCTCCCAGTGTTTCACACACTGGGGTAGAAAACTTCCTACATCGCATATTCATTACGGCAAAAAAAATGGAAAGTGCATGTTGTCTTTCACATTTGAAAGACGTAATCCTCAGTGCGCACCATTAGTAGATCAGTTTGCACATTTGTTTGCAGGTGATATCAAGTTTACACACGTTTTTACACACGCAAACCTTTAGTAAATCAGGTCTGACGTTGTTCATCTGTGATGTTGTTCACACTAGGGGTGGGCGGTATAAACGGTATACGGTAGAAACGATATGAATTTGGCCAGTGGTAGAGATTTTGACTATACTGGTCTACCGTGATATAAATAAGTAATCAGGTTAGCAGGAAATAATTGTAATGTTTGTTTTTACTAGGTTTGTCAAAGTTAATGCATTAATAACGTGTTAACGCAAATTCCTTTTAATGCCACTAATTGTTTTTAATGCGCGTTAAGGCACGTTCTGTTATATTGGCTTGATCAATAGTTTGAATCAGCAGCTGGAAATGAATCAGTCGCAGTTGCGATGACGTGAGCTTCTGTCACCCGACAATGTAAACAGGCTTGTCTGTTTAAGTGACTGGCTCAGCGCAAAGAAACAGAAGTATAAGAGGAGGGAGACGAGTGAGTGCTGATCGAGCTGCAGCTCCACCTGAAACCAGGTAAAAGTAAAAATAAGACTGACCCACAGCAGAGAGAGAGAGAGAGAGAGAGAGAGAGAGAGAGAGAGAGAGAGAGAGAGAGAGAATATGGACAGATGTGTCAACTTGGTATAAAAAACTTTTTATGATCATGAATCGTGTTATTAACGTACATGTCTGTGGTGTGTGATTTTTTTTGCTCCAAGTCCGATTTATGAACTTTTAAATACTTAATTATTTCATGCCGATCAATCACAACAGCGAGGGAGGAGAGACGAGCTGCAGAGAGGAGGGAGGGAGGGGGAGCGAGTGGGTGAAGCATCGACAGATATAAAAACTTTATTGATGAAGAGTCCAGACTCTGTCTCTCCTCTTCATCTCCTCGGTGTGTGTTGGTGTGCAGTTTGCTGTCTGCTGTGGTCTAAAACATCCTCACTGATGTAAACTGTCAGAGTGACACTGATGTAAATGATCCTGCTGCCTTAATACAAAAACATGAATATCGTGCATCGTTTCATCATTATATAGACTGAGCTGAATAAAGGAGAGGATTTTTCTCATCAGAGGACAATATTTTATTAAAGAAATAAACTATTATTAACAACAATAATACTAAATAAAAAAAATAAATGCATATAAATAGTAACCTTTTCCTAAAATATTGCTGGTTCTGTGGTGCTGAAATTTTAAATCTGAAGCCTGCAGTTCCATAGAAACTTCAACTGACTTTTCTGTTTAAGTGCGTTTTGGCCTTAATATTAAATTGAGCAAATCAATATGCTCATCTGTGCCTGACAGACTTGGGTTTGTCATGTTATTATTTGAGCTTTTTTATGCTAAATGCAGTACCTTTGAGGGTTTCTGGACAATATTTGTCATTGTTTTTGGTTAATATCCCTTTGAGGTACATTTTGAACAAATAAAAAATGTGCAATTAATTTGCGATTAATCGCAATTAACTACAGACACTCATGCAATTAATCGCAATTAAATATTTTAGTCGATTGACAGCACTATTTTTTACATTTTGCACTGTATTTTAAACAGTTTTGAATTTTGTGCTTTTCTAACATTTTACTTGTATTTTTTTATTTAAAATATCTGCATCTTTATTTATGTTATTTGAGAATTTTGTGTTACATTGTTTGGAGAAAGATCCGTTACAAGGCTTCAAAATTACTTGAAAGGTTTTGTATTTTTTTAATAAGTTATGCAAAATAAATGTTCTTAAAATGGAATTCTATACTATTTTGAAGTGTGTTTATTCTGCTGCAATGTATCTGCTATGTGAGAATGTTCAGAAACAGTCATTTTGACACATATATACAGAAGAAAAGAATATATCGCAATATATATCGTTACCGCATAGGCTTCAAATTATATCGCAATATAAATTTTAGGCCATATCGCCCAGCCCTAGTTCACACCTCTTCTCACACTTCTTTCAAGAGCAAAGACTCATTTCACTGGCAATGGTACACTGGTAAATTTTCAGCCCCCCTCCCCAACTCACTGCTTGAGCTGGTCCAACTGCAGCCTGTACTGCCGACTTTCCCCAAGCTCCTCCTGTCTCTCCGCAGTCTCTCTGGCTCTCTGCTCCTCCAGCTTGGCGACCTGCATGTGGAGCTGGTTCAGCTCTTCCTGTCTGAAAGCAACAGCAGTATCTTAGTCAACTAGGACAGTCATTGTGCCTGCTGGGGCCATTACTATTCTCCTTATGCCTTGACTCTGTATTATAATGCATTAAGAAGGTGAGCTGTGCCGCCACAAAGTCAGCCTGCCTGCATCTGATCAGTACAGTGCTTTATTCCATGTTGAGCGCCATGAGACAAATGAATCAAAGGAATGGTGAAATGAAATGATTGCTTCTGCTGAAATGACCAGCTGATTAACATAAAAATCACCAAAACTTGTCATATGTTATTGGTCTTAATGGGATGGTTCACCAAAAATGAAAATTTAGTCATTATCTACTCAACCTCACGCCGATGGAAGGTCAGGTTTAGTTTTTCAGTCCACAAAACACTGCTGGAGTTTCACAGGAAAACAGTGTTGCAGAATCTCATGAACAGTGGAAGTGAATGGTGACCAGTTTTCAAACTGAGGGAACAACTGGAAAAAAAACAAAAGAGAAAATGCTTCCATACTGCTCATCTGGTGTAATCCAAGTCTCACACTACACACACCCACTTCAGACAGTGTGCATCTGCATGTGAACGTAGCGCCAAGCTCAGGATCTACAGTGAAGATTCAGGCTAAAAACATGCTATAAATAATATTCTTTTGGTCAGCTTGGCATGTTGGGGCTTTAGAAGACTTGGATTACACCAGACAAGCAGTATGGAGGCATTTTATGTTTTTAATCTTTTGTTTTTCCTGTTTGAAAACTGGTCACCATTCACTTTTTTTTCCTGCAACGCTGTTTTCCTGTGAAACTCCAGCACTGTTTTGTGGACTGAAAAACTAAACCTGACCTTCAGTTGGCATGAGGGTTAATAGATAATGACTGAATTTTCATTTTTGGGTTTTGGGTGAACTTTCCCTTTGATGTATTTCCCAATACAGACTTCACTTTTTCAAAACTCTTCAGACAGTTCTTTTCATCAACATTAAACTGAACACTGTTAACCTCACATCCAAAATGCAATGATGCACCAAATACATGTCAACCTCAAGTCATTCTGTTCTAAGAAGAAATGTCTTTCAACAAGAACACTGTTGCTCCACACAACAATGACCTAAAAACACAAACAGTAGTGAGCATTACAATAATATATGATCTGTTGTAGTTGTCCTAATCACATTTAAGAATACAGCTCTGGCTTTGTCTCTCATGTTTTTCCACAACACATACAATGGCACATGCATGATTACATAACACTAATTTTCAGGTCTGTTCTCTTATATGATGGTATGAAACTGAGAAATCACCAGGGTGAACTAACTCTGCCTCTTCCTTATACGAAGTATAGAAAAAAATTGACTGTGTAAAGCTTTACACAGTCAAATTGATCCATACTTGACTCTTCGGTGTTTTATTGCATGGCTGAGTCATTCATGATCCTGATGAGGTGACTATGATTGCCTACACAATTTCATTATATTTTTCATCTGATATTTGTGATGTACATTTTGCACTACTGTGACTACATGTACAAATTTCACATTTGTTTCTCATATGTTTGTATGGAATGGATCTTTCATTCATTTTCTCGGTTTTGCTACATTGCATTGCTGTTTTACAGACACATATTACATGAAAACTGGTCACCATTCACTTTTTATTTCCTTACTTTTTATCCCAGTCCAACATCATACATAAACTATACCTTCCATAAATTTGTACTGAAGAGGGTCAGATTAATTGTACCTGTTGTGTTTCACCATCAGAACTCTGGCAGTTACGGCATCATATCTCTCCAGCTCTCTGTCTCGTTCATCTAAGATGGCCAGGTTAAACTGGAAGTCTTCCCTCAGTTGCCGGTTGTGTTCTCTGACAAATGAAGCATCACAAAATCATTAATTGGTTATCACTGTACTCAAAAAGAAACACACTTCAAGGTTGGCTTTGGCTCAGAAGGTGGATCTGATTGTCCTCTAACCATGGAGTTTGTGATTCCATCCCCAGCTCTTCCTGTCCACGTGCAGAGGCAAGACACAGGTCCCCTAACTGCTCCTGATGGCCTAACAAGCATCTTGTATGGTAGTGTGTGAATGCATGAATGAGAGCTGAACTGTAGCAGTTTGGATGGATATAATGCAGCCATTTCTCTTTTTTTTTTCTTTACACAGATCTTCAACAGATCAGTGGGCTGTTTAAAGTCCCCTCCTGTTTCAAATGGTCTTCAATCATCCTGACTCCCAGCTCCGACTGAATGACTGTCAAGGAGATGTCTGTGGTCATGAGAGACCATGACATGAGAGACTTATGTTGGCCCGCCTAATGGACAATACAGTCTCCCTGCTGGACCCTCTGCAGTTTGCAGGTCAGTGGATGATGCAGTCAACATGGGACTGCACTCCATCCTGCTACACCTCCACTCCTCATGCAGGGCCAAAAGCAACGATCCTGTTTGTGAATTTCAGCTTAGTGTTGAACACCATTATACCAGAAGTCCTCCACTGTAAGCTCAGCCAGCTCCCTGTGTCCACCCCAGCTGTGAGTGGATCAACCACTTCCTGACAGACAGGAAGAAGCAGGTGAGGCCGGGGAAACAGTCAGCACTGGCGTCCTCCAAGGAATGTGCGCTCTCGCCGGTACTCTTCTTCCTCTAACCTACATAAATGACTGTGCCTCAGGAGAGCCATCTGTTAAACCCCTGAGGTTTGCAGTGGTCATCTGCCTCATCTGAGGAAGGGATGAGTCCGTGTACAAATGGGAATGGGATCCTCTGGTGCAGACACAACAACCTGGAGCTTAATATGCTTAAAACTGTGGACTTAAGGAGGAGCACTCTACTTCCTCTGGGTTTTTATGCAGGTCTGTGACCAGTCTCATCCTCTGTTACATCAAATGGTCTAACATCACTACTGGAGGCTATATAATTATCCTGTCTAATATCTCTGTAACTATCACGTATCACTTCTCCCAACAGTCATGGGCCACTTTGCTTTAGAAAGACATTTTTTAGAATCATGTCCAGCAATTCCCTTTCCCATCTGGAACAGTACAACTCTGCTCTGAAGACACTTGGCCGGGAACTGTATTAATATTTTTTTATTCTTTTGTGTCCTCTAAAACCACTACTGACACTGCTATATTTTATGTTTTGTCTCTGTTTCCCACAGGAGGATCTGTGAAGTTGTGTGAAGTGTAAAATGATTTACTCTCAGTGTAGTGAAGAGAGTTTAGTGAATCAGGTGCAGAACCTTTGTATGAGCAAACCTCAGAGAAAAAGAGAGAGAATACAAAATGGTTCTTGCAGGTCCAATTGTTAAAACAAGGACAGTAAAGCAAACAAATATAAGTGAACCTATAATCCAGTGCCATTTCAAATGTTTTCAATTTGAACACCTAACAAATGAAATCATTTCATTTATAATGATAAGTTCCTCTACTGTCCCTGAATTGTTCCAGAGACTGTACATTTGTGTTTCAGGTGCTATTTTTATTATCCCTGGGACACCAGGGCATCCAGTCCATCCATTTCAAAGGCTGCCAATAATAAGAGAAAATTCTAAATGTGAGAAAAATTCTCTTCTTTACAAGCCTCTTAACAAATCAGTGTGTGTAAGTTCTTGCCTGGCACCCAGTGTTGTAATGTTCTTTACAATGTTCAATGAGAGCCACAAGAAACCAGAGTGAAATTATTTGTGTGTGTACACATACTTGGCCAATAAAGTTGATTCTGGTATTTTAAATTAAAAAAACATGTTGATTCAATGTGGTCCTGACCAGTCAAAGAAAACCTTTACATATGTGGAAAACCTAGGCAGGAAAGAGCAGCAGCAAATACCCCCTGTAAGGGTAGAACAGGGCAAGAATCACTGAAAACAGAAATGGCACAGATTAAGGTGGGTACAGCACAAAAAGGAGAAGCTAGGGTGGAGGTGACATGGACAGTGGCTAGTTACCCAGCTGAACTATCCCTTTAAATAGGGCACCCTGTATGAGATTTGCCAATTGGATGCTTAGAACCCTAACCCGCTTAGAATGGAAACAGCTGATGTAGTCGATATCAGCTGATGTAGCTAGGATTATGAGTAGAGCCTGAACTATGTTCAATATTTACTTATGACATATTGTTTTATTTTATTTGGCAGTGAGGTGACTGAGATTTATGCCTCCAGCTAAAACAGTGGAGGTGGATGGACTGCAGCATTGAAAAATGACATTTAAACATTTCAGTAACATGCAATAACAATGTGTCTTTGCAGACACAATGTCCTGGTTACTCTTGATAATCCACAGACCTCCATTGTGTTGGGTTGGAGGTAGATGTCTCTGACACATATTACAAAACCTGTGCAAATAAAAGTAAAAGCTATCTGTATAGATAGACTCCATTGAGTCACACTGGTGAGGAAATGTGTTCTTTGGTAACTTGGCTCAACACTTTAAGAGTTCAAATGTTCAAGCTGATACCATTTCACAAAGATGTTACTTCTTTTTTCTGCACTTAAGCAGTGTGCTTTAATCAACAAATTAAGTGACTGAAAATAATTGTGTTCTGACCCAACAACAAACCAAACAGTTCCATGTTCTTCCTTTGTCCACTGGCAAATCTTCATTCTTAATGGGAATATTTCCAGTTAAAAGTAGAGGTTCACATTTACTGTTATTCTGATGTGAGGTGGACGTAGACATGGTACCTGAGGGATGAGGACTCCCCCTGGGCCTTTTTGAGGAGACTCTCCAGCTGATGTACTCTTGCAACCAGAAGCTCCTGCCACTCCTTCTCCTTACTGGCCAGCTGGGCCTCCAGGCCTCCCAGTCCACTGTCCCAGTCAGACTGCATGTTGGAACGAGATACCACAATACAGGTCATCATGCATTGCAATGCACAGTATTCATGCTAATAGTTAGCTTACTTTCTTAATTGTGTGTCTGTGCTACACATTATGAAGCCCTCCTGAATTCAGAAAAAAATGTTGTTGTTTTTTTAACCTAAAACAGAAAACACAACAGTCTATAAAACACCACAAACATAACAGCAATTACAACAACATTTTAGAAAACAGACAGGGAAGGGAGAGTTACAGTATGTGCTGTGGGATTTTATGAGAACAACATTATTACTGCGATATACAATTATACAATGAGTTATAAATGCATTTTTAACTTACTATATCAGTACTTTTTACACTGTCATTTCCCAATACAGAGGCAAATTCTATACCATGAGAAAAAATCCTTTAAAAATCTTCCTTCAAAGCAATCCCCAGGTTTTTTCACATTTGTAAAGCTTTCGGGCGGTGGGAATTATTAGGGTGTGACATATCAAAGGCCCTGATTGACTGATGCGTCATCATTCCCATTCGCACTCTGAGAACTCTGCCTATGATTGGTCAGTACTCCTTGCCTCCATCGGTTAGGTTGGATATAGAGGCTATTTTGCACAGACATGAATACAGGTGTGCTTTGAGGTTTTGGTTTTTGGTGTGCCTTAGGCATAAAAAGTTTGAAAACCTCTGCTATACAAAAATATTGTCTCACGGATTTGCTGAAAGGCTGTGCATGTATTACGTGATGCTACAGAGGCAATCCTTTATAGACTGAAAGAGGAGCAAAAGGCAAAAGTCCAATTATTTTTTTGACAATGTTACAATGTTCCAGAACTGAAGAAGCTTCTTGGATGAGAGGCAAAACGTCTTCAAGAACTCTAATCAAGTCCAGTTGCCTACAACAAACCTTGCTACGAATACCATGAGCTGGATGACTGGGAACCTTCACAGACAATGTTACATGACTCACAGTTGGGTCATTTCCATGACTTGGGATGGCATGAATTCTCCTGGAATCATCAGTCCATGACATCAACATCTGGGTTAGGAAATACTTGGTCATGTTGCTGTTTTTTGTTTTGCCTCTTTGGTCAATCTCCGAACAGTCTCAACCACACACAGATTTTAGTTTTACCAGATGTTTTGACAGGAGCGCATTTGAAATGCTGTTGCAGTTTAACCAGCACTCTTCAACACTTGCGTCTCCCATAGAGAACAGAATCCCTTAGAGAGCTGCTGCTCCTCCAACTAAAATCTCTGTAGAACCTTCTAGTTGAGTGAAAAAAGTTTGATTGTGTTGTGAAACGTTTTGTTTTCTATTTTGTTGTTGTGTTTTGTGAACTGTTGCTGATTCTTTCTTTTTTAATATATATATTTTGAGCCTTTTTATGGCTTTACTATATAGGACAGCTGACCCTACGGTCATATGGGATGCAAGGTCCACCAACCAAGCCACCAGGGCCCCCCTGTTGCTGGGTTTTCTAACTTTCTCTGCCTGATGTAAGCCTGAAGGGGATCATGCCTTTGGTCGAGTGCATGTGTATATCTGTCTGCAGCTAATCTCGCATACCACTGGACCCATCAGCCTAAATTTTTTTGTGTACATTTATGCTACATGTATGCTGGAGGACCTCTTGTGGTTGTGGTGATTCACAAACCTATTTTGACTACTCATATATAGTACCACCATTGACTTCTCAGTCCTCGTAATTGGCTGGTAGGGGGCTACAAGTGATCAGCTGTTCCAGTTTAAAACCACCCAATTAAAAGGAAAATGATACTTGGGCAATTAAAACAAACTCCAATGCTCAATTGCACAAATACAGGAATCTCATTAAACAAAAACAAGCATAAAATATTAAGTACAGAATGGGTTAGCCAAGTATTTTACACTTACTAAGGAAAGAAACAAGGGGTGACTATTTTGATAAATAGAACCAATAGCTTTTTCTTCAAACAAAGTACTGGTTGACAAAATAGGAATATATATCATGATGGCTGGTATTATAGGGGACCAGGATATTTCCAGTGTAATCATTTATGCTCCAAATGAAGATAATCCCATAATTTTTAAAGGTATGGCAAATTTTATTGCTGAAAATGCAATGGAATTATGTATAGAACAGTTTCAACTGTGTACTTGACAGGAAACTGGACAAGCTACTGCCAGAATGGGCATCACTCAAAAATATCAAAAACATTGAACAATATAAGCGAGGACTTGATGACCCAGAGTCAGAAATCCAAGGGTTCAAGATTTCACCTTCTTCTCAAATGTACGTGGAAGCTAATCACGTAGTGATTTTTTTGTACGTCAAAGCATGTATAAGACTGCTATATTCAGTCCCTCCAGGATTTCACTGGCTTTTTTGGGATTGCTCAGGCCTAAAATGCCTGACTTCACAGCAAAAAAAAAAAAAAATTGTGATGCATGTTGCAATATTTGAAATGAAATTGTGGGAGCAAGAGAAAATTACAATAAAAAGTGCAATTTTTTTAAATTAAAATTTGAAAATTGAAAATCAAAGGCAGCTTGTTCCAGTGAGAATAAAAATGCACTCTATTCTGAGTGTTCTCAGTAACCTTACCAAAAAAGCTCAGGATTACAACAATTCTAACAAAATCTGCTTTATTTGTGGATGAAAAAGGTGCACATGGGGAGTATTCCACAAAGAAGCAAAAGCTTTTTGGAGCTTATACTCAAAACAGCACAAAACAAATTTTAAAACTCCACACAGCATTGATCAATTCCAGTAACAGTGACAGACTTTGTTTCCTCTTCAGTAGCTGTCACAAAATAAAACATAATAACTACAAAAAACGTAAATAATAAAACATTGAGTTGGTTGATTGAGACATTCATGCATGACGTTAGTGTGGGTGGACTGCATTGATTGGTGGAACTCGCGGAAAGCTACAATGATTGGTCAAATTTGCGCAAAAGTTGCAGTTTGGACTGTAAATACAAACCAATAACATAAAGTGATCACGCCCCTGATGGGAAAAATATACTAGTTAATGGAGACTGACTGTATCACTGTTAATGGACCCCAACCTAGGATCTTAAACAAGATAAATACCTAGAAACAAATGACAATATGGAAGTCTCACCATGGCTAAATCAGTATTGAGAGGGAAAATAATAGAAATACCAGCTAGGCAGAAAAAAGATAGTTTGAAAACAAAAATAATTGGATATGGAACATAAAAAAAAACAGAGACAGAGAAATTCTAAAGCAACTACTACTTTAGGCAAGCAGTACACTAATCAAAAATTATATGAAATGGGGAACAGAACTAGTTGTTTCCTTGCTTTCCAACTCCGCAAAGTTCAAGCCAGCAGAGTGATTCCAAAATTGATTCATCCTAAATGTGAGTGTCGCATCCAAAACAGGCAGCAGATGCATTTGCATCATGCTATGATTCTGATCCCAAAAAGGGATTAGTAGCCCATTTTTTCAAACCTAAAACTACCATCTATATGACATCAAGAGGCAACAGTGACGGTGGCACCTTTCACAGAAAAGGAAATGATAAAGAATGTAAAAAATATTAAGTCATCAGGGACTGTTGGATACCCAGGAGAATTTCACAAAGGTCTTATGGAAGAACTTACACCTTTGTTGGGTAAAGTGTTAAACCACAACCACCTACATTAAATCAATGGAGAGAGACGGTTAAAGGGCTTCGCGTCATGACGTCAAACTGTTTAACACACACCTACAAGTTGATTATTCCTCTTATACTATGGTCATTTACCAATAATACGAAATAACAGCATCCATAGATGTTTTTGTTTGAGTTTTGCACTCAAAATCAAAAGTTATAAAGAAAGAGCTTATCATTGTCATGACAAGGAATAATTCTAGTCCCTTTTACAACCAAGTGGTTAGTCACGTTATAAATTACAATGGGGTGAGGGCTATTTGGAGAATACAACAATTTTGAAGAATGGGACGCAGCAGAGGAGAGAGAAATGGAGAGGAAAAGAACTGGCACCTGTTTTCGTGTAGCATTTCAACATGGCATTTCATTTAAAAACAGTACTGCTTGACTTGAACTCAGTTTCATTTATGATATTGAAATGTGATATATGGAGTTTCTGATAGAAGGCTCTAATGCTCATTACACTTGTCACACTTCTATTGTTTGGGAGATTCTCCAGCAGTGTTTTGTGTTTTGACTAACAAAATAAACCCTCAATCGGCATGAGGGTGAGTAGATAATGACTGCATTTTCACTTTTGGGTGAACTATCCCTTTAAAAAAAACTTTAAGTGAGTTAGTGTTTATGTGAGGCGGCAGGCTGGTGTGGGTTCATTGTTTGGTTTCCACAAGATATGAACGGGTGCACGTTGCGAACACTGTATAAATGGATCCCACTCACTTTGCAAACTCCTAAAAGTGTGCAAACCATGACACACACTCAGAGGGGGAGAGGGAGGGAGAGAATTAAAAGCATTTAGCAGTTACCATGGTACAGTAGCTGAAGCACTCGGCGGGTCTGCGGGATGAGGGCCGTCCGGTCTCGTTCGGCCACACGATATGTAACGAGCAAACAAATACCCCTCTGACGCCCAGGCTAGTTATTAACACCAGTTAACGGGCTAAATTAACGTTACGGAAAACTTAGCGCTCGTTCCTCCTCGATACAGATGGATTCCATGTCAACGGAACGTCTGTCAAACTGTTCCCCAGCTACAATGATGCACAGTGGTTCCTGGTCCTACTGCAGTCAAATGAACATTTGTAATGAATTCGACACGCTTTGCTTTGCTATATTTACTATTTTTTCTGTGAGTCAGTGGAGCAGAGAGAACAAACAGCAGGACAAATTTAGTCAGTTTAAGCTTTTTTCTTTTATATTACATATATCATATATATTATAGGCTAAGGGATTACATGTAACGCGATTACGTAATCTGGATACAAAAAAGGTAACTATTCCATGACCGTTACATATAAATAAGACGTGATCAGATTACAGATACATTTACACATTTACATCTTAAAATAAAGAACGATACAGCAATTAACAATTAACAGTTGGTCAAATGTGAAAACATGACTGACATTACAGTTGCCAGTTAAAATAGCTAGACAAACTAATAAACCCAACAACGATTAATATATATATATTTATATATATACCTATATATGTACACACACACACATACATTTTATAGTAACCCGCCCAACCCTGTTTACATATATGAATGTATATTCTCTGTTCATTGTTTTAAATCGTTGTTCTCCTGCTGTTCCTTGCACAGTTACTGTGTGTGTTGCATGTGTGAGGCGGAGTTTTAGAGAACCACTGAAGTTTCCTGTCCGCGCGCCGCCGTATGATAAAGGAAGCGCGCGCGCTCACGCGGATTCTGTAGAGTCGCTTTAGAGACACAGAGACGGAGACAGAGGGACAGCATCGCAACAGGTCTGTACTGTGGCTTTTCTTTTTATTAACCGGTGTTCTCTGTGTGTCACTGCCTCCACGGAGTGTGTCTCTGTGTTGTGTTGTGCTACTGGAACACTAACAGGTGGCTGACTTTCAGCATAGGAATACACAGTCAAATATTCATGTGTGCTTTGTATTAGAGATGCTGAGGCTGTGATGGTGTACGTTGTTATAACATGTTATGACTGTTGATGTACAGACCCACGCCTCGGTTATCACGTAGGCCAACCAGGGTTTGTTCGCACGCGCCGTGGTCTACGTCTCTTGTCGCATTTCAATTTTAGAATGAGCAGCTATAGCCTTTATTTACCTTTCTATATAGACTTTATATCAAGAGGACCGATTAAAAAAGACAATTAACGGACTACTACTACTACTGCTACTACTACTACTACTATTGGTATAACATAAAAATTAGACCCCAAAAGTTTTCTGTCATCCGTCAAACCAACTAACGAGACATCCAATCAACAATAAGACAAACAGAAGTAATAGAAATAAGCGGAGTGGATGTTACACGGCGGTTTCCTGATCTACTGCCTGGTGATGAGGTCCGTGTGTGATGCAACGAAACGTCCAAGTTTGTAGTAATGATGTGACGCAGAGGCGGCGGGACTGCGTACGTGCGCCCAGCTGCATCCCGGAGCTGATGATGTCACAACACCATCACTTCTCTTTGACTAAACCTGGAGACAACCTGAACCTGGACAAGTCAGCGGATATTCTCTATATCTGTCATCGTGGGGCCACGAAACAGTGTGATCAGCGGCTCATTCCCCTGATGTGGATTAGAAGCTCCACTGTAAAAAATGTGTCATATAGCAGAATCTTTAAAACATATTTTAAACCGGTTTCAACTATGCAGGCAGCATTGAGAAAGAGGCTCTGATTCACCGTTTCTGTTTATTTTTATATTTTTGATTTAAGACAAATTAGTTGGCGTAATGTTTGTACTGTATAATTGTATATTAAACCTGTATTAAAACTTAAAGGGGTAGTTCCCCCCACAAGGAAAATTCAGTCATTATCTTCTCACTCTCGTGCTAATTGAACGTTGGATTTAATTTTTTAGTCCATAAAACACTGCTGAAGTTTCACAGGAAAACAGCGCTGCAGGATCTCTCAAGCAATGGAAGTAAATGGTGACCAGTTTTTAAGCCTAAAAAACAACTGGGAAAAAAACATAAAATGCCTCCATACTGCTTGTCTGGCATAATCCAAGTTTCCTAAAGTCCCGACATGCCGTTTGCACACCGTCACACCACACACGCCCAGTTCAGACAGTGTGCACATGCATGTGAACATAGCTCCAAGCTAAGGATCTACAGTGAAGATTCAAGCTAAAAGCTTTTAGTCAATTTGGCATGTTGGTGCTTTATTCTGTTGTTTTTTATGTTTGAAAACTGGACACAATCAGACTCTATTCACCAGGTGCATGTTTGTAAGGAAGTTGTTGATGTCAAAAGAGAAAAAAGTAAGAAATAAGATGGTAATAAATTAGAAACATAAGACTAAAAGTAAAATCAATAGGATTTTTCTGAGTTGTTCGTGACCGCACCTGAAAGATGTTAGGATGTCAAATACAGATGTTTAGGGTTGGTCCCAAGTGTCCTGAGCACAGCAAAGTAATGGCAAAATAAGGAAATCCAGGCAAAGGCCAGGGTCCCTGAACAGACAGTCACCACAACACACTTCTAGTGGGTCATCAGTAATGACTGAAAGGGATTATGTTCATATGAATCTATCCATTATTTTTAGGAAAATGTTGTACATTATGTATTTGAGCCTAGATAGCTAAAGAAGAGAGAGAACTCAAAAGTAGTAAATCAGTTGTAAATACTTACATTGTAATGTACAAATAAACCATACACAAATAGACAAAACAGTATACAAAAATACATGTCTAAGGATAGGAAGGTTGTATGTGATGGGTTATATATGCATAGTACTGTATACAAAGATACTGGTAATACTGCCATAAGTCCAGTGTGCAATGTTGTCTCGAGAGCTGAGATGTCGCAGAAAACAGACCAGTGTGACTGAGAGCACACAGGGAGCACAACAAGAACAGGGGGGTTACTTTTGAAATGTATTCTGATACAGATACTGATTGCCTCTTAAAAAAATGTAGTCAGTAACCTATTGTGATAGAAGTATCACAATATTGAAGTAATGTATCTTGATTACTTTGTTAATTTTGGATTTCCTCAATATAAAATGTGGTGAAATTGTTTATCCTAATATAATGTTTTATGTTTGTAGTTGAGTTATTAGTTTGTTTAGCTAGTCCATCCTTTGGTTTGTACAATTTATAGATTGCTTGATTTAAAGACAAAAAATGTGACGGAATTTCCATGTTGTGAAAGTATTTTTACTCTAGAAGTTATGATAATGAATTGACAGCTGTAGGTAAACTAGTTTTTCACATGATACCATAGTGATATTGAGACTTGCTAATTGTTGTCATCTGTATCGTTATTTCACGTTGTAATCCTGCTGAGAAATCCCCATTTTTATTAAATGTACCTGTAATTTGATTACATCTTTTCAATATGTAACTGTAATGGAATCCAATTAATTTTTTTTTAATCCAGATTAAGTAATCCCATTACATGTAATGTGTTACTATCCAGCCCTGGTGAAAAAATGCATGAGGCAACAGTGACACGTGAAAATGTTCTCTCTGTTGTTGGGTGACCAGTCCGGTACAGGTATACAGTTATTACAAAAAATATTATTAATGAATTAATTGTGATTTACTCATCAAGAAGTTGTAGAGAAATATTATCATTCATTTGAAATTACATCTGTGTCTACCCGTTGAATGTAGGCTTTAGTTCAATATTCTCTCTCTTCTTTTCTTTTAGCTCTGTTTTTAGTCTCCACCAACTGCTGAGGGAAAGAAATATTTGCCTCTTTAGCTGCTAAATGCTCCACCAAGTTCACCCACTAGTCTCTAACTGTGTGTGTCTGCTGTTTGCTGATGAGCAGCTAGTGTACAGTGGGTTCTTAGAGGTTCTTTTATTGTGAGAGAGAACCAGAAGTGTAAGCCTGTGGGCTGGACAGCTACACAATAAAACAGCTCACATAAAGTAGAGAAGAGAAGAGGTTCATCACTGCAAGTGACTTCTTTCATGTTGTCATGTGATTGTAAATTCTGTGAAGCCTTTTTTCTTAAAGCAGTTTTAAGTGATATTTTGTATCTAATGACCACATAAATTTGGTCTGCCCTCACAGGCAGGTCCCAGTGTTCTCTAGATCATGTCCTGCTTGCTGTTTAAGAGAAACCTAGATTTTGTAGGTTGACATGGATTCTTAAAGGGATAGTTCACCCAAAAATTAATAGTCAGTCATTATTTACTCACCCTCATGCCGATTGAAGGTCAGTTCTCAAACGGAAAAAACAACCAACCCCCAATTCTGCATGTCGTGGCTTTAGGAGACTTGGATTACATCAGATGATGAGTATGGAGGCATTTTATGCTTTTTGTCTTTTGTTTTTTTACATTTGAAAACTGGTCACCATTCACTTCCATTGTTTGGGAGATTCTGCAACGCTGTTTTCCTGTGAAACTCCAGCAGTGTTTTGTGGCCTGTAAGACTAAACCTGACCTTCAGTTGGCATGAGGGTGAGTAGATAATGACTGTATTCTCATTTTTGGGTGAATTATCTCTTTAATCAGGACTTGTGTCCTTAGTGTGCAGTTGCGACACCTACTGACTGGTCAGGGCAGCTGCGCAGTGGTACGTGGAGCTGGTGTCTGTGTGCGCACACACATGCAGCATAACATTCAAAGGCCTTTCATCTGCACATCAGGGATGAGAAATGATCCCTGTGTGTTGCTAGTGTGTGTGTGTGTGTGTGTGTGTGTGTGTGTAAGCATGCTGAATGCAGGGTCTTTTTTTAGTATGGTTGGTCATGGAAGGTGTGAAACATGTGTGTGGGCCTATGGGAGGGGGGATCTGAGGGAGGTACTAATGTCAGTGGGTCACTGGGTACGTGCTAGGGATGGGTGATACCAACATTTTTTCTTTTGATACGATACCATTAGTTTATGGTACTTTTTTATCGATACCAATACCGATACTTTTTGCCCCTTAAAGAAAAATAACATGATTGCACAGTGTTCATTAATAACTTTATTGCAGAGCAATATGAAATCTGAATAAAATTCATGAACATAAATACTTAAGAGAAATGGTTATAAAATGATAATAAAATAGATCAATGAGTAAATGAAATAAAAATAAGATGAAAATAAATCTTTTTAAATTAAATTAATACAAAATTAATTAAATTTCTTCAAGTGAAAGATCAACTTAGTGCTCAAAAACCTGCATTAAACCAGTAAAACATAACACAACATCATCATCACCAACACTAGCAGCAACATCAACATCATCACTGTCAACATCAGCCTTCTGCTCTGATATCTGATAGGCTGCCATAATCATGTGACATGGAAGACCATCTAAAATCCGTCTGGGCTGGTTTTCACACATAAATTTAATGCCTAAAACTCTTAGAAGTCAAAACAGATTGCACATTTTGTATTAGCACAGTGGTATCGTGATTTTTAAAGAAGTATCGACATCGATATTCGAAAATATTGAACGGCGGGTATCAAAGTATTTCCAGAGTATCGATACACCCATGCCTAGTACATGCGTCTGCTCTATTTTTGCACAGCAGTACCTCCAGGTTGGTCGTGCTGTCGCAATAGACACGTTTGGCTGAAAGCTGGAGGATCTAACCCTCATCGCGGTGGTGGGTGAATTAGAGGTCAACCTCTCAGTGAAGCCTCTTACTGACAGGTGAAAAGAAGAACCTAGCGGCTTTGTGTGTCACAGACGTGGCACATGTCTGTCTGAAGCATCCACAGGCCAACAGCAGGTTTACAAGTGACTGTAGTAGAAAGGAAACTGGACAGTCCAAATGTTTCCATCAGACTGATGCAAAATTGTGATGTTCTCTAATTTTCATTATGTGAGAAAGAGAGGTGGGATTGATTTCTCATTCAAAACATGCTGATTGTTGATGTGTAGTATACTGTATAAAGTTGCACAGAGGTATACAGTAGAGGCAACATGTTGCTTGTCTGCAGGGAGTGTTAGGACAATGACTGACAGTAAATGGATAAAACACTGTCTAATTAACAGCTTCATGGACTTCTCTCATTTTCCTGCAAGTCGTGGTAGCTGTTGTTAGAACTGAGGGAAAATAAATTTCTATGATTTATCAGAAAACCGAACATCAATCCTCTTCACTATCACACATGGGCACAAAACGGCATCACACATCTTCACCATCTTTTTCACAACAATCAGTTCACAGACTTCAAAAACCTTATTCACAAGCACAGAGTTGGGAGACACCAGTTTCTGGAATACTTACAACTTAAATCTATAATTAAATAAAAAATGGACATAACTCACAATCCACTTGAACCTTCTAGAATAATTAATGACATAATTCAATTTACAAATTTAAATAAACTAACTTAAAAACTCTACAGATTTATATTAATTTCTGATAACTCCATAACAGCCCCAATAACTCAGTGGAACACTGATCTATCCATCTCCCCCTCAACTGACTTCTGCATAGAAATAATTAAAAATATCTTTACTAAGACATCCAATACAAACCTACAGCTAATCCAATACAAAGTAATACACAGTAACTCATACTCAGTATAAAATGTACAAAATGGGACTGGCAAATACAGACACTTGCTCACAATGCACAATAGGCACAATAGATAATTATTTTCATGCACTCTGGACTTGCCAGCTGGTTCACTCTTTTTGGGTCTCTGTAACACAAAAACTCTCCACCATTTTGGACTGCAGAATCCCTTCATCCCCACAACTCTGCCTACTAGGAGATACTTCAGTAATCAATATATCAAACAAATACAAGAACAGCTTGCTTATTTCTCTGTTGCCAAGAAAACAATCCTCTTAAACTGGAAATCCAAAAACTCATTACATATTAACCACTGGACTAATCTTCTCTCAGAATACATATCCATGGAAAAAATCACTGCTTACAATAGCAACAAAAACACAGCTTTTATGGAAAAATGGTCTCCATTCTTGTCCGCAATGGGACTGGGTTAGTGCCGCGCACATTCCTACATTTGCACACTGGTGGTGCTTCATGTCTGGCTCCCCGCGGCATGGCGGGGTCTCCAGTTCAGGAATGGTGGAAGGCAGGGGCGGCGGGGCCCTTCACTCCCCCTTAAGGGGAAACAACACCCCAAAAATAAACAGACAAAATGGGTAAATTAATAAGTAAATAGATAAATGACATTAAAATAAGATATAATAAAATAATGTAAAATAATAACAATCAGTGTCACTCCTCAATGGACAGACTCCCTCCTATAGGGTCT
Source organism: Lutjanus argentimaculatus (assembly GCA_034769285.1). Taxonomy (NCBI): domain Eukaryota; kingdom Metazoa; phylum Chordata; class Actinopteri; order Lutjaniformes; family Lutjanidae; genus Lutjanus; species Lutjanus argentimaculatus. Next base: position 562,669 of record JAWZSL010000051.1, read on the forward strand.
GGGAGTGGCCCGGGTCCAGGAGGAGGCACTAGACTTGGGTTGGACCATAGACTGTATATAGAAGTGGACGGAGCTTCCGGCTCTGAAAAATGAAGCCAATGCGGAAGTGCAGTAACGCTGTATTCTCACCGAAATCCAGCAGGGGGCGCGCGAGCTGGTTGCAAAAAGAAGCCCGGTTCCATTGACACCCGTTCTAAAATGCCGAACTTTACAGCTGAAATAAACGATCGGGAATCACCGCCACCGTTGTCCCCGTCGTCCCGTCATCCTTCACATTCTCGGGTGTGTATGTTTGTGAAAGAGCAAGTGGGTGTTTTTCAAGTGTCTTGTGACTCTGTTCCACTTGTTTGGGAGAACGTCAATCACATCGTCCCCATGAGGCTCTGAAAGCCTGATGCTTCAGAGCGTGTGTCAGAAACCTCTCTAACAACTTCAGAGAAACGTCTAGATGTGTGTGTGTGTGTGTATGTGTGAGGGAGTGTGTAATAACCAATGTTACATCTCTTTAACTGTGTGTGCGTACGGATGTCCTTAATACAACAAACACGATTTATAGCCCGTGTCAAAAAACGATTTTGGTCGCTAATATCCCCCACCATGTTCACTGAACCAGACTTGAATTTTCATATAAGTCATTTGTTGATTTTATATTAAGGCTTAAAGTTCTGTATAATTAGGGGCGTGGTTTCATGATTGACAGGCGTAGTGCCCTATGGTAGTGCCACTCACTCGCTCCCATAGACTATACCGTCTATGCTCGCCCCCCACCACCCCACCCCACTCCCCTGCTTGTTAATTTTGGATCTCGGTTGTCCGTTTCACGGAGCCAAGTTGACGTGCAGTGATGGCCTCGCCGACCTCGCCTATGCCTCGCCCACACAGTCTATGGTCCCGCGTATGGTCCCGCCCTGCTCCACCGTCTCAACCAATCATATTCACATCCGGTTTCAAAACTGTCAAAATGGCGCTGGCCAAATCTGAAACTCGAGGCTTCAAAACGGGTGTTCAGAAACCAATGGGTGACGTCACGAAGGCTCCGTCCACTTCTATATACAGTCTATGGGTTGGACTTGCAATGGGCCAGTGGCCACCTCTGGGTCTGGGTGTGGCTCCGAGTAAGTCTTCCCAAAAATCTAAATTATATAATAAACAAACTATCAGGGGGGAGGGAGGAAGCTTCGCTGACCTGACATGCCTGGCTCCTGCTGGGGCTCTTGGTTGCGCTGCTGGGGCCCGGGTGGGGGGCCTCTCGCTCACCTCCCCAGCCCCCTCACTGCTGTGTGTATATATGTATATATATGTATACAGTATGTGTATATGTATATGTATAAATTTATAATACGAATCTAATCTACAGTATATACCCTTTTTTTTCCTCTCTTTTTTTATTTACTTGTTTGTTTATTTATTTGTTTATTTATTTCATTTTCTCTTCAAATTATTATTATTATTATTATTATTAGTATTATTATTATTCTTTCTCCATGGTACAAATCACTGTTACATTGTAACTTGACATTTTCCTCCGTGCTTCACATGCTTTTTGAACACTAATATCCCTGCCTCTCAAACAAACATCTAAGCACACACACCCACAATGTCAAGTCAACCCATCCGATCATCATCACATCATGTTCATGCTGACTGTATGTCTACCTATTGTCTGTCCTATTGTTTGTGGTTTGTCTATGTCACTCTTTTGTTATCACGCAATTTCACAAATAAAATTAAAAAAAACGAAAAAAAAGAAAACCGAACATCAGACTGTCAGACTCTGGCCTGGGATATACAGTCAATCCCTCCAGGAATTTGCGATATACCAGTGAATTCTGTGCGACATTGCAATTTTGTCCAAACTCTGCAGCTTTTCTGCAAATTTGACCAATGATCCTAGCTTCCTACGAGTTCCACCATTCATTTTTTCCATCTATATGTCTTTATTTTGCCCATGGGTACTGAAAAGAACACATTTGTCATTGTTATCAGTGCTCTGTGCACTGTGTGTGGTTTTATTCTCCCTGGAACAATTTTAATGAATTATACAAAAAAAAATCTCAACTTTCTTTTGCAATTTTCTCTTGGTCCCACAATTTCATTGCAAAAAATGCCTAAAAGGATTGTAACATGCATCAGAATTTTTTAGAAAAGCTGCCATCAAATCAGGCATTTTAGGCCACAGCAATGCCAAAAAAGGCCTGCAAAATCTTGGAGGGACTGTACAGTGTGTTTGAAAATGATAATTCTCTTATCTCGTTTCTCATTGCATGATTAAGAATAAAGAGAGGAATATCTCATTTCCTCAAGAAGATTTAACAATCTTATCTGCTCCTTCGCAGTACTCAGTGTCAGTTTCCTCCATATATACATATTATGTAGGCAATGGGATATCTATGTGTCAGGCTTTACCTGTGTCATAAATATAGTATGTATGGCCTATCATTTGGCTGGGGCAGTATTAAGGTATTATGGTATATCAGGGTATTAAGAAATTCTGAAGGTATGATTTTTAATACCATAATTGTGAATAGTTATTTAAAACATACTGTAGAAGTTTTTTTATTGATGGAAAATAAAAATATAAAATGAAATTAGTTTATTAAAAAGGGAACTCAGCCAACAGAAGAATTATTTGGAGGTAGAAAAGAGATATTTGGCTGGTCATTTCTGCCCTATGGATACCCTAGCAAATCAATTAATGAGTAGATGTAGATGAAAATATTATCACATATAACTTTATCTTGAGATGACATCTTCCAACTGCAAAAGCGGTTTATTAGCCTCGTGATTTTATTAATTGGCCAGTCAGCGACCATTAATTGCACATAATGTTTACCCCACTTGACATGTCACTATATGCTGCAGCGAACAAGCATTATTTCCTATGTATTTATTATTCTATGGGCCATAAGTATTTAAAGCCAGCAAGACTATTCTGAGTTGGCTAATTAGGGGCCGGGCAGCCTAAGCTGCCAGGACCCTATTGTAATCCTGCATGTTCTTCTTTCTTTCTTCTTCTTCCAAGGAAATCCTACTTCCCATGCACGAAAAATGACCAAACTTTGCACAAAGGTCCAGTCCCATGTCAGATTGCCTCAGCTGCAAAAACAGGCCAATAGTCCTGATGGTGGCGCTACAGCAAGCCTCTAAAGTTCAAAATTTTGAAAATTCATAACAAATCAACCATATGTGCTACAGATTTACACAATTTACTTTCACCAAAATGTAGCCCCAATACTGAAGAAACTTTTGTACATTTAAACCTATTGCAAATTATGAAGTCTATCACTCTGTTTTTTTCAAAAACTGTAAAACTTATTAAACCTATCTCCTCCCACAATTTTTGCTCAATTGGCACCAAACTTGCTACAGAGCATCTTCAGACTGTCCTACACAAACGATCCACACAGATTTTTGATTTATCAAAAATTGAGCCTACAGTGCATCAAAATGTTTGACTGTAAACGCTATTATAAACATATACTTGCAAATTCTTGCTAAATACATTTTCAATGTAAGATGTAGGGAGGGATGTTTGGAAAATATCAGAATTTTATCTCAAAAACTGAATTTTTTACAGCATTTTGAATTTCACTCTCATGCCAACAATTGGAGTCAATGCAAAAATGGCATTTTTAAACATCAGTTTTTCACTTTTGGAGCCAATAAATCATTGTTAAAAAACTAATGACCAACATCTCCATGCTGTCTAGATGCAATTTGTGTATTTTGGGATTTTTGTCTCAATAACTGAATTTTTGACAGCCATTTGAAATCTGCCTTTACATGCTAACAGCTGCTGTCTTGCACACAGGTGACTGGCTTAGTCAATTTGTGAAGCTACAAGTGGTGTTTCCATTTGCCAATTAGCTCAGTGAGATAGAGGATGGTTCTTGGTGTTGAAGGTTGTGAGTTCAAGCCTCAGCTTGTACAACATTTCCATATGAGAAATCTACCCAAACTTTTCACAAAGGTCCAGTCCCATGCCAGATGTCCTCAACTGGAAACACAAGACAATAGTCCTGATGGTGGCGCTACAGCAAGCCTCTAAATTTCAAAACTTTGAAAATTCACAACAAATCAACCATATGTGCTACAGCTTTGGAACTTTCACTTTGAAATTTGCTTTTCCATGGCATGGATGGCTGCTGCCTGCCACCCTGATCCTTGGCTTAGTCAATTTGTGAAGCCACACATGAACTGTCACTTGCCAATTAGCTCAGTGAGATAAAAGACGGAATTCAGTGTCAGAAGTCGTGAGTTCGAGCCTCAGCTAGGGCAGGGTGGACTTTCAAGTGTGAAAGCCTTATGTTCAGGTATCATGTTATGTGGATTAGAGACTTACTAGGTTAAAATAATTATGATTCAGGGAGTTTTGGGAAGAGACAAATACTCTTTATCAACACGTTTCCCTGTTATCCCTTGTCTCTTTTCCCTGTTTATTTGGCTTAGCTATCAGTCAATATGCAGAGTCTCTTGTGCCAGAAATTGTGAGTTCAAGCCTCAACTGATGTAAAATGCACATTAGAATGCCACCTTTTTTTCATCTTCCTACACTCTGCTTGTTGCTCAGAATTGCCTAATTTTGCCTAAAATTGCCCGGCCCCGACCATTGCTGCGCAGCAGCTATAATTTCTTATTAAGACACACAGAATTGTAGGCTAAACAGTGTCATACATGCTACAATGTCTTCTATCACCAGCACCTCATTTTTTACTATGTTGTTTTTTACACAAATACTGTCATATACCATGTACTCCAGTGAAACGTAAGGAAGGTATGAAGGTATGACAAAACAGATACCGCCCAAGACTACCTATCCTCTATCATAAAGGATCAACAAAACCAAAAACTGTGATAAAAATATATGTAATCGTTTCTATCTCAAATAAAGATTGGGTCTTTGAGTCCTTTTCTTCCTGCTACTCCCCATTAGGGGTTGCCACATCAGACACAGCAAATTACTTACTGGCAAATCAGACCCTGCCCAACCTGGCATGAGGGTATTTCCTCAAACTACAATTTGATGGTCAAAGGTCACTGTGACTCACAAAACAGCATAACTCAAGAATTAATGCAGTGATTATGACAAGATTTCACACAAATGTCTAAAAGCATGAAATGATGAAGTGGTAACATCTTATATCCAAAAGCTCAAAGGTCAACTTCACTGTGACATCAAATGTTCATCTCAGTCCTCTGTACTCCTCTCTAAAAATAGTTTCTAAGTGAAGACAGCATGTCTTTCGCTGGAAATTATTCACTGATAAAATCTCCAGTATCATTATACAAGGGGGGAGGTAGCTTCCTTCTGCCATTATAGAATGTGCCAAAAAGGAAGCAAAGTCAAGGGTGTTACGCTATGAAGCTGAGAAATGTAGAACTGCAACATTAACAGTGAGTGTAGTAATAGAGTATGACACAATACAAAAGCAGGAAGCAAACCTATCACTTCGATTCTCAACCTTGTATAAACACATACAAGAAACAAAATCCATTTTACTTTACAGAACTGACACTGACAATAGACTAGGCTTGCATGATTTTGTAAAAAAGTCATATTGCAATTATTTTGACAGAAATTGCGATTACGATATGATTAGTGGAAATGATCAGTTTTGCATTACAATTTTCATGTTCACTAAAAAAAGCAAAAATAAAAGTGTGATATTTATATTTATTTTCTTTCATCTGAAGATGATCTGAAGAACAAGATTTTCTGTTTCTGCAATTTGGATAATTTATTTGGCCTTATTGTGATTTTATTGCGATTGCAATTACTTACTGCAACCCTACAGTAGACTGTGAAAGGATTGTAGAGGTAAAATGTACGTGAGACAAGCATGGATTATAGTGGTGAGGAGGAAGCTGACAAAGTGTCAACAATAATCTGCCCCAGCAGATACCATGTTCCCATATTTGCACTCTTCATTGCAACAAACACAAGACACACTCTCTTCTACGATAGTAAAGTAATAGAATTGTTCATCCTGTCCCAGCTGGAGCTGGATGACCAATATCTAATGTGCTGATCAAAGTATTAACCATGTACACACATATGATTTATGATCTTAAATAATTATGAGCATATTGGTTGACCTCCTAGCTCTTGGACATGAAGATGGTATAAAATAATTCACAAAATCAACCTGAACATTTTGAAGAAATATGAAAGCCATCTGACTTCAGGATAAGTCTGTGCTTTTCCCGTTGTGTTTATACATCAAAAATCTTGCAATACAATCCTGCTGTAAAATGATAAATAAATATCTTGTTTCTCGTGTAGACCTCCACACAGCAGTCAAAGACCATCATGGGAGGAGCAGTGGTAGATGATGGGCCTCCTGGGGTGAAGGCACCAGATGGTGGCTGGGGTTGGGCGGTGTTGGTTGGCTGCTTTGTCATCACCGGCTTCTCCTACGCTTTCCCAAAGGCAGTCAGTGTCTTCTTCAAGGAGCTGATCCGAGAGTTTGGTGTTGGCTACAGCGACACTGCCTGGATCTCATCACTTCTGCTTGCCATGCTGTATGGCACAGGTAGACAAGGATAACGCACACGTCTGGTAGTGGTTAACTTAAATACCACATTACACATGTATACTGTATACTTACTGACTGATTGTGTTTTTCAGGCCCTCTGTGCAGTGTGTTGGTGAACAAGTTTGGCTGTCGACCGGTAATGATGGTTGGAGGGCTCTTTGCCTCTCTGGGAATGATTCTGGCCTCCTTTGCCACCAGCATCATACACATCTACCTCTGCACTGGAGTTATTACAGGTAGAGTCAGAGCATACATGCACTCTTAGGAACAAGACAAACATGGAACAGAGACACATCTCATTTACATGCATCCATATCCATTCTGTTAAGTCTGGTGATTAGCTGCTTCTATTTTAGAGCTCATTTTCATGCCAACAACATTGATGACATAACAAAAGGGGTCCTTGTTCCATGTTTGCAGGGCTGCAACTAATTATTATTTTCATAGGCAATTAATCGGTCGATTATTTTCTTGATTAATCAGTTAATAGTTGTTTGTTTTAAATGGTGAGAAATGTAAATCATTGTTTCCCAGAGCCTAAGATGACGTTCTCAGATGTCTTGTTTTACCCACATCCCTGAGATATTCAGTCTACTGTCATAGAGGAGTAAAAAACAAAAAGTATTCACATTTAAGAAGCTGAAATCAGAGAATTTTGATTTTTTCTTAAAACATTCAAACTGAATAATCAATTATCAAAATAGTTGGCGATTAATTTAATAGTCTAATAACAGTTGATTAATTGTTGCGGCTCTACATGTTTGTGTTGTTCCTATGTGTTCATGGTCTCCCTGACCTTTTCACTTGTGCCACAATCTGGCCAAAACCATTGGTGCAAACGGAATACCTAAACTGATGGCCGGATTGCTGCTGAATCAATTAGACAGTCACACTCTGATTTTCTGTAAAAAAAAATGTACAAACTGACATTTTTTTCTAGTGCTGGGTAACTGTCTGTCCTCAGGTCTAGGTCTGTAACACTGCCTGTCTGTCCTCAGGTCTGGGTCTGGCGCTGAACTTCCAGCCATCTCTGATAATGCTGAATCGGTACTTCCGTGAGAAACGTCCTCTGGCCAATGGCTTGGCTGCAGCAGGCAGCCCTGTGGCGCTATGCTGTCTCTCCCCACTGGGACAGGTTCTTCAGTACCAGTATGGCTGGAGGGGGGGGTTCCTCATACTGGGAGGGATGCTGCTGAATTGCTGTGCCTGTGGTGCCCTCATGAGGCCCTTGTTGCCCCCTAAGAAGCCCCAGCAGCTGGATGAGGGCACAGCTGCAGAGGAGACAAAGCCCCAACCAAAGAAGAAACTATTGGACTTCAGCGTGTTCAAAGACCGAGGTTTTGTTATCTACACCATTTCAGCCTCTATTATGGTGCTGGGTCTGTTTGTGCCCCCAGTGTTTGTGGTCAACTATGCCAAAGGCCTCGGTTATGAGGACACTAAGTCAGCACTGCTGCTCACCATCCTTGGATTTGTTGATATGTTTGCTCGGCCTGCGTCAGGACTCATAGCAGGCTTGAAGTGGGTTCGGCCCCGCAGTGTCTACCTGTTCAGCTTTGCTATCATCTTCAATGGCTGCACTGACCTCATAGGATCACAGGTAACAATGCATCAGTGGGTTCTATAATACAAGAGAATAGAGAAGAACATGACTGTTTGCCACAAAGACCGGCCAAGATTTGTAGTTAGACTTACTATAGTCTCAGCCAACTTTAAAGGAGACATGTAATATATTCATAATACTAAATCATGAAATATCCATGATATGCGATCAGAGATTTGAAATAATGGCCGCTCTGACAACACCACTACAGCCAGCATGTTCTCCATTGAAATCTCCACTCCAGTCCGGAACGTCTTCTTTTGTTTCACGTTTATTAGAGTTAAAATTAATGCTGTATGTTTGTCAAATGACTTAGTGTCTGTTTATGAGTCGTAAAAAAATCAATTATTAATCTTTTAGATGGAGTAGATGTTTAAACTGATCAATATGTTAACAGAGTCTGGAAAGTAGTTGGCAGTCACTGAACTCCTCACACTATTTTGACTATGTATATATACATACTGAGTTTGAGACCCTTGCCCTAGATTGTGTATTTCCCCAGTGTCACCATGGCTACTGCATCTTGTTTAATGTTGTTGCCATGGAAATAAACGACTTCACAAACTCACTAGCAACAATTTCTATTTCCATCATACAGGTCCAAGACCTAATTGGTCCTACTGGGAGAAAACAGGACAAAAAGGGGAAAAAAAATATAATTTAAAAATGGAAACGATTCCTGTAGATTAGACTGATAGACAGGACCACAATGGAAATAATCCTTTGGGCTTTATTTTGTTTTTATCCTTTTGATGATTTGTGTATCAGTTATACAATCAATTAATTAAATTAAAAATAGTTAGGCTAGCTTGCTGTGTGTGCATGTGTGTGTGCGTGTGTGTGTGTGTGTGCATGTGTGTGTGTGCGTGTGTGTGTGTAGCTCGAGTCCTTCCTGATCAACAAGGCCCGTTTCATCACCCATATGTCCTTTATAAACCTGCTCTCATGTTCTGAAATGTCCTGTTTGGCTCGTCGCAGGCTGACGACTATGTGGGTTTGGTGGTCTTCTGTATCTTCTTCGGTATGTCCTATGGCATGGTGGGAGCGCTACAGTTTGAGGTCCTCATGGCGATCGTTGGAACAGAGAAGTTCTCCAGTGCCATCGGCCTGGTGTTGCTGATGGAAGCTATCGCTGTACTAGTGGGACCTCCTGGAGCAGGTCAGAGCATGGAATGTGTTTCTCCTGACGTTTCTTCATCTTTGACTGTGTAATACTTAGAGCTCATAATCTTCTGTTTTACCAATTTTAAACAAAAAACATGCAGATCTTTTAAAAGAATCTTTAAACTTATTAAGCTGAAAACAATCTTAAGTGAATCCAGCCTCTGAGCATTCACCGCGATCGAGTGTATAACCGTTTACCATTTACCGTCATTAAATCAACCAAAAACAAGCTGCTACAGTATGATCATACAGACCTCTACACACATCATCAGAGTGGTCGGCTATAACTCTAATTATCTGCTTTTTTATGGAGACGTCTGGTTAGCAGGGCTCAATGAAAATGTAGCTAATGTTTTATCCTTGAGACACAGCAGTGCAAATGCTGTTGTGTAACAATATTTACTGAACTGTGACCATGTACAAGCTGAGGTACAGTAGAATTGTTGCTAAAATAAAGTTGATCCAGTGTAAAAAGTTTCATTATTTTGTATACCAACTGTTATTATAACCACTTGATGGAAAATAATATTGTCATCTCATCTGTCTCTGGATGAAGATTCATGGTCATGTGTGTTCATGTCGTGACACTGAACTATGCAGACATTTCCTGAGGTCAAGCTTTGCTGAGCTGCTGTTATCACGTTTGACTGTGATTGGCATAGCTGTTCCACAGTTACGAGACCAATGATGTGACTGGCTGAGAGAGAGTGAAATAGTCACATCACCTGCTGATCTTTATCCACCTTCACCCAGACCTTTTGCACGTTGTGCTGCTGCACATACATGAACCAAAATAGAAGGTGTACACGTAGACGCACAGTCAGGGCACCCTCAATATCCTCCCAAATGGACAGCTGACACTATGGATGTGTGACCTACGCCTTGCACTTGGCATTTATTCTTCAAATTTCAACTGAGGTCGCAAATACTAAATTACAGATGCAACACATGCTTTTGCGCCCTCATAGAACCGGGCTTGCTCACAAGTCCAGCTTGATGAGAACCACTAACAATGCCAGTCATTTAATATACTTGTATTCTCCCCCAGGTCGCCTCTTGGATGCCACCCACAAGTACATGTATGTCTTCCTGTTGGCGGGTTGTGAAGTCACGCTGTCAGCCATTGTCATCACCCTGGGTAACTTCTTTTGCATCAAGAGGAAACAGGAAGATCCAGAGGCTAAGATGGAGATGGCTGTGACTGCTGCGGAGAAGCAGGAGCTGAATGGTAGGGTGGAAGTGGAGGAAGAAGATGAAGGCGAAGAGGAGCCAAAGGGAAAAGAGAATATAAATGTTGGTGCTGTGAAGATGTTGAAGGAGATGGGAGAGGAGAGTAGAGAGGAAAAAACATCATTATGAGGATGAGAAAAGACAAACTGTGCACCAAGAGGACACAAAAAAGTACTGAGAATTATCTGTGGCAAAGAGATGGAATGAGAAGCCAATCAGGGGGTGGGGTGGGCACAGAAAAAAGAGGCTATGAAAAGAGGGCTAGCCTTTAAATGAAAATCACACTTTGATATAATGGATACAAAGCAGAGCGGCTTCATTATTAAGTTTTAACTGTACTGGTTCTAATGCAACACGATCAGATTCTGTACATTACTGTTATCTTTGAGTTAAATGAAGAGTTACCGTAAGATATAGAGATAAGATCTGGGTACAATAACTTCTCTGCACTGATGTCTACTTAGAACAAAGAAATGTTGTGTCTCTTTCTCAGCAGTTTTTTTTCAGACAGATCCTGTGTTCTCCATTCAGGACACAAGCTATTCTACTTCCCATTTCCTTATGACTGCAAGTAAGTTGACAATTAGTCTTCACTCAAAGTCCACTTACTGTCTTTTTCTCCTCATTCAGTTATTATCATGTCACCAACTGGGCATACCTGGTAAATGGGCAGCAGTGGGTGCTAATGAAATACAAATGCCTTGTTGCGTCACTTAAGTAGTTTTCAGATATCTGTGCTTTTTTTTTTTTATCAGTGTTTATTTTCCTGATACCTTTTTACTGACATTCCCAAATGTCTGTACTTTCAAATCCTTACATTTTCAAAACAGGCCTGATTGTTTAGTCTTAAAGGGGTAGTTCACCCAAAAAATTAAATTCATTATCTACTCACCCTAAAGCCGATTGAAGGTTGTTTATTTTGTTAGTCCATAAAGCACTGCTGGAGTTTCACAGGAAAACAGAATCTCCCAAACAGTCGAAGTGAATGGTGACCAGTTTTTCAAATCGAAAAAACAACTGGAAAAAAAAACAAAAAAAACCCCATAATACTTCTTGTTTAGCGTAATCCAAGTCTCCTAAAGTCCCAACATGCCTTTTGCACACTGTCACACCACAGATACCCAGTTCAGACAGTGTGCATGTGCATGTGAACATGGCTCCAAGTTAAGGATCTACAGTGAAGATTCAGGCTAAAAAGATGGTGTAAATAATATATTTTTAAGTCAACTTGGCATGTTTGCAGACATGCAGTATGGAGGCATTTTTCATTTTATTATTTTATTTTATTTTCTATTTATACTTTGAGCACATTTCAGAGCCTGTACTTTTTCACTTTTACCAGAATGAAGAAGCTGAATTTACCTTTTTTTAAACCTACTTACTTTTTTCTTTTTTTTTTAAACATAAGTATCTGCACTTCTACTTGAGTGAAGAATGTGTGTACTCTTGCCGCCTCTGGGTGGGGGGTGGGTGGGCTTAGGTCACCTGATGACAGTTTAGCTCCATTCACAAGTGGAGACAATGTCTAGAGGGTTGAGCATTCTGGAAAAAGCTAGTAAGTGGACCTTGTATTAAGAATCTATTGTCAGACTTTTGTTCCCAAGCTGAAGAATGACTTTTCACACTCAAATTCAAGTAATAATACTTGTTTGTTGCACTTTTTTGCTTTATTTATTGCAATTATTTATTGACATTGTATGTCACAATAGGACAACAACTCACACTCAAAAACTGGTTGTAATAATAAATGAAGATTTGGGGAAGTCAACATGGACCCTGGTAGCTGAGTCACATTCTGTAGCTGTTCACTCTGTTGAAATTTAAAAGAAGTGTTTCTGTTGTGTTGTGCTCCTTTCTCAGACAGATCAGTTGGTGCCTGATGCATTTGCCTTTGGGATAATGGAACAAACTTGTATTGTAGTGCCAGGGCTATGTAGTGGACCTGTACACTCTGCTGATGAATGTGTGTATGCAATACTAGGAGCTGCTGTGTTGTGTGTTGGTATGATGCCAGATGCTGTGATCTATGTACTCTGTGCCTTCTGTGTTTAATCTTTTAGTCAACAGACCAACACAAGAGAGCAAGAACGTCTTGCTTTAGTGAAGAAATGTAACACACACCTATTACACTTACACTGCTTTTTTTTCTGAGTGATGTCTAACACAATATTTGGCATGTGATGTCTGTTTTTCCCAAATAAATCTATTTTCTGTTGACAAAAATGATTAAATGATGTGTTTGTGCTACAGATACCAAAGTTCACTTTGTGCACTGGCTGATACCAAGCATCGATAAAATGCTAGTGCAATGCTAGTGCATTAAACTATGTTTTAACAGCTTTATAGTATTAATAGAAATGGGCAGTATTTTCAATGAAATGTATTTTGTTGCAAAAGTACTCCTGTTACTCTAACTTGCAATGTAACATTTATTTGCAATGTTCTGCCACCAGACCTTCATCAGGCAAATGTTTGTGTTAATGAGAGGCCATCTTAAATATGGAGAGGTTGTCAGTCTGTAAAAAATCACATTCCCCAGGTGCAAAAAAAGGGACAGAAATATCAATGGGTTATTTAACATACTACAGTATCCAAAACAGAGTTCTAAAAATAAAACAGTGTATCATAGCAATCGTAAATGCATCCCTAAAATGTTTGAATGGGTAAATATATAAAGATTAAACCACATTCTCAAAAAATATACAAATTGCAAAACAAGTTTATAGATATGACATTCGCAAATGTTGCAGGTTACATTTGTAAAATGTCATGTCATAAAGGTCTGGTACCAAAACGTTGCACATAAATGTTACATTGCATAGACAGTACTCATCCCTCTCTTAAACACCTGTTTCATCTAATTGATGTGCCAAGTGTTCCTTTGTTCTAATTAAATGTATTTCAAAATGTGTATATTATATTACATTTATTTCTCATTTATAATTTTAATGTGTATATGTTTTTAAATAACATGTCAAGATAACATAAGGTGATGCAGAAATGGCAGTGAAAATGGTCAGGAACATTCTTATTGATAAAGTCTATTGTGAATTGGGTGGCCCCCCTCAGTTATACTGTTAGTAATATGGACAGTGCAGCCACAAGACCTGCTCTTGCCCCCAAACCTGTCCATTGTGCACACATGGTGTTAAACGAGCTGACTGGTATTTCAATTTTGCACATTTTCTTGTTTGAAAACAAAAATGAAAATACTTGAAAGGGGTACACAGATTTCTGACATGGCTATAACCCCACCCCCGGTGTAGTGCTGTGCCTGCTTGTATTTCAATTAAATACATTTTCCATAAGGTATCTGGAATGTATATTTTGATACACTTGATGACCAAGTATTTGTACTTTGCAACTAGATATTTTTTGATGTATTTGCACCCATCTCTATTATTATTACTATTCACCCTGTACCGGCGTGATGTGATTGCAATCGTTGTATGGTCTGGCTCAGGTTAAAGCCTTTGTAAAACATGATAACAGAGAATGAATACCTTAAAACATGACTTCACCATACTGTATGAAAAATATGGTGAATGGGACGTTGCTGGAAAGTTGCAGGGCCCCATCTAGGGGTTAATAAAATATGTCATAACTGAACAGTGCACAGACTCATGCACTCACATTTTAGGCATTATCTGAGGCATTTTCCGTTGCTGCTGTCAGTATCAAACAACCCTAGTCTGTGCCATTCAGCAACCAATCTACATGCACATGGAATATGGCAGCACCAGGCTTCAACACTGACCACTGAAAAGGCGGCTGAATTCTACAGGTGACAGGCCTTATTTGAAGACAGTAAATCAGATTTACCAGCTGTTGTATAAATGGGGAAAACCTCACGTGTGCAGATGAAAGTCTTAAAAATTTTTTGCACCCTTCAAAGCTTTCCTGTAGCACCACCTTTTGGTCGCTGAAGTCAAGTGATTCATTCACAGGCAATATAAATGAACAGCACAAAAAGCTACAAGTAGTTCATTTATTTACAGTTTAAGTACACAAATACAGTGGCAAATATAAATGTGATAAAGTAAATCTTGCTGATCTGGTTGCTTACATAATTCCATAGGTGTAGAGCGGCTGACCAAAGAGGTCAAGGGTCAAAATCAAAAACTTAAGAGAATCCTGTGAAGCCTGTGAAACAATGGTCAGCTTTCCTCTCAACAGACAATCATTTCAATTATTGTTTATGGAAAAGGATTCAGAAAGAAGTTCTGTGTCTCACATTCAGTGAGCCCGTATCACTGCCGTCTGCCCCTCATTCCATGGCTCTGAAGGGGCACACTGATGGGAGACTACAAACCTGCAGCAGCTAGGTTCCTGGACCAATCTTAGAAGTCATGTTCAGACCCATCCCTACAGGTCAGTGAAAACATTTACACATCAATATTACAAGTAATTCACAGCTTCAAAATAATACAAATAGAAGAATGAGAATGTTTATCTGTACACAGTGAATGGACATCTGGTAAAATATGTCAAGATGATGCCCCTGCCCCCTCAGAAAGTGCACTTGTTTTCTAGAGAACACTAGAAAGAGAACAGGGCTCACTGGACAGTACACCAGAGCCTGGAGGTGAACAGACAACTAATCAACAGTGAATATACAACCTCCTGCACCCAAGATACCAAAGCTTGTGTTTGGTATGTTTATGGGTTCAACTAGCACTCGAGCCTCCACACGTGACTCAGAGAGCTCACCTCTAAACATGCAAAGAAGTAGTTTCTTTTGATTTCATACAAATGGGTATAGAGTTACCGAAGAAAGCTATCAGTGGTGGTGATTATTAAAAACAGGAGAAGTGGCTGGTGGGAGGAGGAAATGAAAACTTCAAGTACCAATGAAAAGCATCACAGCCCAAAAACTACCCATACATGTATATACAATGAAGAGCTGCTGGTTCAGCTTGATACACCATACTGCAAAACAGAAAGAAAAGCCATTTTATTGATCAGGTATGAACTAGCAGATAGTGACGGTGGAAATGCTGAGACATCAACAACTTAAGTTTCCACAGAGGAAGGAAGAGGAGCCAGTGGCATTTTCATCCATCAGTCAGTGTCTTAGAAAAGACTGCTGGGGTGCCATGTTTGCCCTGGACAAAGCACTGCCCATTCAGAATCTGATGGTGCTGGGGTAGTGGTGATGGGCGAGGGGTGGTGGGGGCAGTGTGGAGGGCTGTGCAAATGTCTCCTGAAAAAGTGGACAGACAACAGTCCTGCCATCTGACACCCTTTAATGTTTTGGGAGGTCGGACGAACAACACAGAGAGAGTGAGAAATAGTACAAGATTCTGAAGGCATCAGTGCTGTGAGCAGCCATTCAGAAAGCAGTTCGTGCTGAGTCAGAAGCTGGCTTCCAGTGGTAGCTGTAGTAGTAATTCATAGTGGTGGTTGTAGTATTAATATGTCAGATTGCTTCAGGGCTTGGTCCACCAGGTTGCATTGTCGTGGCTCATCGAGGAGCTAGAAGATGGAGACCCGCAGGCGGTACACCAGACACCATCTACAGGAAACACAGGAAAAGAAGCTGGAGGGTCAAAACAAACAAGCCTACAAGTGTTCTAAATAGCTGGACTGAACAGAACTGACTTCATTTTCTTGTACTGTATATGCATTAACACTAGGTATCACAACAGCAGAACAGTATTTCCTTTGGAAATGAACAGTCTACGACCGCCTCGATGGGTTAGTCTGCATTATCGGGAAATCCAAACTAACTCTTTTAAACAACGAACACAATGTTGCACAGTATACTGATTTCAGAAAAGATATTGTGGTACAGAAAAATATTCTAAATATAGTGCACACGTTAACTGATTTTGACTTTTGTATGTGTCTAAAATATATATTTTTTCCCTTTTTTCCACAATATATTTATTGAGTTTTCTTATTTTCCATTTTAAAGAATAACAGGGAATGAACATATAAGGAATATTATTACAAACAACCAGAAAAACCAACCAGCCAAACAGACAAACAAAAACAAAACAAAAAACAGCTCATATCAACAAGCATAGGAGGCTACAGGAAATAGTCTGTTGCAGGATAATCACAGAATATAAGAGTTCATGTTCAGGACACTCCTTGTAAGACAGTGGAGGAGAAATCAGGTCCAATATAATTCAGATAGGGTTGCCATATTTTGTAGAAATGATCTACTTTGGCATGTAAAATACATGTAAGATATTCCAAAGGGACCAACTCATATATGACTTTACACCAACCGTTAACAGAAGGGCCCCTATCACTAATCCACTGTAATAAGATATTTTTTCTATCAGCAAATGTGAGAACATTGTATAGCCTTTTGCTGGCTACGTTAGTCATATTTCTGCTTGGGAGACCTAAAATCAAAGACATTGGATCCATTTCTAAATCTTTATCAAATATTTTCTCCATTTCATGTAACACTTTAGACCAATACCTTTGTAATTTATAACATGTCCATAGGCAGTGGGTCAAGGTACCTAATTCGGTTTTACATTTGAGACACAGAGGAGAAAGTGAGGGGTCAAAAGAATGCCTGTGACTAGGGGATTTATATATTCTATGTATAATTTTTTATTGGATCGCTTTTGTCCGAGTACAGATGAATATGTTTTTGGCTTGAGTACAAATATCCTCCCATGTCTGTTCATCAGTAGTCACTGACAATTCCTTCTCCCACATACCTTTAGTCCTCTGTGCACTCACAGGAGACATACCACTCATTACATTATATAATGAACTCAAAGACACCTTCTGTGGTTGTTGAAACAGCATTCTCTCAACAGTAGCTATCACAGGATACTCTATAAGGGTCATATTCTTGGTAATATAATGCCTTATTTGTAGAAAACGATAAAAATCATGTTTTGTGAGTTGGTATTCCTTTCTTAATTGCTCAAATGTCAACTGTAGCCTCCCAGGTAGCATGTAAACACGGCATTGTGATATTGCGAGACTCCGTATATCTCTTAATGGATGCATGTGAGGAAATTTTGTGAGATCGACGCCATGTGGTGTAAATGGCGTCTATTGTGGTTAAATTTTAATGTTGCGGCTCGCGGACACTTGTATTACACCACACAAGCAGGATGGAGACATTTTGTGTTTCTTTTGAGTTCTCTTTTTTTACATTTTATCCATGGTCACCATTCACTGCCATTAGCTGCAACCCTGTTTTCTGCTGAAACTCCAGGATTGTTTTGTGAACTGAAGATCTTCACCCATCCTCACATCGGCATATAGGTGAGTACATATTAAGTGGACTATTATGCTGGGGTGGAATATTGCTTTAACAAGAGCTGGAACTGACATCTCAGGGTCAGATAAGAACGCTAGCACGTCATCAGCACACAAAGTTATTTTATGACATACCTCCCCAATCTGTAATCCACGAATAGAGGGCGTCCTTCTTATGGCCTCTGCCAACAGCTCAATGGCCAATGCAAATAGGCGAGGCGACAGAGGGCAGCCCTGTCTAGTTCCTCTATGTGTACAAATATAGTCTGACCTTAACCCATTAGTCAAAACAGCAGCCAGTGAGTCATTATGAATTATTTTAACCCATTTCATAAAATTATTATCAAGACCAAATTTTTCAAATGGGTAAAATAAAAAAGACCACTCAACTCAGTCAAATGCTTTCTCTACATCCAGAGAAAGACTGTCCATAGATTTTTGTTTAAAGTCCTGAATAACATTAAAGAGACGTCTAATATTGTTAGCTGAGCTTCCGCCCTTCATTTTTATTAGTATGGGTAAAAGACCTTAAAAACGCATCGCCAAAATTTTTGAAAGCAACTTTCAGTCCACATTTGCTATTGGTCTATAAGATGAGCAGGACTCAGGGCATTTCCCTTTCTTTAATATGAGTGATATGTTAGCCTCTTTAAGAGTCCGTGGTTATTCTGCAGTACAGAATGAATGAACATTTCAAGTAACGGTTCTAAAAGTAAGTCCTGAAACTCCTTATAAAATTCACAACAGAATCCATCAGGCCCTGGTGATTTCCCACTCCGGAGTTTTTTAATGGCATTAATTACTTCATCTCTTGTAATGGGACCATTGAGAAGACTTTTCTGTTTTTCTGATAATGTTGGGAAATTTATCTGAGCAAAAAAGTCTTCCACTGATTGAGGAGCATCAGCTGTCTGTAGAGGAATACAGATTTGTGTAAAAATGTTTAAATCAATCATTTATCAACCTGTTTTCATACACCTTGTTGCCCTTATCATCAGCAATAGCTGATATAGACTGAGGCTCCATTCGTTTTTTGACAAGGTATGCAAGACATTTCCCAGGTTTATCTCCATATTCATAAAACCTTTGTTCAGTATACGTAATTCTTCTTTCCTCACCTTTATTAAGAATACAATTTATAGCTGATCTGAGAGTAGCACTTTCTTGCAATAAAGTGGGTGATGGAGAGCCAATATACTCTCTTTACTTGACAATTTACTCTCTAAACATTTTTGTTTTTCCAATTTTTGGCGCCTCTTAGTTGCGGAATATGATATGATCAACCCTCTTGCATAAGCTTTGCAAGTTTCCCATAAAATTTAGGGATTATTCGATGATTTTCTGTTGACGGACAAAAATGCCTTAAATTCTGTGGAAAAATGAGATGTAAAAGCATTGTCTTTCAGAATCTAAAATATATTTTACTGCTGACCCTCTCAAAGGACTACATTGCTTTGCTTCCTATACTGGTACTCCTGCTGCTCTCCAAACTGGGGGTGTGTAAACAGCCATCTATTGCTGGCAATTACTTCATTTGGGGGAAAAAAGAACTATCTGTTTAATTTCTACTTCCCTCTATGGTCATGAGTTTTAAAATTCAACTACGGTATAAATGCATTTCCAGGTCACCTGAAATCCATAATACTCATGTTCACTCCAGAAAGAGCTTGGGAGTTATAAAGGTATAACAGTATGCCAGGGTATTAAGACATCCTGACGGTGTGATTTTCAGTACAACCATAAATACATAAATACATGATCCTCTTTCTATTAAACACATGGGGAGATGCTGTACTGCGGTGTGCAGATTACACTACCAGGGGTCAAGCTCTGCATAGCAGCAGAGCTGAACAGACAAATATAGTTTTCATGAGAGCATGGTGTCTTGGGGATTAAGTTACAGGACTAGCTAGTTAAAAAGAAGAAAAATGCCTCTCCCCCTGTTTTGGATTTTTTTTGGATTCAGTCCTGATGATAAAAGTAAGCTAACAAACTGCAGACTGCTGACTGGTCAGAGTAGCATTTCGTCATGAGTGTGTAACTTTAGTGAGCATTACAGAGGGCGAGTTGCAGACTACTGACTGTCTACGTGACAGAGTGACGATGAATGTATTCTGAGGGGAGGGGAAGGTGAGCAGTGAAGTTGTCATTCTGGAAGAATATGTACAGAGACCGTGCTGTAAATTTACAGTTTAGGTTTGAGTTTGCCAGTGAATAAAGGCTGCAGCTTCTCAACACAGAAGTGGAGCTCCTGCGTGTAGTTTCCCAGCTGTGGGAACAGTGCCACTATGACAGTGTGGGGTATTAAGTACAGTGGAGTACAAAATATTTGAGCTGTTTTTCACAAGTTTTACATAGATATCGTCATGATAGCATATACTCTGGTAAAATGTCGAGAGGGTATGAAAAAATGGATACCACCCAAGCCAACTCCATAAGCTACTTTATATAAGAAATACACAACATGTAACCAGGGATGGCTGTTTAGTTCTAGTAACAATTTCCCAATATTTTCTGGCTGTGGAAAATACAGCTCTGGAAAAAATTAAGAGACCACTGCAATTTTTTCTGAAATCAGCATCTCTACATGTATGACAGCCATTCCATTCCAGTGTCTGTTGAATTCCAACACAAGCACTCCTCATTCTACTTAATGAGGTACCGATTAGGTGATCACCTGAACCAAATCTTATTTAACGAGGAAAAGTATAAAAACCACTGCTGTGGTCATCACTATCCTCTTGCAATAGGACCAGCTGGATGGCAAAAACAGTGCTAGTAGTACCTCAAAAGTAATTGGAATCATAAAATAACTATTGACCATGCCAAAAGAGTTGAAAAGAAAAGTTTTGAGTGAGGAAAAGAAGGGTTCAATTCTGGCTTTACTGGCAGAGGGATACAGTGTCAGGTTAATTCCATCCTTAAAATTTCTAAGACGGCGGTTAATAAGAACAAAGCAGCAGACATTAGGGACAACAAAAACTACAGACTGGCAGAGGGCGAAAACAATTCTCCACTGACCAGGATGACCATCAACTCATTGGAATTATCACTCAGAAACCATAGGATGACATCAAGTGACCTACAAAAAGTATGGCAAATGGCAGCTGAGGTGACGTGCACGGCGAGAACAGTTCGAAACAGGGCTCAAGTTGTGTAAAGCTAGAAAAAAGCCCTTCATCAATGAGAAGCATAGACGAGCCAGGCTGAGGTTTGCAAAAGACCATAAGGATTGGACCATAGAGGACTGGAGTAAGGTCATCTTCTCTGATGAGTCCAATTTTCAGCTTTGCCCAACATCTGGTCATCCAATGGTTAGACAGAGACCTGGCGAGGCCTACAAACCACAGTGTCTCACACCCACTGTGAAATTTAGTGGAAGATCAGTGATGATCTGGGGTGGCTTCAGCAAGGCCAGAATCGGGCAGATTCATCTTTGCGAAGGAGGCATGAATCAAGCCATGTACAAGGTTATCCTGGAAGGAAACTTGCTTCCTTCTGCTCTGACAATGTTCCCCAACTGCGAGGATTGGTTTGTCCAGCCGGACAATGCGCCATGCCACACAGCAGTGTTGTTTTCGTTAACAATGACAATGACGAAATTATTTCGTTAACGCACCTTCTTTTCATGACTAAAATGAGACGGTGACGAGCTAAACATAGCTCTTTGATGACAAAAATATGATGAGACATATCTGTTGTTTTCGTTGACAAGAGGAGACAAGACAAAAATGTTAGTGGGTTGGCTATAGGACTATCAAAATGCATTGAATTTCCTCCAACTGTGTGCAATCTGTCTGCCAAATGCTGAAAATATCAGCAATGCACCTGCATCCTGTCCTTGTTTGGTCACGCCCACCACCAGGCATGCACAGGCATACGTGGTGCACACCGGGGCAGTCACACACAGGCATGGCGGCAACGTCAGCACAAGGGCTTGGTGGGCGGAAAAGACATGATGATTTATGGATATACTTTACCAGGGTTCGAATTACACAGTGGCTTTCGGGGGAGCCCTATTTCCCGGTGCGCACAGCTTCAAAAACATATCATACATGGTAGTGCACGTCAACGCGGTCAAGTTAAGGATGACTCTGAAAATCATGATGTTACTGTTACTATTACAGATAGTAGTAGAATAGAGTAGTAGATAGATAGATACTGTCAATAACATTTCCTAGAGTCTAAATAACAATAATATAAGGCTACTGTTTCAAAAATGAAAGAATGCGTTTATCAATCAGAACAAAAACAAGAAATAAAACCACGAAATCAACAGGGGGACACAAGCAATGTTTTTCTGCCTCCCATACACACACCTTCATGAATATAAAGGCCAAGACGCACTAAAAGCTTCAACTGACACACGTCAATTAAAGTTTCTACGGCGCACTGCAGGCTTCAGATTTAAAATTCCAACACCACAGAATCAGCAGTATTTTAGGAAAAGGTGGCTATTTATATGCATCTATTTATTTCTGTAGAATTAATATAAAGAAGAGGATGAGGCAGAGAAGGGGGTTGAGGAAGAGAAAGATGAGGATTAATTAATCGGCATGAAGTAATTATGTGTTTAAAAGTACACAAATTGGACTTGGAGTAAAAAAAAAAATCACGCACCACAGAAGTCATTTTTTAATTTACCTGGTTTCAGGTGGAGCTGCAGCTCCACCAGCACTCCCTCCTCAAGTCCATGCCTTTTTATTCTATTTAGCTCTCCCCAAACACGTATTTCGGGTGCAGAAGTAAAAAGCTCCAAAATCGAAACAAGTTCGAAGTGGGAGCGTCATGGCACTTTGACACGCGTCAAGAGGCTTTCAGCGCTAGTTCTGACATTTAGAACAATGGGTGTACTTGCATAACGCAAGCATCAGACACCTTTAGTGTGTTTTGGCCCCAATATCAATATTTTAATCTGATCTTTGTGAATGCTAACTAATGTGGGAGTGAGTTCTCACATCAAAATTAACTCACATTTGTTTTTACATGGGAGGACTTCATAGAGTATGAGCATTGATTCCACTCACTGTTACCACTTTTTCTGTGTTTAAAGCACTATTCTTAGTAGATCAGCAAGCACAGCATGACAGAATTGCATCTTCATGGATGGGAAAGTCTAGGCTAGCGCTATCAAACCGGTAAGGAATCTGGTTATTATACAAAACAGTTAACTGTTGCTTTATGAATTGCAACACAACCTGTCAACCTCAGTTACAATTTCCTATATCTGTACTGGCCTAATTTAATGTTTTAAAGTCATTTTTTCGACTAAAATTAATGACTAAAACTGGACTAAAACCCTTTTAGTTTTCGTCGACTAAAACTATCAAGGATAGAAATGACTAAAATATGACTAAAACTAATAAGAATTTCATCCAAAAGACTAAGACTAAAACTAAATCAAAAATGGCTGCCAAAAACAACACTGCCACACAGCTAGGTCAAATCAAGGTGTGGATGAAGGACCACCAGATCAAGACCCTGTCATGGCCAGCCCAATCTCTAGACCTGAACCCCACTGAAAACCACTGGAATGTGAACAAGAGGAAGAATGATGGTCACAAGCCATCAAACATAGCTGAGCTGCTTGAATTTTTGCACCAGGAGTGGCATAAAGTCACCCAATAGCAATGTGAAAGACTGGTGGAGAGCATGCCAAGACGCATGAAAGCTGTGATTAAAAATCAGGGTTATTCCACCAAATATTGATTTCTGAACTCGTCCTAAGTTAAAACATTAGTATTGTAGTGTTTAAAATGAAAATGAACTTGTTTTCATTGCATTGCTTGAGGTCTGAAAACACTGCATCTTTTTTGCTATTTTGACCATTTGTCATTTTCTGCAAATAAATGCTCCAAATGACAATATTTTTATTTGGAATTTGGGAGAAATTATGTCAGTAGTTTATAGAATAAAACAAAAATGTTCATTTTACTCAAACACATACCCATGAATAGTAAAATCTGAGAAACTGGTAAGTTTGCAGTGGTCTCTTAATTTTTTCCAGAGCTATATTTTTCAACTTCTTTTGAATGACATTGTAATTGACAGTGGAAGGGTACATTTCATTTCAAAAAACCATGCATAAATACTGCTGTAATGGAGGGAATAAGCTCTCACAAGTCTTACAGCATCAGGCAGAAAATTTGCAAAAATGTATGAAATTAAAAATTTGAGTAAAAGTCAAGAGTGTAATGGTTAGTGGCTTTAACTGATGAGTGATTAGCTTTGTATTTATGGTAACTACACTTTAACAACATTGTATATTAATGGGGGATGCACCAATCGACCGGCTTGTGACCTAAACTGCACAGTGTTCAGCTTGACTGACCATGACTGGTGACCAGCTGCTCAGTGTCAGATATCCGATTCTGTACCAGTCACATGTACACACCTGTCACACAATGGTCACGTCATAAACACAGTGACAGGCAGTAACATCACAGCTGTATTCAATAGTGTTGGTCACAGCCCACACATACATGTGTTAGCATGTTGTTACCGTTAAGAGGAGCAGTAGACTCTAAAAAACATGATGAGGAGAAGAGAGACAGTCTACAAGTCTAGGAGAAGGAGCAGCTGACGGTACTGTTACACCAAGGTAAACTTTCTAGCTCTTCAAGCTAATATCCAGTGCTGACAACCTGCTGACTGTGTCTTAAAGATTTTCTCATTCAGACTTGTTTAACTTCTGTTTTTGTTATAATGCCTGTCACCACTGCAGAGATGTGAAATGTGAGATGTGAAATTAATCAGTTATCGGTATTGGCTGCAAAGAAAACAAACAAAAAAAAAACAAACAAATTGTGCAGCCCTAAAGTAATGTACTAGCTCCAAAATGGGACAGTGCTATTTCCCAGCAGTGTCACATACACAAAATTTTATGGTCAATAAAGGAGAGAAATGCTAGCTTTCCCTCAGCATTAGAGCGTATTGGAAAGTCTGTGTCATTGCAGCCAGCCTACCATAAGCAGAAGGTCATTGGAATCTGTGTTTGGAGAGAAATAATCTGGATTGTGCATTTCCCAGTCTGCATTACTCCATGAGTTGTCAGTATTTTTGGAGGCTAATGCTACAAACCATTAGTTATTGACTGAAAGACTCTGGTCAATGGTACCATAAGTGCCCGATGTATGGTGAGTATTTTTACATAATCTCTTAGTGACCTGTGACAACAGACACCATTTCTTCAATATTTCCTGATTTTGTTTGGTTTTTTGTGGGAATCCACAGTAAAACCTGGAGTGGACCATCTGAAGTAACTGTTGTGATTATAAACTGGATTGGACAGAACTGTTTCAGAAAAACAGACTTTACTGTGTGAACTGAGTTTTAAATACACTAGGGTCTGATCAATACTCTGTATTAGCTGGTTTGCATAGTTCAGGCATTGGGATGGCAAAAATGGTATCGATCATCTGTAAAAAGAATAGCTCTTGCCTACTATTAAGGGACTATAATTTTCATTTTATTGTACAAACCCTTTCTGTTAGAATACCAAATAAATGAACCATGAACTATTCATGATTTTTGTAATGTCAAATTGACTTTAAGCGATCAATCCAAAATATACTTAAGTCGTCATCTAGTCTGTACTATAACAAGGCTGTGGGGAAAAATAACATAGGTAATTAGTACTGCAACTACCTGTTATTTTCATTATCGATCATCATTTTCTTGATTAATCAATTTATTGTTTGGTAGGGGTGCAATGGATCAAAAAACTCATGGTTCGATACGGATCGTATCACGGTTTTGAGTGACGGATCGGATCATTTTTCGGATCAGCAAAAAAGAAAAGTAGTGGGATTAGGGTTAAATTATTTTAAAATGCACTTGGCTTTGATCTCTGTCTGTAATTATCACCATAGTTGTGTAATATAATAATAATAATAGTAATGATAATGGTAATAATATTAAAATCTTCAAACTTATACAGTACTGTTCTATGTATATGCTAGATCATTATACACTGCACAGTATAATAGACAACTACGCTCTGTAGTCTGGCTCAATGTCCCGCCTACAGCACTATCTGATTGGTCAGAAGTTACGGGTACTCAATCAGCACAGACACACTGTGTCACACACAGGGCGAGACAGAGCTGCACCGGTGAGCAGAGAGGAGCTGTGTAGAAGTTAACACTAGAAAGGCAGAATTTTGACCTCTAGAATCCAAACTTAATAATCTCTTACAATAAATACCCAGTCGAGAGATTAATGCATTTATTGTCTTAGGATGTCTTTCAAAAAATAAAAAAAACCTAAATGCATATTTTAACAAATTAAATTCAGGCATATCAATATTCATATCATCCCATATATCAAACCGTAATTATTGCATATTATATTCACACCAGTGTTTGACAAATTCATTCATTCATAACTCAGAACAAGAAAATTATTTCAGAAAATATATTATTTCTTTAGGAAACATTTTTAAAACACTTAGAACACAAAATTATTTTTAAAAAGGTGGAAACAAGCTGATCTAAAACAAAAGAGCCAAGAACAAAGTTTAGACTAAAACCATAAAACAATTTTATATTAACTAATTAAATCAATAGTGCATGTCTATTTAACATATAGGTTTAAGATTTGGTTGGTCTGTTCCAAATAATGTCTGAATAACTGAGAGAAATCCACACTAGTGTTGCAAACGTCCCCAGTCTCCCCTATTCACAGTCAACACACGTTGACTCCTCTCCTCCTCGCGCAATTTACGCACAGCTTTGCGGCATTTTCCGCAGGTGCTGAATATTTTAGTAGCCACATCTTTTCCGTCCATATGAACTCCTAATCACTTTCTGATGAGAATGAAGTATGTTCATTCCAAGAAAGGTCGCTGTCACTTTAGTTCCCCTGCATCAGAATCGCCGCTGTCCAAGTTCTGAAGTAGCTCCAAGGCCTTGGTAAGTGTCAGGTCTCTCCTCGGTCTTTCAGACATTTTCTTTATTTCTATCTCTCTGTCTCCCTATCTGTCGATCTCTCCATCTCTGTCTAATAATAACGTGAATGCGGTCGTTTTCCAACAAAACATTCCACGGGAACCTACAGTGGCATTGCTGGGAATGATCCCTGAAGGATTAGAGGGGAGGGTCAAGAAATATTCATTGAATATATTGCTTACAGCTGCATTAAAAAGTATAACTATTAGATGGTTGAAACGAGACCCGCCCACTTATAATATATGGATCCAGAAAGTATGGGACCTTTATCAAATGGAGCAAATTACATACACCTTAAGGCTCCAAAGAGCCATTTTCGTTGGGCGATGGAGCCCTGTTATGCCCTTGTTAATGCAATGAGGCTAGCTACTGGACTCTATTTATGCGATATACAGTTCCCTCTGGTACACACACTCCACCTCAACTTTTGCTTTTCCTGTCCTCCCTTCTTTTTTTTTCTTTTTTTTTCCCATTTTTGTTTGCTGTTTGGTTGAACTTGTCTTTTCAACCACTCTGTGGGTCTTGTAGTGGACATTTAACAATCTAAGGGTTTGATAATCATATGAATATGTATAAATTCATATGGATACAGCTGAAAAGAAAGAAGATTGTATGGAAATATATTGTACTGTTGTTGAAAAAGTAAATAAATAAAAATTGAGTTCAAAAAAAAAAAAATAACGTGAATGCGGGAAGGGCTAAAAATAGATCAACCGCGGAAAAAATAAACAATAGAACAGCGCAAAATTCCATACGGTCAATATGACCGTTCACGGCCGAAATAGGTAAAAATGATGATATTTTTGTTGTCATTTATGTAATTTATGTAAAAACAACTTTAAATAAAAATACATACACTTTTGTGAAAAGTCAAGAACCAGCAGGATTTTATTTTTTTTATTCAACAAAGTTATTGCACGTGTAAATTTCAAAACGGTCAAAATGACAGTCGTGGCCGTTCTAGTGTTAAAGGATAAGTTCGGTTTTTTGACACCTGGACCTTATTGTTAGGATTAAATACGCTCGTAGACTCACCCAGACAATTTTGGTGGAGGTCGGAGCCGTTTTCGAGCAATTTAGATCCAGCCGACGGCGTTTTTTCTCATGCCATAGTAGCGGACGGGGCCAGAAATCGAAGCTCCTAAATTAGACATTATCTGCTGTGAAACTCATGCAATGTCCACTACAACACCACCAGTTAGCCCCCATTCGTGGACGTGCAGTGGTTGCTCGTTCTCTGGCCAGCTGTTCGGCTCTTTCCCTCTGCATTAGGGTGACCAGATGTCCCGCTTTGCGCGTGATTTCACGCATTTTCTGTCTCTTTTCACGCATCACGCAAATTGAGACCATGTCCCGCACAACATCCCCCTCAGGCCCCAGCAATGAGAAGCCGGTGATGTTCCTGCACTCTGGGCTGTTTGTTGTTGTCATAGTAGCACCGCACGTACGGCGCTTAGGCCCGCCCCTAATTTTCTCCGCGCTACCAACAGCTGAGGTGACAGCTAGTGAATGACACTCGCATCGCGCGTTCCTCTTTGGAAATGGAGGAGGAGGAGACGCCAAACAAGAAGAGACGATGCAGCTACAGGGGGTGTCCCACTTTGTCCCTCACAAACATACCCCTTGTCCCTCTTTTGGTTTATTGGGACCTGGTCACCCTACTCTGCATCCTCCTTTCAAATAGCTCCTCGTCGGTGTATTCTGGCTCAAAACGATACGGGCATCCATTATACTCAAAGTCGTCGTCAGACACTTCTACATCGGATAAATATTCCGCCATGCTGCACAGAAATAGCCGTGTTGCCGTGTAGCCTAGCAACAACAGCGTCTCTACTCAGCTGCGTTCCTGCGGCGCACGTCTATGTCACCAAAAGTTACCCATCCTTGTAAAGCCCCGGATGACCATAACAACGAAGTTGAGCTGACATGGTGATAACACTGGCCATTCATTTATAACATGTAGGTGAAATGAGCGAGTTTCGCAGCAGATAATGTCTAATTTAGGAGCTTCGATTTCTGGCCCCGTCCGCTACTATGGCATGAGAAAAAACGCCGTCGGATGGATCTAAATTGCTCGAAAACGGCTCCGAGCTCCACCAAAATTGTCTGGGTGAGTCTACGAGCGTATTTAATCCTAACAATAAGGTCCAGGTGTCAAAAAACCGAACTTATGCTTTAAGACAGCCGATATCGCCAAAGTTTCAATAATTATCACAGTCTTATGATCTGTTTCTTTGACGACAGCATAGTTACATCAGTGAAAAAAGTCACAGCCTGGATTTCACTCAAGGCAATGTGACGGCTTTTAAATCAGTCGCTCTTCTGCATTGAGATTTCGGGTATTATAACTTCTACAAAAGTAACAGTGACAGTAAAACTATGATGCTCACACGTAGTCCGCGGATCACATGCTTGCCGAACCGTGGAGCGCGATGCGTACGGGACACAGGTCAACTGCGATCCGTTGCACCACTATTGTTTGGTGTTTCCCAACACCCAAGGTGATGTCCTCAAGTGTCTTGTTTTGTCCACAACCCAAAGATTTGAGTTGACTGAAGTAACAATGTCTGTATTTAAACACACCTGTACACTGCAGCAATGTCCGATTCTGTCTGAATGTGAAGTTATAACAACTTCACCGCTTCCTCTATGATAATTTTCTAGGCAAATTTATTTCTTTATGCAGGTAAATGTGGGAGTGGCCGTATGCAGATTGCATACACTGGGCAGAAGCCTGTCAGTTTGGAATGATTCTGATTCACTAACATATGCCCGGTGGTAAGAACAAACTTGGCCAGTGCATGTTTCGTGAATCAGACGGGAAGTAAGCGCTGGAATTTATTTTGTGTGTACAGTAAGAACATTTCTATGCACGTTAGTGAATGCAGCCCAATGTATTTCATTGAGCATGGATGTTCATTGAACATTCTACTATTTTTAACAGAGGGTTTATGCATGCATGTTTATGGATTTTTTATTAAATTTGTTTGTCCTACATTAAGTAATACTTGAGTCTAGTGTTAACAAAATATTGATTGATATTAAATATTGATATGTCGACTATTGATACTGAATATTTGAAATGCTTTCCATTATTTTTCTCAGTACTGATACTTAGCAGCTGCATTTTCTCGTTCTCTCTTCACTCTGACAGCAAGTTGACACACATTGCTATACTACCCACATAGTTCCGCCTCCTCTCATTTACAGTGCTGTCCTCTTTATGTCAATCATCTCATTTGCTCCGGTTAAGTATCTGTTGTCATATTATAACCTTCTTATATTTAGCTTATCATATATATAAAATATTATTCCCTGAATGTTGTCAATTTTCCCCCCTAATATCGAAAATGAGGGGAAGTTGACCCTGAAAGTGTTTGGTGTTGTCTTGCTCTAGAAAATCAATAAACATATCTTTTAAACAGTTGGCAATTAATTTAATAGTTGAATGACATCTAATTGGTTAATCACCTACTTGCTGTGGCTCTATAGGTAAAACAACACTAACATGTCAAAGGTATGTTGAAACAATTATTGGCCTCCATTAGTGGCTGTTAAGAGATCCCTTTGTAGAGTGAGTGCACCAGTCATCAATGAATCCACAGTCCTCATTCTGTGTGAAATGCAATCTTAAAGGGATAGTTCACCCAAAAATGAAAATTCCATCATTATCTCTTCATCGTCATGCTGATTGAAACTCAGGTCTCGTTTTTTAGTCCACAAAACTGGAGTTTAATAGGGAAACAGTGTTGCCGAATCCCCAAACATTTTAAGTGAATGGTGACCAGTTTTCAGACAGAAAAAACAAGCAAAGAAAAAACATAAAATGCCTCCATACTGCTCGTCTGGTGTAATCCAAGTCTCCTGAAGAAACAACATGCCACTCACTTGTGCATGCACACCGTCACAACACACACACCCAGTTCAGATGGTATGAATGTGGCTCAAAGCTAAGAAACTACAGTGAAGATTCAGCCTAAAAACATGGTGTAAATTACATCTTTCATGTCAACCTTGCATGTTGGGGCTTTAGGAGACTTGGATTACACAAGGTCAGCAGTAGGGAGGCATTTTATGTTTTTTTCAGTCGTGGTTTTTACGTTTGAAAACTGGTCACCATTCACTTCCATTGTTTGGGAGATTCTGCAGTACTGTTTTTCTGTGAGACTCCAGCAGTGTTTTGTGGACTAAAAAACTAAACCTGACCCTCAATCAGCATGACAGTGAGTAGATACTGAATTTTAATTTTTGGGCAAACTATCCCTTTAAGGTCAGTTGAAGCCAAGATCTCTTTTCCACTGCAGGATCTTAGCAATCCGTAGGCCTGAAGCTTCCCATGATAAATAACACCTTGACAAAAATCATTTTGTGCGCTGCTGACAGGTGAGTGCAATGCAGTTATGGCACAGCCAACAATGGTGAAGTGTCACTAATGTAAATGTAAATGTTTTTTTTAGATCTACTGTGCATGTGATGACATTCAATGTCAGTATCATTAAATTAAAAGAAGAGCCCCATCCAAGGTGGGAAGTCACAGAATGGATCAGAAACAGCGGCAGACAGCTCCAAAGCCGTGACTTCTCTCAGGACACGTCACTTCCCTGAATGGCAGCTGTCTCTGTTTCTGGTCCATATGCTCAAATAAAAAAAAAAAAAAACCTGCGTCTCGAGTCCCTCTTGAATGACAGAACAGAGAAGTGAAGAGGATTTTTTTTCCTTCAACAGAAAATATAGCAATGCAGTATTTGGTCTTGCTGCACTATTACTAACAAAACAGAGCTGACTATTGCAAATGTTTTATGGTTTTTGAAAATACTACCTACCCTAGCAAGGACAAATACATTACATTGCAGTAAAACACGCATCTAAAGCAGAACACAATGGCTGCAACTTAAGTTAAAGTTTGTTAAGTTCATATAGTGGTTAAGACCTATATGAGGCTTCAGCAGTCTGGACAAGGACATGGACAAATCAAATTATTAACTTTGTCCTGGTAGTTGTGTGTAGGTTCATTGCCAGTGTTTCATTTAACAAATCTACAGTAAGTGCAATTACCAGGACACATCTTTAGCGCGCATGCGCTGACCGTGCATGCAGCCTGTTAGGATTGCTCCTGCTTGGTTTCTCTATTTTTCATACCTTTAGCTGTCTTTTTTTGTTATATTTGTCTGATTTTTTGTTAACGACTTAATCAAGCTGTGCCCTCTCTAAACATACTGGTAGAGAGAGTTCTGATCTGTTTTTTCGCCATGGAAGTACTTCTTTCACTCAGCCGGGCCTGCACTGCGCAACAACTCCTTGGCCGCATTGTTTACGTGAGGGATCAGCTGATCGCTCTGTGGCTGGCTGACATGGTGACTAGATCAACAGATATCCCTGAAGAGATCTGGAAATGTACACATAGAGGATGCAGGGGTGGTGTGAAACAGCGGAGGAAGAAAGCAGGGTCGAGGCTACGGAGGCTTATGGAGAAGATATAAGCCGTGACTCCCCTCTCTCATCACGGGGAACATGAGGTCGCTGGCTAATAAGATGCATGAGTTAACAGCACTTGCCAGGAGTCAGAGGGAGTACCAGGAGTGTAGTCTCATGTGCTTTACTGAGACATGGCTGTACCAGGACATACCCAACGGCAACATTTCCATCAGTGGCTTTCAGACTGTTTGGGCCGACCAGGATTGCGCCGAGAGCGGTAAGTGCAAAGGAGGGGGGCTTGCCATTCTAGTCAACAACCGTTGGTGTAATCCTGGTCACATTACCATCAAGGAGTGTATATGCTGCCTGGACAGTGAACTGTTAGTTGTCGGACTCAGGCCATATTATTGGCCCAGGGAGTTTTCTCATGCCATTATTGTAACTGTTTACATCCCACCTTCAGCCAACCTGACGTCGGCGTGACGTCATTCACTCCGCCATAGCCCGTCTCCAAACTCAACACCCGAGTGCATTCATCGCCATCTCGAGTGACTTCATCACGTCACCATGGCAACAACACTTCCAAAGTTCAAACAGTATGTGGACTGTCCTACCAGAGAGGAGAGAACCCTGGATTTAATGCTAAGGACGCATACAGCTGCTCCCCCCTCCCCCCTCTGGGTAGGTCAGACCATAACCCTGGTGCATCTCAACTTATGTGCCTTTGGTGAAGAGTCAGCCTGCGACCACAGGGAAAGTGAGGAGGTGGTCGGAGGAGACTTATGACACACTGCAGGGCTGTTTTGAGGTCACAGATTGGCAGGTGAGCCGCATGGAGAGGACATTGATGGGCTCACAGAGTGCAGATGTCACAGACTAAATCAACTTCTGTGTGGACTGCAATGTCCCAGCCAGGACTGTCCATTGTTACCCAAATAACAAGCCGTGAGTACCAAAGGACATCAAAGCCACTCGGAACGCAAAGAAGAGGGCTTTCAGAACTGGTCGCAGGGAGGAGGTGAAAACAGTACAGGGGGAAATGAAGGTGAAAATCAAGGAGATTAAGGAGAAGTACAGCCAGCGACCCAGTGACGCCAATGACTACAGACCTGTGGCATTGACCTCCCACATCATGAAGAACCTGGAGAGACTCGTCCTGCGTCCTGCACCACAACACTGTGTGTCAGACAGAGTGGTCAGCAACACTGGGGCCCCGCAGGGGACTATCCCCTCTCCCTTCCTCTTCACCCTCTACACCACGGACTTCAGCTATTGCACAGAGACCTGCCATCTTCAGAAGTTTTCTGATGACTCTGCCATAGTTGGATGTATCAACAGGGGTGATGAGGATCAGTACAGGGCTGCTGTGGGCAACTTTGTCAAATGGTGTGAGCAGAACCATCTACAGCTCAATGTGACAGCTCAAAGACAAAGGAACTGGTTGTGGATCTGAGGAGGACCAAGGCACCGGTGACCCCTGTCCTCCATCCAGGGGTCAGTGTGGATATTGTGGAGGACCTGGGGGTACATATTGATTACAAATGGACTGGACAAAGAACACTATCTACACTCTCTACAGGAAGGGCCAGAGTCTTCTCTATTTTCTGAGGTGACTGAGGTCCTTCAACATCTGCCAGACTATGCTCTGGATTTTCTATGAGTCTGTGGTGGTCAGTGCTATCCTCTATGCAGTTGTATGCTGGGTCAGCAGGCCGAAGGTGGCGGACGCCAAAAGACTCAATAAACTGATCCACAAGGCCAGTGACGTTGTGGCGGTGGAGCTGGACTCTCTGACGGCAGTGTCGGAAGAGAGGATGCTGTCTAAGTTGCGTGTCATCTTGGACAATGTCTCCCACTCTTCCCTCAGAGTCTGTCACTCCAAGTAAATAGACTCACTTGGACTCACTTCAACAGTGCTACAAGCTACTTTTAGTCACATATATAGCAAGTCCTCATCAGAAACTTATCAGAACAATCTTCATCAGAAGATTTCTATTTATATTTCATAGTACGTGCAATAATTTCAACTGTTTATATGTGCAATAATTTCAACTTATTGCACAGTACTTGGTGCAATAATCAAGACTACACTGACATCACCACTACATTTATTTATTATTTAATACTGAATTTTAATCTAATACAGGTATTTTATCACACTTCACACACCATCTTCAGCATTACTGTTGTTGTACACTAGCATGTGTACCACTGCCGTATATACTGGTGTATATCTTGTTTACATTTTTTGACCACTTATTTCTATTTTTAGACCACTTTTTTCTATTTTTCTACTGTTGTATATAAACCACTATTTTATTTTATCTTATTTGTATCTTTCTAAATTTATTTCTACGTAGGATCTCTAACTTAATTTCTATATTTCTATGCTTATGTATATGCATATATCTCTGTTCTATTCTATTTTTGAAGGATGCAACTGTAACACTAACAATTTCCTCCTGGGGATCAATAAAGTATTTCTGATTCTGATTCTGATATCTCTCTCTGGCACAGCAAGTAAACACTGTCTGCGCAAACACAGAGAAAATTCTGTACTAAAAGACAAGAACATAGACTGACTTTAGCCTGTTCCTCCCCCATAAAGCACTTTCTAAACAACTGATAACATGCTTTCAGCCACAGCCATGAGAAAACTGAACGCTGACTTGCAAACAGGTAGCTTCATAACATGCAAGTGTTTAGTATGAAAAACCAGGGAGGCAGAAATCTGTGGGTGAAACAACACCAAGCAAGCTGGAGGGGTGGGTGGGTGGAGGTAGGTATATCCTTTTGGATGCCATAGCTGTAGGCCTGCTGACTGATAGATGTGGCCTCAGACATCAACAGTGCAAGCAACAAGCCACAGGCACAGAGCTGATTAAAGGGGCATTACGTCAACCCTGAGTAGGCAATGAGGGAGTTATAGGCTCTGATGCACTATGATGCATAATCCACTCCAGTTCTCAGAGGACTGCACCCTTCTGCTCAGAAAAAGTCAGTATCTGACTGTTCAATGAGACTTAGACTGGTACAATGCAGCTATGATGTCATCAACAGACAGGAAGATGTACTACATAACATCTATGATAGTATTGTGAAATACGACATCAATAACTGGCTGTTCAAGCTGAGTCCCACGTACAAACTGGATGCCCAGCTCACTGGTGAGTGACTGAGCATCTGCAGTGTGTTCAATATGATTCCAGGTACAGCTACTTTTGTATTGGCATGAACTTGTTAATGTTGCTCTACTCATAACCACCATATGTCTTGCACCCCTTGTTGGTTTTAAGAATTTGTTTCAGATCAAATGCCGGACATAAGGATGAAGAGAAACATGCTGGAACCAGGACTGAACACAAGATTCTGAGGCAGCCCAGTGTAGAACTGGAGTTTAGACCCATGCATCCCTGGTGTATTAGGGATGGGACTCACCCAGTGTTGCCGCCGTCACACAAGGACGTGGCGAGCGTCTACTTGGCGTGATGCTCGTAGGGAATGCTATTCTGAGGTTGGGGGAAGGGAGAGAGAAGGCCCAATATGTCAGAACCCAGTCAAAACCCACATCGTGCACCAACCACACAACTGGAGAAAAGAAAAGTTTTTCTAACTAGAGATGTGTCTGACTGGTGTGCTGTCAGATGAGTATCAAGACTTTTGTCTGCAGCCCTGGATCTGAGTCTTGTGTTATCCCCTACACATCAGTCTTTTGTAAATCACGTTAACAAAAACACCATGAGCATCACTCTCCAGTAATCACAGATTAACATTGAATGATCTTATGAACTAGCAAGATACAGACTTCTATGAAGACAAAGTTTAATGAATATATTTCTACCTGCTGCTGGTTACTGGAAATCTTAAAGCCCAGCTTTCACCTGCGTATTCAGAAGAGGGCTTCTACTTCAAGCCTAGCTTAGAGTGACAGAGCTACCTACAGTAGATAGAGATTTTTCTTTCTGCCCATGATAGGGGTTAGAAGATCTAAGAGAGGAAGATGTGTCTCAGTGGTGTCCTTTACCTGTGAGGTTGACATGCGAGAGGTATCCTGCCGTCCTGTTAGATCTGACGATGATACGTTGACAGGAGCGCCACGGTGCAGTCGCATGCTGACCTTTCGTTCACGTTCCATACCAGACACTTGTCGGGGGGATGTGTTCGCTGTAGATCAGAGAACAAAAACAAAGAACACCATCAGCATTGTCTACTTTTGAGAGAATGGATATCATGAGAGAATGTTTGAATACCCCATCTGCATTAGATTCTGCACCAACAGCCCTGACCACTGTTAGCATTTTTTTGATTCAAGTGCCCAAGTTTCCCTATTGACATTGAAACATTTTTCCACATCTTGTTTGAGAACTCTCCCAAACAAACTAAGTGAAACTGCACTAATGTTGCCAAAAAACAAACAGCTCCATAATATTGTTTTAATATGACTATACCTAAATACAGTATAAGCTGACTGAAATCAGGGAATTTGTGGTGCCTGACAGTTTTGATATGGCCTTCATAAAAGGCAAAACAATCTTCATATAACTCATTTCCAGAATTTTAATGTTTTTTTACTACAGAACAAAGCACATATTGTAAAGCACTGAATACTAGCCTTGAAATCTTTGAATAACGGTAAAGGTCTTTTTTTTATACAAAGTACAACATACTGTGAGATTCTGGCCTATGCTTTCAATCCATCCTAGTATTCGGAGCAGCGAGGAGCCACTGTGCATACATGTTTTTGATGATGGAGAAAAACTGAGAACCAGGAGGAAACCTGCACAGGAAGAACACGCAAACTCCACACAGGAAGGAGCTGCCCAAACTGGGATTTAAACCCAGAACCTGCTTAGAGTGAGGTCAAAGTACTAACTCCTACGCCACTGTGCCTCCTGATTTTTACAGAATTTGGTTCAGGATCATGCAACATTTACAGCATTACAGGGCAGAGCGGCCGAGACAGGCTGGAGTGAACTGACCTGTGTGTGAGGTGGGTGTTAGCGGTGTGGGCGGGGCGCCGTCCTGGGTTCCTCGTGGTCGTCCTGATGCAGCAGGGAGTCCTCTGGCCCCTGGGTTCCTGCCATGCCTAAGCCTGTCCTCCCGGTCCCGGCGCTCTCGCTCTGCTTCCTCTGCTGCACGGTTGGCTCCCTGTGTACAACAATAACACATAATTAACAAAAACACAACTGGTTCCTTCTGGTGGCACTGCAGGAAAGTAAGCCAATCACCACAGGAACCATTTTCTGGGCAACATGGATATTTGTACCAAATATCACAGCAATCCATCCGACAGTTGTGAAGATATTTCAGTGAAAGTCAGACATGTCAATTCGATGGTGTTACTAAATAAATTATTAGCATCATCCTTTCAGGATCATGAACACTATTCAAAACTTGCATAGTCTATATCAATGAAAAACATAAAAATTCATCAAATACTTGACCAAAGTGGTAAACTGAGTAATTTTGCCATCCTCACAGCCATACTGAATTTAGCCTTAGATGAAGTTCCTGAGCACAATTAGTAGGGATGCATGATAACTATCGGTACCGATAATTATCGGCCCGGTATTGGAAAAAATGACGTCACACAGATAAGTCTGATAATGAAATTTTTCTGCCGATAACTACATCGAATTATAAATAGCCAACACTGCCTTGATTTCGCTCATTTTCAGTCGTTTGTTTGCCCTGTGTTGCTGGTGCCTGCTGTTGCCACGCGCATAACGTCATATTGATCCGCCACCTCAAACATGAACATGGCACCACCATCACCAGTGTGGGCATTTTTCACTATTTCTGAAAAGGATAACATGATTCAGTATGCAATAAATGTTCAGCCGAAGTGCTGAGAGGAGGTAAAAAGTCTACCAGTTTCAACACATCCAACCTTACTTATTAGCCACTTAAAAGTTTCACCATCGTAACGACGGTATATGGAGAGAGTATGAGGATGTGAAGACTGCTGTGGCTAACGCTGCACTGCCTCCATGGAGTCTGGAGTAGGGATGTTCCTGGCGACTAATTTCCCTGATGATTAAACGCAAAATTTAATTTAGACTAGTTGACTAGTCTAACACTAAGAAAACACACAGAAAGCAGTTAAAATTGAACAGAATTTATTAATTTATAATGTTAAATACTGTCTGTAAAAATACTGTGTATTAAGAGCTATTTGAAGCTGTTAATCACAGTCAACAATCGCCAAATCGCACTTTAAATGCCGCTGAACTGAGCACTACTTTGCGCTGTGCAATACAAACATTACATATTAATATATAAAACATGACAACAACTCACTAAATGCTTCACCTTTTCAGACCGAAGAGGATGACAGTGTCTGCGGGTAAACAACCTGGAGCTGACTGTCAGCTGCCAGCCTGCCACACAGTGTGGCTAACATTAGCAGTGCTAGCAGCAGCAGCAGCTACTCCAGGTTTAAGTCCGTGTCTGTACTTAATGTGGTCACGTTACCCCAGTCGAGTGAATATATGTATCAGTTTATTCTGCCACAGTCTACATTCAACATTATTTCTATCGTCTAGATTAAAACACTGCGAAACCACGCTGGTTTTTCGAGCTGTCATCTGTCCGACTTTACTGATATAAACATCCGTGGTTGCCTACTAACTATATAATGTACTCGCAACACACATTCAAACGCTCATCCAAAACAACGTACAGTTTTCATTCTGTAAATCTTTTATTTTTGTATGGACAGTGATGCACTTTATTTTTGCACTGAGTTTTTGTTCTGTAAAATCTTTTTTATTGAGCGATGCAGCTGAGTTAAGCAATAATAAATGTTTTTTTTGAGTCATAACTGTTTTTGTTTTTGTTGTGATTACAACACTAGTGATGTTACATTATTTTGATAAGTCAGAGGCAGAGTTATAATGTTAAATTCATCTTTACTCACTACATCTTTGCCTTTCGTTACCTCAGGTGTATATATAAACTATTAAAAATGTTAGCGGTTATCGGCATCGGTTATGAGAAGCAGGAAGTTATCGGTATCGGTGGGAAAAAAAAATTATCGTGCATCCCTAACAATTAGTAAGGGTACCCACTATTATTATCAATATGATATGGTGGGATTTTTACTCAGCCCATCTGCCCTGCCTAAATGTTGTTTCAAAGGCTTTTCCACAATAACAAAGACAAAACCCTGAGGGAAAATGAAAAACACAAAATGAAAATTATAAAATGAAAAATATAGGCAAAACAATTTCAGTCTTAAAATATCAATGTGCCTTTTGCTATTCTGAAATAAAATGCCAAGATATCAACACAAATACCTCATATTGACTCAATGCAGGTATCTACAACCACTTATATACACTGTAGCTGACGTTTAAACCCCTTTCAGTTCCGACATTATAAGTACTCACAAACTTGAGCATGTTCCAATCAAATACATAGTCATAAGAGAAGCCCTGTCTGTGGAACAGATTCCTGAAGAGCTGCCGTAGGTACGAGTAGTCCGGCTTGTCATCAAAGCGCAGAGAGCGGCAAAAATTCAGGTAGGTCGCAAATTCAGCTGTGACAACGAGGGAGAAAACATTTCTCAGCTGATGGGTGTGACTGTTCTTGATTGATCATGATCATCAGTCAAAATGGAATATGAAAGCAATTCAGAATAATTTTAAATGAAGAAAGCCTTAAAAAAAAAAAGTTGAGACTCACAGGGGTACCCCTTGCAAAGCACCTCAATGGGGGTGGACATTTTCTTCTCACTGATCCGTTCATACTTCTGCCTCTTGGTAGCAGCCTTGAGGCCTTGCCAAGGCAGCGAGCCCAGATTAAAATACATAAGAACGTAGCCCAAGGACTCCAGGTCATCGCGCCTCGACTGCTCTGTAGAGGGAGACAACAGACATGGGGAAGAATGAAAAGAAGAGACAGGGCAGTAATGCGTTCATGTCACACAGGCTTCGTAAGTATTGGGTTTTTTGTTTTTGTTTTTTTTTTTGTTTTTTTTTTTACCAATCCCCAGATGTGTGTTGATTGAAGCATAGCGTGCAGTGCCAGTCAGGTTCTTGTTCTCGCGGTAGGGGATGTGCTGGTGTGTGCGAGCATCACGATATTTTTTTGCCAGGCCAAAGTCAATAATGTAGACCAGGTTGCCCTTTTTGCCCAGTCCCATCAGGAAGTTATCAGGCTTCACATCTCTGTGGATGAAGTTCTTGGAGTGAATGTACTCAATGCGGCTGATCTGCAGTGGAGAACAACAAAAAAACAGACATACTAGGTCACTACACCATGTTAGTATGAAAGCATTCACCAAGCACAGGCAGACAACCACACACTCACCTGTCTGACAGCTCATTCCATACAATACAGTCAAGTCACATTTTGGAGGTCAGATTATTGTCTATTGACTAAACTTAATGACTGCGCCATTAATTGGAGCAAACCATTGGCTTACTAAATATTATTTGGATTATTTCTGGGAGTTCCAAGTTCTTGTTCCTGATTATTGTATAAAGTTTATGGTTCAGTGGTTATTGAATTAAATTAAATTAAATTATTTAAATAAAGACAAGAAAATGCCTCTGAAGTATATTCTATTCTAGTCATTATCATCATTATTTATTTATGCAGGAAATCTCAATAATAGACTAGAATTCTAGACCAGACTAGAATTACCACCTCAGGTTTGTATGCCTCCACTAACCAATCAAGCTGCCATTTACGTTCATGTCGGAATTTATCACACATTTATCTTCACTTAGAGACTATTTTTTACAGAGAATTAAGGAGGACTACTGGAGAGCTGAACATTATGTCACAGTGAAGCTGACCACTGACCTTTTTGATATAAAATGTCATACCCACGCATATCAATGAGCCTTGGGTATCCGTGCCCCTGATGGTTCACTGGTTGTCCTTCCTTGGACCACTTTTGATTGGTACTTGACACTTGATACCAGGAACACCCCACAAGACCTTGTGTTTTAGAGACGCTCTGACCCAATCGACTGGCCATAACAGTCTGGCCCTTGCTGAAGTCACTGCCCATTTTCCTATTTCTAAAGCATCAACTTTAAGATCTGACTGTTAACTTACTACCTGTTGTGGCTGATGTCCATAAAAACAACCAAAGCTCTTTATACTCTCATTTTCAGCTGCTCTGGATTAAGCTAGTGGTAGAACATATGATGGTATCTGAAAGTGGGATATGGGATACATGTGGATAGAGGTCAGAGGTGCAGTCTCACCATCTGATCAGCGAGTAGGAGGACTGTCTTGAGGCTGAACTTGCGGGAGCAAAAATTGAAGAGATCCTCCAGGCTGGGCCCCAGCAGCTCCATCACCATCACATTATAATCACCTTCTGCTCCACACCACTTTATTGTTGGAATGCCCACTGCAAAAAAATAAAGGTAGTAAATGCAATTACAATGGCATTAAGACAATAATAATGCAGTCTAGAGAACACCTTTGAAGATGTGTTTCACTTACTGAAGACCAGGACGAAGGCAAAAGCCCCTAAAACTAACAAGAAGTGAAGGTGGCAACAGTTAGGGCTGAGTATTGTTTAAAAAGCAGTGCCTCCAGGATTTAGCAGGCCTTTTTGGGGGCAAAATCTTTTTGGAGCTCAGTCAAATCACAAAATTCAAAGTGCACAGAGCATTGATAAATGCCGGTAACAACGACAAACCTTGTGCTCTTTTCAGAACCTTTGAGAATATTGAAAAATTAAAATAGCAAAAAAAAAAAAAAAAACACTGAGTCAGTGAGACGTACGCATGTGACATTTAGAGGACAGCTGTAACTGGTGGAACTCACTGGACATCTGACAACCATCCACCAAATTGTGTTTTTTCCTCTATTTGTAACAGTCTGTAAGCAACCCCATGTTAGCCTTGAGAAATACTCTCCCCCTCAGCTCCAGGTTATCCATCCCCACGGTGGCAAGGAGATGATACACTAGGACGATGTGGTGAACAGACTCACCATTAAGCTGACAGGTTAGCCGCACTGGCTAGCTAACAAGCAGCACAGTGTTCACTTAACATTAGTTATCTGTGACGATATGCAGCTGTCGGTAAAAAACAATGGAACAAAACCAAGCCTCCTGTCTCTGGATGAAATGTTAATGCAGTGTTTTTTCCTGCACGCTTCTATAATGTGTAACGCTGGACAGCCAATCATCAGCATTATTAATACTTGGCATAAGCTTGCTGCATCACCAAGGAAAATGCCAAGCATTTGTTGATGTGAGTTGTAACTTCATTAGCAGCACATTCACTGCAGTCTTCACTATTATCGTTTTCTGTCTGGCTCCTTATATTCAGGGTGTTAGTGATAAACACAGCTAGGCCACCTTTCTACTCCACCAAATATTCTGATTCTATTCTCAAATATTATCACTAGCTATATATGTGCCACATTTAAATGGAGAAGAAAACCAGTGGTGGGTGGAAGGGACAGCAGACAATCAACAAGAATAAGATTAGGAGAAAAAAACTAAACTTATCACATCACTGAGTACAAAAAGACTAGTACAGAAATCTTATCAAGAGAGACAGAGAGGAAACAATGAGGAGATGGAAATGACTGAGATGGAGAACTGAAGTCCAATGAAATATGAGGATTTCAGCATGTGAATCAATACATCACCTCCTCCTTGCATCATCTTGTAGATCTTGCTCTCGATGTGGAGCTGGGGGTGCTTGGTCTTCACACATTCCAACTTAATTGCAACCTCCTCTCCCACTGAAATATCCGTGCCTGGAAAAGGACAAATGGTAACACACATGTTGAGGTTAAAAGGATTTGTCCATCAAAATTACAAAACATAGTGTCATCAAGCTACTTGTTTTGAAATATACACTCCTATGACCTCATCAATTGTTACTAATAAAAACTGTTAACAAAAGCTGTGAATTACCTTGGGTAACCTGAAACCTCATCTGACTGGTTGCTGCTGGCTTTTTCAAATATAGTATTTTATTGCTGTGAGCAGGGCTGTGTAAAT
This sequence comes from Lutjanus argentimaculatus, assembly GCA_034769285.1. Taxonomy (NCBI): domain Eukaryota; kingdom Metazoa; phylum Chordata; class Actinopteri; order Lutjaniformes; family Lutjanidae; genus Lutjanus; species Lutjanus argentimaculatus. Next base: position 605,785 of record JAWZSL010000051.1, read on the forward strand.
CACATTCTTTTACACTGAAAGCCAGTTTTAATTTATTTTATTTTGTCCTCAGTGCTGCGTGACCGTATTCAGAGCTCAAACTTATTTTCATCATCATAATCTACTTCCTTCACAGATCTGAGAGAGGGATACTGACAAGGAAGTGGACTATGATAAAACCAGTCCACGCCTCTCCCAACCTTGCAGCAAATCAAAACACGGTCAGAAGTCAACTCTCTCCTGGCTAGTTTCACACGTAGAGAAAGGCCATGCTTAAGATTAAGCATGAAAAGGCAACAGGTGTGACTGCTATTATAAAGTTCTAAGCTTATACAGAATGCCAAGTTTGGGGAAAAAATCTGCTACTGGTTCACACAACAGAGAGATATACTAAGAGGATACAATGCCAACTACACCCTCCAAAATGATTATGAAGGAATGCAAGGAATACCTTGCATTAATACTGTTTCATTAGTATGCCTGCATCAATGTGACCCCCCCCCAAAAAACCTTAAAGTTGTAACAGAGCACTTTTCAGATAGAGCAGGTCTAGACTGAACTCTTTATAAAATCTGTACTTGATCCTTTCTCTTAATTCAAGTTGTTATATTTCGTCTTTTTATTTGTAGTTATTCATAATTATTAGAAATGCCAGTTAAGGTTTACTGTGTTAACTTGCTATAAAGACTATCTACAAATATCAATATTGGAATTTCTTAAATCCCTAATATAGGGATTTTTCCCAAAAATCCAGTATCTGTTGCACTCTAGCCCTGACATTTAAATATATATTGCCTTTGTACTGTTTTAAATTGAATACACTTCAAATAAGATTATCAAATGATCGCATTCTATTGTAAATATATATAACTATTCCACTTTGATGAAAAAGTTCTGAAGGTATGAAGTTAGAACAAAGATATTACCTGGAGCCGAGTGCACCAGCTGGGTGTAAAAAAGAAGGTCTTAACTCTTACGCCGGACTTAACTACGTCCGACGTGATTGAAATTTACACCGAGTGCACCAAGCCGGACTCACCATGGTCATAGCTGCGCCTGGTCTTACAATGCGCGTTCACGTGAGTACACGCGAATTGTTGATTGTTGCCAAGCAACACACTTCCTACGCCGAGCCTTATCATGCATTTATCATGTCTCCCGCAGTATTTTGAAAAGCTCCGTTGGCATAAAACTGAGTGCAATCAGCACCTGCAGGGTGGGGGACAGCGCCGCGTCTCTGTCCAACAGACGCTGCAGCTGAGGGGAGAGCACTTTAATTCAAACAGCGATTCTCTGCTAAAATTAAATCTTTATCACTTTCTGAATATATATCGAGCGGATTTGTCCTGTCATGGATGACACTTTCTCTTCTGAATGCCATCTCTTTAATCATCCTGTAAACAAGGTGCACTGCTACCCCTCATTCTCTTTTCTGGTGGTATGATTCCATAAAAATTACCATGGATACAAGTCTTAGTTTCCTACTTACGCCTGCTCCACACTAGGCGTAAAAGTTACACCCAGGCAGAACACACACAGGGCTTAAGTCTAACAGGTGCACTCATCTTAACCTTAAACTGGTCGTAACTTGCCGTTCTAAGTCGGACGTAACGTTACACACCCAGGCGTACGCCCAGCTGGTGCACTTGGGCCCTGATCTCTGTAGCCCACTCCTCATCTTTGCTTGAGGCTAGGGGCTCAAGGCTACATTAGCCGCTACTAGCATAACACCCTGGCTCTGCTGTCAGTGGTTGAGTTGCATTGTATTATCATGGAACCAGGTTGACAAGGAAAAAATGCATGGGATAAAAGACAAAATCTCTGGTTCTGCTGCATAGATTTTTTTTAACTATCCATGGAGTGTCTAACAATATTATAGGAGAGCAATGCTAAAAGTGCTCAACAGAATACTCTTAACACCTCCATGTGCAAACAATATGTTTGATGATTCATATGTGTGTGGTTACATAAAACCAACTGCAGCAATTTCAACTACAAGGTTAGGGAATCATGGCTAGCTACAGCTCCTCTCACTCTTTGTCTGCTTGCATTCAGGATGACTAACACCAGTACACACAAATAAACCTGTGTTCAACCTCAGCCATACATTTTTTTAACACTCTTGACAAGGGATATTGCTGACCCGATAGGACACAAGTGGAGTACACTAATGTCAATGTTGGGGCAGCAACAAAATGGGGCCCCATTTATGCTTTAGAGGCTCTTTTTCACATTTCAGCTTCACAGCAGATTGGTTCCCAAACTGTTTCTGCATGCCCATCTTCATCTCATCCTCATCTTTATGCAATTAAAAATCATGTTCCTGGCTGCATGAAGTCCTTACATTCAAGACCAATTCTCACAATTCCAAGTGCACAGCTGCCATATTGGTACGGAGAAGCCATGCCTCGAGGCAAGATTTTAGAAGACTTTATGATGCCACTGTTTCATTAAATTTAGGTACATTTTGCAACAAAGCTAAACATAAAATGTGAAACTACAGCCATACTCTAGGGAGGGGTGTTGAGAGGCAGTACTAAATTGGTATCCGTATTTATGTAAGTAGTCAGCCATTAGCGAGCTTGCAGGCAAGACAGATGGGTAAAAAAAAATTAACGGATATTAGACCTTCATAAAAAAACAAACAAACCTACAAATAAAGCCTGTTGAGTAGAATTATGCCAACAACAGCTCCAAACTAAAATTGAAAAAGGAACCATCAGCCAACTGGGCTCAGAGACTCAGTTCCCTAACTTTGGCCAACTCTTCAGAGCCTTAGGACAGTCCACATTATAACAAGAAAAAAGAAATACAATAGCTTTTAGAAAAACACAACAAAAACTCAAAGCAAAATGGAATGTTATATGGCCCTAAACTGTCAGTACACAATGGCAGAATATCTGACCACCATGACTGATCAGATGTTAAGACATTGGGCCTCATGCAAGAACTGCTTGTACGAACAGATTTGTCTATTATCATTATGTTGATGTTTGTTTGCTTTGTCAATGCAAGTGCCATCTGTCTTTTCATGTAAATAAAGCCAGAGATGCACTGGTTACAGTTTGCTTGGCTGATTCCAATGTCTGATTTTTTTATGGATCTGACCTGCCAAGTTTGAATTTGGCCAATTCTGATTTTAAGTCTAAGAACTATGATTGACAGAATACAGAAACATTTGTGTAACTTTAAAAAAAAAACACTACTAAAGAAACTTTTACATTTTCTCATAAAGTGCTCCAGGTTACAGCCAGGGCTTATATTAACATATGAAGATTTGAATGAAAAACTGTTTGAGGAGACGCGTTGTTTATTCTTCAGCCAGACTTGGAGGTGGGATTTAAATTGTCAGCCTGTGAACAGTAGTTGCTACTAGCTAACATTAGCGTGACGAGCTAGAGAGTGTACCATTGTTAGGAGACACTGTCGTCTCCGTGTAGACTGTCTCTCCACTCTTTGTCCTGTTCATGGAATCTATTGCTAAAGCCAACTTCATGCAAGCATGTATCTGAATGTGTGTGGGCTGTGACCAGCGCTGCTGTGTCTGTGACATTACTGCCTGTGTCGCTGTGTGCATGAGGTGACCATTGTGTGGAGCATGTGTTTGAATATGACCAGTACAAATGGGCTATGTGATGCTGACTGGCCAGTCACACTGAAAACTGGCCAGTTCTGGTCTCTGGCCAGTCCATCCGTGCATCCCTAAATAAACTTCATTATGCTGAAACTGAATTGAGAGAAAGTGTGTGTGTGTGGGATACATAACTGTGAATTTAGTAGTAGCAAGTATAGCAGTGAGTGCAGTGTGTGTACAGCATGGGGTCTCAAACTCAAATTGGCTTGGGGCCACTGCTAGCATTTTCCTCTACGGGGGGGCCACTTTGACATCCGAAGCACTACCAGAAAGCGCAATATTTCTGAAAATTTACTTTTCATTTCCATTGCTAACATATTTCCGTAACACTTAAGAAATTCAAACTAGGGCTGTCGAAGTTAACATGTTAACGCATGCGATTAATCTGGAAACAATAACGCGTAAAAAAAATTAACGCATGATTAATCGCGTCACGTGACTGTCTGTGTATAGTCTGTCAGTACATATATGTATACAGTCAGAAAAGTATGTAAGTAAATGTACTCGCATTGCAGAAAAATTGGACTGACATTAAATAAAAGTAAAAAAGGACTTCATTAATACTGGTAGTGATGAGTCAACTCAATGCATAAGCAGCATTTTATTGTAACAGCTGCTCAAAGTGGATCTAGTTTGAACTGCTTTGTGTGGGTTATAAAATAACAGTTATACAATAATAGCATTAAGAAATGCTGCTGGAAGATCCCTGCACTTGTTGTTTTAAGATAATTTAAACATATTGCTTAAAAGCGTTTCAACAAAAATTTGTGTTGAAGTTGAAGGTATTTTTACTTTTTTTTTTTTTTAAGTATACAAAAAACTAACGGTAGACGGTATTCAGTCTAAATCTAATCCCAGGTGTGTTATTCTCAATTTTGACACCAAAATTTAAATTTTTCCTGCAAATGAATATTGGTTCTTAATATCAGTTATCTGTCTACTTGATTATTAATCATCAATATCGGTCCTGGGAAGGAAAAAAAAAAAAAAACCAAGAAAAAACACCAACACACCAGTCGATCCCTACTGTAGGGGTGGGGGAAATAATTTATTCTTGGACGTACTGCTATTATTGAAAGAACTGATGCAGAAAAGTCAATCGGAAATTTAAAACCCAATTGTAAAGATTATGATCACCTGTAGCAATTTTTTAAGATGGGCTATTTGTTCCTTATGGCTGAACCAATTGGATGGTGAAACATGTGCACCACTTTACGTTCTAAATTAAGCTATTTCTAAACAGATACAAGCCAACTGTTACCCCCTGGCTTAAAAGCTTATAGGGATAGTTCACCCAAAAATGAAAATTCAGTCATTATCTACTCACTCTCTTGATGATTGAAGGTCGGGTTTATTTTGTTAGTCCGCAAAACAATGCTTGAGCTCCACAGGAAAACAGTGTTGCAGAATCTCCCAAACAAATGAACTGAATGGTGAACAGTTTTTAAATGTACAAAACAACTGGAAAATAAAACATAAAATGCCTCATACTGCTCATCTGGTGTAATGCAAGTCTCCTGAGGTCCTGACTTAACGTTTGCACACCGTCACACCACACACACCCAGTTCAGACAGTGTGCATGTGCACATGGATGTAGCTCAAAGCTAAGGATCTACAGTGAAGATTCGGGCTAAAAACATGGTGTAAATAACATTTTTTAGTCAACATGGCATGTTGGGGCTTTAGGAGACTTGGGATTATGCCAGACTAGCAGCGTGGAGGCATTTTATGTTTTTATTCTGTTGATTTTTTTACGTTTGAAAACTGGTCACCATTCACTTCAATAATTTGGGAGATTCTGCAGTGCTGTGTTCTTGTGAAACTCCAGCAGAGTTTTGAGGACTAAAAAAACTAAACCCTATCTTCAATCGTCATGAGGATGAGTAACGACTGAATTTTCATTTTTGGGTGAACTACCCCTTTAAAATTGACACATCAATAATAATTTTAGAATTGCATTGTAGCCCTTTGAATCAAAATCAAAAGGTGTCAAGAGATTCCCATCCTTAATTTACTGTGCCAAACCCAGTAGGCTTGTCAGACAGACTACAGGCTCTTGGCCATGGTTCTGTTACAGAGTAAATTCTGTGCAAATAAATTCTTTGGTCACGTTAACATTTAAACACCCATTACAGGGTCTGTTGACCAAGTCAACTCCTCCTGCATCTAGTTATGCCATGACAAGACTAAACTCTCTCTTGTAAGTATTATCTTAGAAGTTTCCAAAGCCTGCACATCAGGCAGAGAGCTGACTGGAAAAAAACTGTGTGATCACAAACATGTTCATATTACAAACATTATTCAACAGTAAGTCTATGTTTTACATAGCTAATAGAAACTAAAAGAAGTACCCATGTAGAAGTGAAGATGAGTGGTAGGATTAGGCACACTGGGAAAGGGCAGAACTGCCTAGCCATGTAGCGACTGTAATCTTTCATAAGTGGAATTAGCTGACAGACAGCAAGCTACTCTTTCATTTGGCTGCTAAAATGACAACCAACAGATTTTATTAATTCTCAGAGTAGTGAAATAAAACTCTCGGCTGTTGTCAGCCAAATGTATCATAGAGGTGTATTATGTCCATGGTGATTGTTGACTGAACCGTTCCAGTTACCTACTAGCAAACAACTGCTGCTCAGTCTTCAGTTTTGTTCCACTCAAGTAACGTTACACAGTGTGATATATCCTCTGTTTGTTTATACAGACTTAGTGTACACAGGAAGTAGTTTAAGTTTTCACTGGTTTTATGTAACATACTGTCAGTTCAACAAGCTAGCTGTCTTGCCTGGAATTTCTTTTAATGCTTTCAATGGCACAAATCGGCCAGGGTATTTCACCTCACATCGCCTTGTCTAGTCATTTTAACAGACAGTGTACAATAGTTAACTTAGTAAGACAGAGGTCGGTTAGGAAGAGTATGTAGCTCGTTGACGTAAACTGAGGTTAACAGTCAAGGCATGAACGTAATGTCATTTGGACTCAGGAATACTGTAAAATATTGCGAACAGAGGACGGGGACAGCAGGATACCATCTGGTTATGTAGCAGTGAGTTGAAGATAACAGATTTTACTCACCTAGATAGATGTCCCCGAAAGATCCGCTTCCAATCTTCCTGCCCAGTCTGTATCGGTTCCCCACTCTCAGCTCCATTTCGCCCTTAAGTTAGCTAGCTAACGTTCCGTCTGTTGCTGTGTCGGTACCGTGGATATTAACGTTCTTATCCGAAATATTCAGCTTTAACCTTTAGTTTACGTTAACTCGGCAAATATTGGACCTTCCTCTACCAGTTTACAACCCTCGTAATTCACACTCCCCCGTCCCCCAGAATCCCAGCTCCTTCTGTAACAATACAAATTTCACCATCCCTTTTTTATATTTCTGACGAACGAAGACCTAAAATATCGATATCCTCCGGTAGTGTGCAACGCGTAGTTTATGTTCTCCGTATTTTGGGGGCCATTGTTGGCAAAAACATAAGGATGGAGACGGATTTTACTGGTAGACTTAACCCTAGCTGTTGGTAGCTTCACTCCACAGTCGGATCTCTCCTCCACCGTGAAAGCTGGTATTCGCTTCTGACGTCACTTCCCGTAGCAACTAAAGGCAGATCTGGAAAAAAGACCTGGAACAGTCAATGACAGTATACTGTGTGTAAAAGCCAAAAGTTTATTAATTAAAATGTTATTTACATACAGTTACATCATACATATGGACAGCTCTAATAATCCATTTAGCACAAGAACCTTCAGTGTCATGTGACTACACTGTTATTCAGAAGATTTGGGCCAGTGTTGGCCTACATTAGGCCAGTGGTGACATAAAAATGTATTTATTTGTTTGTTTGTGTAGTTATTTTACAAAAAGGCTTCATAGTTCAACAAATAATATTAAAATTTAAATCTAAAATATGGAATAGATTATGTTCTTATCAAGTGGAATGATAATAAACAATAAATAATTCTAATAATAATGGTGAAAACTGGCTCTCTCTACATAGGTATTCTGTGTTGATGTGGTACAAATTTTTTTTTTATACATGTTTAATATCTTTCTAATACTATTTGATCTCATGTTGTCATTTCACATAATTAAGTAAAAGTGTAAAAAAATAGGCTACATCAAATTATTCCAAGGAACATTCATGAGGGGGTCCCTGGCAGGCCTAGATTTCTATCTTGTAAGGGGTCCCTTGCTGAGAAAATTGAAAATTGAAATTGAGAACCTCTGCATTAGACTACTAGGCACCACTGTGGCTTCTGTAGCTGAACACAATACATCCGGAACCTTCTGACTGGTGAATTTTATGTTGTTTTACATTTTGAGCCTATTGGCATTAGCACTAGAATGCCAATTAATTAATGTTAAAAGATTATTACCCCCCGGGTGGACGTTTAGCTCAGTTGGTGGAGCGTCCGACCCATGTATGTAGGCTGTTAGTCCTCTGCAGCGGCTGCTGGTTTGACTCCCGCCTCCGGCCCTTTGCTGCGTGTCATCCCCTCTCTCTCTCTCTGCCCCCTTTCCTGTCTACTCTTCAGCTGTACTATCTAATAAAGGCAAAAATGGCCAAAATAAAAAAAAAAAACTAGAAAAAAAAAAAAAAAAGATTATAACCCCCCCCCCCCCTAGAACTTTAATCTGGCTCCACCAAACACCAAACAGTGGAAGTTGGCAGTGACAGGGATAATACATGGGAGGAATTTGAATTGTCAACAACAAAATTGGGGGAAAAAATAAATAAATAAATAAATAAATAAACGCAGCCCAAACCCAATGTAAGCAAGCCCGTGAAATATGTCAACCCTACCTGACCCAAATCCGTCAGGTGCCATCTGGTTCAGGCACAGATCTCAAGCTCTACCCCCCTTACTGTAAAATACAAGCAAATTGAATGCGTGAATTATTTTTTAATCATCCAGTCATAATAATATTAGGCATTTTGTCCTTAAAGTCTTAGCAGAGCTACACTAAACATGACATTTTGAGACAAGTACACATTTGACACATTAATAAGTCTTATTAAAAGTAGTAATTAATTAGTATGTTACTTAACACACAATGTGGCTGCACACATATAAACAGTGCCAGACAAACACCCAGCCATACATGAGTGATTACAGACCCATTGACTGCTGTGCCAACATGTCCAGGTTTGCAGCATGCATGTGCATGTTTGGACCATGTCTTGTTCTCAGATTGACACAGCCACAAGGTTGGTTTGTGGTTTTGCACATATTGTCATACTGTGAATGAAGTAAAAATTCCAAAGATTTTGTAAATATCCAGACATATGTTAACAAACTTTTCTCTGCTTTAGCGTATAAGATTATGGTTGCCAAAAACATACGACTACTATTCATATGAATGTAATTTGGTCTGCTGAGCAGTTTCAGTTGAATAGACAGACAAAGACCAGTATTGATTGAGATGAGACAATTTTGAATGTTCCAGCATTCAGATCATATAGAGACACACCTGACAAAAAATGTATTGTATTAAACTGGTGAAAGACGAGGGTAAAATTTTCTGTTGGTTGTAGGGTTTATTACACAGCTCTGAGAATGACAATCCAGCATTTTACCAGCTAGTTCTTTTGTCTGTCTCAATTTCATGAGGGAAGTAGGTTCAAATGTAAATTACCCCTTCATCATAGGGAAATTCATGTTTTTGTTATGGAGAAGTAAAGGGCAGTCTGTGTCATACCCTTATTGTCCGAAAGTCAAACAGTGAATTAGGAGTTTATGGCGTTAGCTGTGAATTTTGCATGTCATATTTTCCAAACTTACTTTAAAAATACATATTTTCAAGGACTGTAATATTTCCAGAGTGACAAATAACTGATGAAGATAACAGTATTGATTCAGTGTGATAAATGACACTAACATGAATGAACCCAAATGAAATTGAATGAAATTAGGACAATAAGAGATGTGTTATTAAAGCTGCTGAAAGCAGTAGTGTCTCTTATTTTTATATCCATCTGGCTAATATTGGAAAGTGCCAACAACTTGTCATTTCTTTTTTATATGCTTGAATTCTGTTTAGATGAACACATACAGCCAAAGAGGAATAGATAAACAGAAACATGGAGGAAGTCCTACACATATCCAAGTGAGGTTAGCTCCACCTCTGTAGCCACACCCGCTGATGTGAGTTCAGATTTTTCTGATTGGCTGCATATGGACCAGCCACTTAGATTTTTTCTCATTGGTTGCCTGTGGGCCAGTCAACATAGCTGCGGCAGCTCACAGGGCAGACCTGTTGTTCTACAGATTGGGTAACTGGTTGGCACGTGTACACCAATGCTCTGTATGAAGTGTGCATGCTGCATTCACATCCTAGTGGAACAGGCTTCACAATTCAGGACAACTTGTTCACAATGTTAGAAACAATTCACCTGGACTTTCTGGTGATCGTCTTTAGACTCCGACTTCTTGGTGAAATTAATCTTAGCACTTTCTCAGTTATAGAGAAATATCAGATGGACAGCAAACCAAATATTGCAGTGTTCACCACATAAAAAACAGAAATTACCCACATCTTGCAATGAAATTAATGAGAGTTTTGAATGTAATTATGAAGAATGACCAAGAATGTTTGCCCTTTTTGTAATTTTAGATTGATAGCAGATGTGCTCCAGTTTCCCCCACAGTCCAAAACATACAGATCATAGAGCAGTTATGGAAGTCATATTAACTTGCTATTTCTTACTTACTATTTATTCCAAATAAAGAACACAATCCAGCTCTTGGTGTGAAATTTGGCTAACTGTGGAGACATTGAATGCCTCATGACATTCCAGTAAAACCAATGAACATAAAGCACTTCACACTTTAGGACAGAGCGTACTCTCAGCTGTTTGGGGAGCTGCCAGAGTTGAAGAGGTAGGCATGTGCATAGCCTTCTGCAGAACAAAGTGCAGACCAGAGTCTTACCTATAGCAAACTAAAGAGTATGTCTATCCAATATTTGTTTTAACAAATTCAGAAAAAAAACTTGTTTTTTCCATCCAGTTAAAAATAAAGACCTCTCTGTCACAGTTATTTATCAAAGGTCCTGATCAGCTCAGGGCAGAGCAGAGACATGCTTTCATCTTTTATTTTAGACTGCCACATTACAGTCAGGGAGAATAAAGAGAAAAGCAAACTCATCATAAAGACAGGGGTGTTTCTACTTAAAAAATAAATGATAAAAGTATTTTTCATGAGTGTGGAGGATGAATTTACAGCCTGAGAAGAGGTACAATGGAGGCACAATTTATTTTTTAAGGACTTAAAGAATAAAGTATGGAAGTTTATATTATATTTTATTGGTGCCACTCTTTTGTATTGTGATTGGTAGGACAATTTATCTTTTAAATAATAACACATGAATGTAAGAAACTATATTATACTGCAATGTTAGTTAATAAGGTAGAGAAATGGTACATTAATGTGTACATGTAGGCATTAATGTGTACATGTAGGCATGTGTATGCGTGTTCTTCATGCCATTCCTGCATAAGTTGGGCCACCCCAGTTAAAAGAAAGGAACACTTTGCGCATCTGTTAGATAAGATGGGTGCATAGGAGAGACCAAAAAGTTGCAAAAGCACTCCCGCACTCTGTCTAACTTGCAAAATAACATTTATTTGTGATGTTTCAGCACCAGACCTTCATCAGTCAAACAGTTTGTGTCAACAATATCCAAAACTACGGTGGCCGACAAGTACAAACGCGTTGCATATACAGACAGGCGCTGCAAATACAGAAACGCGCTCCATATAAGAAAACAGATGCAAAAGGAAAATGCTGCAAATACAGAAACGCGCTGCATAAACAGAAACGTGCTGCAAATACAGAAACGCGCTGCATATAGCAAAACAGATGCAAAAGGAAAACGCTGCAAATACAGAAACGCGCTGCATAAACAGAAACGTGCTGCAAATACAGAAACGCGCTGCATATAGCAAAACAGATGCAAAAGGAAAATGCTGCAAATACAGAAACGCGCTGCATAAACAAAAACGTGCTGCAAATACAGAAATGCGCTGCAAATAAGAAAACAAATGCAAAAAGAAAAAGCCGCATATCCAGTCATACAACGGAAGTGCTCCAGGCCTCTAGGGGCAGTGCTGAGCATCCACCCGAGAGAAAATTAGAGTCAGGAGAGGCTACATGAAAAAGTACGTATTCTTTTTTCTTTTTCTTTCTTTCTTTCTTTCTTTTTTCCACGTGTGGCCGTCATCTTTTACTGTATTATGAAAGTGCAGCAGACTCCAATTTTCCTCCCACCAATAACTTTCTTCTTCTATTATCACACATCTGCTCCACACGTTTTTTTTTTAAACAAACTTTATTATCACATTAGAGACATTATACAAATAAACATGACATTAAACATTATGACATCATACAGACATGAAACAACAGTGAAGTACAGGGAGTGCATAATAGATATCACACAAAAACCAGAGCTTGACAAAAATAAATAAATAAAATAAAATAAAATAAAATTACAATGTATCAGGATGCATAAAAATAAATTTAATCGATAAAGAAACAGAAAATAAATATATATATGCAAAAATTGAGAGATTTTATCTAGTAATATGAACCATAATATTTTCCATAAGACTGGATGTCTTGAAAGCTTTCTTGTTTTTACCTATTTTACAGATAGATTCATAAAAAGATTTAAGTTCCACATAAAACAAAGTTTCATTTGGTATAGCCTGGAGAAATCTAGCTTTATGGATGGACACTTCAGGTCTAAATCTGTTAATGAATTAATTACAGGGATAATCTGCTCCACACGTTGATACCGTTTTATACAGTCTATGGTTGATACGTCCGTTGTCTGTCTCTCGGGTGGACGCTCAGCACTGCCCCTAGAGGCCGGGAGCACTTCCGTTGTATGACTGGATATGCGGCGTTTTCTTTTTGCATTTGTTTTCTTATTTGCAGCGCATTTCTGTATTTGCAGCACGTTTTTGTTTATGCAGCGCGTTTCTGTATTTGCAGCATTTTCCTTTTGCATCTGTTTTCTTATATGGAGCGCATTTCTGTATTTGCAGCGTTTTCCTTTTGCATCTGTTTTCCTATATGCAGCGCGTTTCTGTATTTGCAGCACATTTCTGTTTATGCAGCCCGTTTCTGTATTTGCAGCGTTTTCCTTTTGCATCTGTTTTCTTATATGGAGCGCGTTTCTGTATTTGCAGTGCCTGTCTGTATATGCAGCGCGTTTGTACTTGTCGGCCACCGTACAAAACAGAGATAGAAAAAATAAAATACTCTGTATGATAACAATCAAATGTAACCCCAACACGTTTGAATGGGTAAATACATAAAGGTTGAACCACATTCACAAAAAAATATAGAAATTACAAATAAATTTATAGATATTCCATTAACAATTATTGCAGATTACGTTTGAAAATAAGCCAATAGGAATACATTTACACTGTAAGCACAGCGTCATGGATAAACAGAACCTCATATTACAGATACAACAAAGCAAGCAATTTATCAATATATACATATGTTAAATAACAACTATCAGAGTTACCTTTGCCCTATCCAAACTGCATACATTAATTTAACATAGGTCCCTCTAAATATAATTCCTACAGTTACAATAAATGAGCAGTGAAAAACTCATATTCAGATTCCAACATTTGTGGGTGAACCTGATATGTACAAACATGGCATCTAAAAAGATCAATATCACCCCAGTTAAAAAGTCTGAAACACCCCTACATACTGGTCAAAAATCTTGGCTCCTGAATGGGGACTTTCAAGTATCCTGTGAACTTTGCTTAGATGATTATACCTGCTAAATAATTGGTTGAGTCAAGCACCATTTGTGGATACATAGAGGTACAATTTCAGTCACTGCAGTGAGCACCAGTGAGGAGCACTGGTCTGTAAAAGGTCACATGTACAGGGTGAAGAATTGAATCCATAGATGAAGATAACAGGAACAGAGATTTCAGCTGATTATTCAGGAACTTTATACAGTGATCCGCTGATAACAAACAACTTGAGACCAGAAAAACATTCATTAGGATGATGTCTGTAGCAGTTTGAGTTCACACTAACGGTGACATCTAGTGTACATTTGGAAGTAGTACAGTGAATTTGTGCTAGTCCTGAAGGACATTCTCAAAGTGGGACTCAGATAACTAATGACATTGTAATGAATATGGGGGTGTACCATGTCCAGCATACAGTAGATATGTATTACCAGACATTAAGCTGCTGCTCTTCAGTGTATGCTGCACCATTGTAAAATGAGGTTTTGGCAACAATAACCAAGTCAATAGTATGCATAGATTTAGGATATAATATAATACTGATGCAGTTGTCAATGATATTTGTTTTGTTTTTTAGGTAGGGCTGTATAACATAAAAAAAATCTTATTATGATTATTCTGACAGATATTGTGATTGCCATATGATTAGTGATAGTGATGATTAGTGGAAATTATCATTTTTGAATCACAATTTTCACATAAATATATTTTACAAAATATATATTTCACAAAATATTATATTATAGAATATTCTTCACAAAAATATTGCGATGCATCTTGCAATGTTTTACCCATTTTTGCAATTAAATTGCAGGAAGACGTGAAAATTGTGATTTTGTGAAAGTTGTAATTTTTTTGTATAATTCATTTCAAGTTATAAGTAACCTTATCAAAAAGGCTCATGATTGTAAGAAGTCAAAAACAAAATATGCTTTGAAGAAGTGCACCTGGGGCACAAAAAGGCAAAATCTTTTTGGAACTCAAACTCAAGTAAAACAAAATTATAAAATAAATAATGACAAACCTTGTGTTCTTTTCAGTACCCGTGAAAAAATGCAAAGAATAGTGAATAATAAAACAAACCTTGAGCCAGTTCATTGAGACATGCATGTATGATGTTTGCACGGGGGAGTGCTATGGTTGGTTGAACTCAAAAGAAGCAAGGATGATTGATCCAATTTGCGGAAAAGAGAGTTTGGACAAAATTGCAAGGTTGCACAGAATTCACAGAGATTGGTTGAATTTGCGTGAATTGTTGCAATTGCAGCAGACTGATTAAAATCTGATCAAAGTCATGATGCTGTGACATTTAGGGTCTGTGCCAGACAAACATGTTTTCTTACATCTGGAGGACAAGATTTGTAGGCCAGGGCATCCCTGCAGCTACATTACTACAGCACATATTCTCAGTATAATGCTGTTTTGTTACACATTTTTTTCTATTTTATATATTTAGTTTAGATGTGTACTTACATTATACCAAATATTTCCAACTGTGCTCAAACCAAGAGAAATCCCTAATATTGACTTGTATTAGGTGCGGTCCATCTGATTGTACTATTGGTCTGTATGCGGATGATATAATCTTGTCTCTAAAAGATGTAAGAATGTCCCTCTCTCCCCTTCTTGATTTAATAGACAGCTTTGGGCAGCTTTCCAGGTTTACCATTAACTGGCGAAAAAGTTTGTTAAGCGCCTGTCTGGTGGTCTCGACCCTGGTTTTCTCGATAATCTACCCTTCAGACTTTCCACTGAACACTTTGTGTATCTCAGGATTAATATCGCAAGAGACCCTAAACTTCTTTTTAAATTTAATTTTTTGGATTTGATCACGAATCTTAAAACTATGATAGATAAATGGAAACTTCTCCATCTTTCTTTAATTGGACGTGTTAATATTATTAAGATGGTAGTGCTCCCCAAATTTATTTATCTCTTTCAAAATGTCCCCATTTTTCTTACATCTTCATTCTTTAAAACAATTGATTCCATTGTTACGCCCTTCATTTGGGCTGACAAGCCTCCCCACATCTCTAAGGCACACCTACAGAGGCCTACAGTGGAACGTGGCCTGGGCCTTCCTGCCTTCCAGCATTATTATCGGGCCTGCAATGCCAGTTCATTTTTTTTTTTTTTATCATTCTGCTGCTAGGCAGGAGAGCATTTTCTGTCCCAGATTGAGTCTTGTAATGCAGTTTCACTCATTGGAGACTCTTTAACTGTTTCTCCTCCATGCTTTAAAAATGGCTAAATGACATGGTTTCTTGTTTATATCTTGAGGAAATTTGGTATACTTTGTCAAATATATTTCTTAAGATCTGGGGACCTTTTATTGATTACATTAGGAGGGAGAGGTGTCATACTGGGGCCTAATCATGTTGGGCTGCATTATACTGTGCTGTTCTTTGATGTATCCTTGTATCACTTTTTTACTGGCCTTCCTTGACCTCGAAACTGAATTATGCAGTTTAATGTCTCATTGTACTCTGAAATGAAAGCAGAGAACAAATAAACAATTGAAGGTAAAAAAGAAGTCATGGAATCAATTTATAAACCAAAATGTATTCTAAACTTTTGACTCATCAAAGTAGCCACCTTTGGCAGATATAACAGCTGAACACACTCGTGGCATTCTTTCTACAATGGAAATCAAATATTCTTCAGAAAGTTCTTCCCAACTCTGTTACAGAAGTTCCCATAAATGTGTGGCACTTGTAGGTTGATTTGCTTCCACTCTTCTGTCCAGTTCATCCCAAACCAGCTCGATGGGGTTTAAGGCTGGAGACTGTGCTGGCCACTCTATATTTTCAAGCTTACCATCTTGTTCTTTTTTCCTATGGTAGTTCTGGCATAGCTTGCACTTATGTTTTGGGTCATTATCTTGCTGTAGGATGAACCCCTGACCAACTAGGTGCATACCAGAGGGTACTGCATGGCACTGCAGAATGCTGTGGTAGCCGTTTTGGTTCAGGGTGCCTCTCACTCTGTACAAGTCACCGACCCTGGATCCAGCAAAACAGCCCCAGACCATCACCCTTCCTCCTCCATGTTTGACAGTTGATGTCACACACTGAGGAACCATCCTTTCGCCTACTCTATGGTGTACAAAAATCCTGCATGATGAACCGAAGATTTCAAATTTTGATGTCTTAGCAATGGCTTTCTTGCTGCAACTTGACCTGTCAAACCTGCAACTCAAAGTCTTCCCTTCACAGTTGAAACTGAGACTTGCTTACTCCGACCACTATTAAGCTGTGCTTGAAGCTGTTGTCCTGTGAGCTGCCTATCACGCAAGCTGTTAACTCTCAGAAACTTGTCTTCTGATTCTGTTGTGGCTTTGGGTCTGCCAGACCTCTTCCTGTCAGAGTTTCCCCCAGTTTCTGGGTGCCTTTTGATGGTGAAGGAAACTGTGCTCACTGACACCTTGACTTTCTTCGCAATTTCTCTGTAGGAAAGACCTATATTTTTAAGTATTATGATGGTCTGTCTCTGTTCCATTGTTAATTGCCCTTTTCTCGCCATTTTTATAGCAACACACTACTTTCTGCAGTACAATACTGTTCAAATGATGCTCACGAGGGTATAGTACCACAGTGTGTTCCAACACTACTTTTATGCAGACAGAGGGGGTTGTAAGTAATCAAGAAAAGTTGGGATACCTGTAGGAATTGGTAGCACCAACTTTCAAGGCTTGATTAACCTCCATTGCTGCAGAACAGTTTTAAGTTGTTGACCCATTTCTTGTTCCCTGAAAAAGGCCTTTTTGTATAATTCTGAAATGTACATTATTTTTCAGTTTTGGGTAACCTTACCTTTTTTTTAACCTCTGGCAGTTCACCACTTACCTTTGTACCGTTTCAAGCTATTTATTAGACTTGAACTGCTTGAATTTCAATACAAAACTGGAAAAATTAGGGTGTTCTAAAATTTTTGACTGGTAGTGTATATAATTAGCAAGTCAGCCCTTTTCACCCAGTTGTGATTAATGCAGTTCCACCACGGAGATAAGTTCCAACTACGTAACACATAAGTAGTTATACAGGCCCCCAGGTTAGTGTAAATCATACATTGTCACATAAATACACTCAACTGCCAAACAGCACAATTGTTTCATTGGGTGCATGCCATTTCACAACACAATAATCCAGCAGAAACTGTATTTATTGATATTATTTCAGTATGATTCAGTCTAGCTTACGGTGCTGCTCTGACAAATGGCTCTTGCCAGCCACCAAGCTAATGCATACAGTGACATTATAACATTACAACTATGTTCAATAAGCTCATAAAGTTATTTTTAGTATAACTGTTTGACATTGATATTGATGGACATTATCTCATCCATGTACATTATTTCTTCCACACATCATGTCATGTCGGGTAGATTTTGTTTGGCGATGATGATGAAGAATGAACGATGAACAATTTCCATGATGCCATGCTACTTTGTGACATCATCAAACTCCATCTTTTTTATTGTTTGCATGTGAGAGAGTCCCCTTAGTGGCAGAAACTATTGTATGTTTAAATTAAAAAATTGCAGCTGCTGCAATTTGGATATTGCATATTGCGATTTCACTAATATTTTTGATTTATTGTGCAGCCATACTTTTTGGGTTCCCCTGCTCCACTGTGGCTGAACAAAGTGAAAATATGAGAAGGGAATAAGTTTCTATTGCTGCATGGCAAGGATCCTGTTTCTGGAGGATGTACTGACTGCATCAACTAAGTTCAGTTCAACATGCCTCAGGAGCTGCTGATCCAGTTCCACAGTGCAATAATCCAGTCTGTTCTCTGCTTATCCATCACTGTCTGGTGTGGTTCCTCCATCAAACAGGACAAAGACTACAACTGACAGATCTGCAGAAAAGTAACTGGTGCCAACCTGTACTCCATCCAGGACTTATACATATCCAGAGTAGAAACTGGTAGAAAACTCCATTGCAGACCCATCACACCCCGGATATAACCTGTTCCAAACTCAACTCTGGTGGGTGCTGCAGAGAACTAGCTAGCCAAAGTCAAGTGCAGTTTTTTCCACAGTCAATCACTGTGATGAACAGTTAAATCAGTCATAGTGTTACTAACCCTGTAAAGCTAAATCAGCCACTTGTGAAGCTTGCTGTTCAGGTAACGCCTGCATCTTTCTTGTTGCTGGCAATGAAGGCATTTAGTTTATATTGTGGCCTGTTGGTAGGTGGCACAACTGAAAGGCTTAGTGGTAATTAAATCCCCAGACCAATCAGCAAAACCTTTTGCCAGTGCTCCCTGTTCCATGAGAATACACAATATTGACATGACATGGTCATTGGATATGCAGACATTTTGTTCTGTCACACCTGAAAATGAAAAAGTCACTCTGTCCTAAAAATGAAGCCCCATTATTATTATACTTGGTGGAAGGGTGTAGCACAAACGATTCTTGCCTTTCGATAACATTGTGAGATAGGTCACTTCCATTGTTAAGGAGATTCTGCAACACTGTTCAGTGTTTTGCAGACTACTAAAATAAACCCGACCCTCAATCGGCATGAGGGTGAGTAGATAATGACTGAATTTTCATTTTTGGGTGAACTATCTCTTTAAGCTTATACTAGAAAAGAGACATTGATGTTCATTTTTGACAATAGAGCTTTGGAATGGATGAATAATTCTTTGGTCTGGGTGTGGGCTGGGGGGATTCAGCTTGTCTTAGATGCAAGTAGGAGGGGCTTTAAGGAAAAAGGTAGGGAACCACTGGTCTAAATCACCCTTACTGTTTACTTGCAGATTTGCGTATCAGTGGGCTATCAGCCTTGGCACAGGTCTGCACTCTCTAAGGCCCTCCTAGTTACTAAGCTATTGTTGTTTAGGTGCTCCATCAAACTCTTTGGCAAGCCAAGGGCACTAACTGACTTGCAAAAAATTTTGTTTGACACTTTGTTTAAAGCAGTGGGTTAATCCTGACAGAGCCACTGCTGCTCTGACCCTTCTTCTTTTCTATTCTATTCTCCCAGACACAGCTCTCGTCTGTTTCTCCTCTTCTGTGTTTTTGTTATTTGGTTTGAGTTGTTCACAGAGCTCCTCCTCCCCACTACCATGAGGCTTTGCCCCATTCCTCTCTCTCAGTTCACTTTTCTGTCTATTTCCTCCTCCTCTTCTCCACTCCTCCACTCCTCCACTTGTTTGGAGGAGGAAGACTTTCTGGCAGTTACTGTGTATGTTTGTGTTCTGTATTTGGGGAGAAAAACAATGACCCAATGAGGGAGAGACGCAACAACAACCTGAGAAAGGAACCAAGGACTGCAGCAGAGTGGGACAGAGACTGAAGCCAGACATTTTTCATCGCCAGAGGAGAAATACTGGACTAGAACAGCAAAAGTAAGATCCCAGTTCATCGAGAATAACTTTATGCAGGGAAACTAGCTGTGGCATATTATTGTAGAGTGTGAATGTATTGAAGCTACTGAATGAAACAAGATCCAGGCATGTTGGCATCAGGCTCTTCTGTTGCTGTTGTGCTTTGACACAGCTGGCTGACACACATTAAAGACTTCACAAGCAAAGAAATTCCACTTGGTATTACACATGTCCAAACACATACACCCACACACTTCTACAACTGTAGGACAAACCTTTCCCAGATGTCAGATCTTGAATGCTCTTTACTTCCTGTCTGGGGGTGTTAGATTTAGGGAGGTAACAGAACAAAAAGAAAAAACAGCAGCAGGTCACCCATCTTCATCATTAACTTTTCTTGAAGCACTAAGCAGTTTTCATACAGGAGCATGCAGAACTGGATGAAATTACATTTGTAGATCAATTTATTTCAGTCTGTGACAACATCAGCAAAAGCTGTTGTCACATAGATTTGTAAAAATAATGACTTCATCATAGAAAATAAAAAATGATTTAATTAGAAATTCCTCTTGTAATTAGTTGATGTTTATTAAAAACACACTGTTATTTATTTGTTGTAGATTGGGGCATTTATTTGGTTCAGAATGTAAAAGAGCACTAAGGTGATCCAGTACTTCTAACCTGCTAACTTTTTGACATTGCAGGGGCAAAAACTGTAGAAAATAACATTTTTGTCATAACAAAACGTGTCCACAGTAGGGCTAGGTATCAGTACTCAATACCTTTAAGGTATCCAAAATAACCCAGTACTAAGTAGCATTGAAACTTCCTCACATACCTGCATTTGGTCCTTTTTGTGCCCAGATCCAGAAAAAATTACTATTTGTATGGTTTTGCTCATAGTCAATCACTGTAATCATTCTTCAATTTAATGCAACCTGAGATTTGTGACAGTTCTGCATGCCCAATTTCCCTCGCTCAGTTCCCCAGCTCTCCCAGTACTTTTCCATTTAGCCTGCCTCTGCTCCACTCTGCCTGTCAGCCACTCCACCTTATCAAACCAACTCCACTCACCTGTGCACACAGCTGCAACTCCTCAGTAGTCAGGCCAGTGTATAAGCTTCTCCTGCTCAGTCAGTCACTGCCATTGTTGATTGATGTTTTTTTTTGTTGTTGTTGTTGATTGATTGTTTTTCAGCATATCCATGGAAGACTCTCCAGCACTCATGGCAGACTGTTTCCCAATGCAAACCCTGCCTGTTTCTGACTCACCTGCTTTTTTTGAATCCCAGAGATTTACCACAGCCCTCTGTCCCTGACCGCAAGATCTGCCATTCAGCTTTCCTGGTTTTTGTCTGCCGGTCCCCCTGGCTGCTTGGTGTTTCCATCTGACAGGGCGTGTACTACGAAGCGAGATTAATGACTTAGCAAGGCCAGGGTTTTCAGTGTCATGATAGTGGCTCTCTTTTAACCTGGCTAGATCACCATGGTAACTGATGCTGAACTCATAATCTGGTTGGGAGCAGGTTATGTTCTGATATTAAGATTAAATCATCAGTAAAAAGTGTAGCTCTTAAACTAATCGTTGTTTATGAGCGATATAGATTATAAACTGGAGGAAGACGTTAAAAATGAAAAGTTGCTGAGCTGTACGTTTGTAATATCTCTGACTGAAGCTGTATAATGCAGAAATGTAAGACAATTTTTTCCCCCTCTTTGCTTCAGATCATATTAACACTTTAAATTTACAGTGTATCATTCACACACTAAAATAACGATGAAACAACTACATATCACCTAAATGTTGATCTGTACTAAAAATTTATTTTCCATACAATTCCAACAATTTTGATTATTTTTTAATTCAAAATCGCTGAATTTTCACATTTCCTGTTCAAATACGGGGAAGAGACGTGTGGTGTGGCAGCAGCGAGCTGAGCCTCACCTTGGATTGCACAATCCCTCACAAACTGTGCTGGCATGCCATGCAATTAGAGCGTGTTGCTGTCTCTCTTTATGTCGCCAATAAAATGTTTTCGACAGTTTTATTATACGCCTTTACTTTCCATAGTCTAGCTGATGTATATAATGTATGTGTGTAATGTGTTTAGTCTCGCTGATCGATCATAAATTGCAGTGAAAGAGCACTAGGTGAGGCAGGCAGTACTCTTGCCGCATGGAAGGGGGCGCTCATGAGCTTAGAGATTCTTCTTGCTACTGTGCAGCGTGAGCAGAGTAAGTGACAGCACGCTAATTAGCAAGTCAAGCAGCGATCCATTTATTTTTCCCTCTTGCCCCGTCTGACTTTCAGAATGGAAGATTATATAAGTAAAGGTAAGACCATAAAAACGTTTTTGTTTTTTTTTCTGAAAATTGGATCATACTATATCATATATCATATCATATATATCATATATATGATATGAAAAAATAAAAACTCAAACAAATAAAACAAAAAAAAAAATCATATATCATCCATCAGATCATAGTGGATGCAGCCAGCAAAATTATTGGTTCCCCTCTGCCCTCCCTCACAGGTGAATAGTGTACTGACAATAAAAAATCTTTGAATCTTGAATCTTTGAATCTAAGCAAAAAAACAATATAATATTAAACTGAAAACTAAATTTTGACCTTAAATGAAATATGCGTCGCGTACTGTATGTATGTGTAAAGAATGCTGATATGAGATATGAAGCATAACCTGTTAACTGCTGCCAATCAAATGGTGAATAAGCTTCTCTGTTGGGTTCATATATTTGTAAATCTGATTCTGAAAGAGTCAGTGCCTCACCAGCCATGAACCTCATTGCATGTCACTGATATATATAATTTTCCATAGCTCATAATTATAACAATTTGATCATTTTGACTGAAGTGGGCAGTTCACTCACAGCTCACGATCACTTCACTTCATGCAGAAGAAGAGTCAAGAAGAGGATGAAGAAGAGGCAACAAATGCCCCTTTTTATGTGAGCGCGCACAGAGTCTG
The DNA here is from genome assembly GCA_034769285.1 of Lutjanus argentimaculatus. Classification (NCBI taxonomy): domain Eukaryota; kingdom Metazoa; phylum Chordata; class Actinopteri; order Lutjaniformes; family Lutjanidae; genus Lutjanus; species Lutjanus argentimaculatus. The sequence continues at coordinate 628,521 of JAWZSL010000051.1, forward strand.
GAGAAGAAAGCCTGAGTTAACAAAGCAAGTTGATAACTACCGTTGTGATACCTGTTATCTCTGACTGGGGGTTTAGGTTTTGTCGAGTGAGCTCCTGCAAAGAAAGCCTGGCTGTGTTGAGCTTCCTTTGTAGTACAGCCCTCTGTTCCCTCATCTGTGGAAAACACAGGAACCCTGATTCTCTGCCTGGTATTGACTCACCTTCTGTCTGCTCCCTGCTGGTGTGTTTTGCTCGGACTCTGTCCTTACCTGGTTTTTGACCTACTTCCTCCTTGACAATGTTTCCTGCCTGCCGGCACCATTGCTCACCACTGAACTATTCTGTGTGTGTGAGTGTTGTGACTTAGTCCATACAGCCCTGTTGCCCTGGTTGGTGCAGTCAGCAGGAGCTCCTAGCCTCTGGAAGCCCAAACTTGATAATTGAACTGAACTGTTTCTGTACTTGTCTGTTTTGATCGCTTTCTGCCAAGCCTACAATAAAGGTCACTACCAATGATCCTTGTTTACCTTGTTTGTGTACTGCAAGACACACCCATTACAAGATTGGCCTGCCACTGCAGCTACAACTAGCAGCTTGCAGCTACATACAGTCTGGTGGTGAAGTCAAGTGTATTTGCCTAGTTTGCCTAGTTTCCTAAACTTTTTTTTCCTGGGGACCCACTTTCAAAGAATGACAAACCAACATGACCCAATCCACAATAGGCTTTATTAATAAATCTCAGTAAGACTTAATTTGTGCATAAATGAATGTTCCTCATCATTTTTCCTCTTCTATTTCCACAACACCTTATTATAATCCTCACTAGAGCTGCAATGATTAATTTGATTAAGTTAAATGGCAAATATTTTCATAATAAATTACTCAGTTCAGCTTCTTAAATATGAATATCTTGTGAATTATTTACCCCTCTCTGACAGTAAAATGAATATCTTTGAGTTGTGGACAAAACAAGACATTTGAGGACGTCATCTTGGACTTTGGGAAACACTGATCAAACAAACAACTGATCATGAATATAATGGACAGATTGATCGGCAATGCAAATAGTCATTTGCAGCCCTAATCTTGATGCATGTCATTGCAAACATATATACAAGTTAAATACTTCATAAATGAGAAATTAACTCAGTTAGGACAACAGGATATTTCATTGAATACATTACAATATAGAGCATTTTAGACTACTGAATTCTAATAATGTAACTACTAAATTTCTTCTGTTGTCTTTTATTTGGTGACCCAAATAAAATCTCCTGTGATCCACCTGTGGGTCCTGACCCAGTGCTTGGGAATGACTGGTGTATTTGACAGAGTTCCCAATTCAGGGTGCTGAGATGCCACCAAACCTTGTTCATTGGTATCAGTATCACTTTTAGGGTACTGGTGTCGGTACTGATATCATAATTTTTTAAACCATACAGCAAGCATATTTATTACCATAATGCACCTACAACAGTGCATTGGGAACACTCAGTATGCATACCTGCGTAGCAGGCTGTCTCCCAGTCACCTGCAGTGGCTCAAAGGATTTGGCAATGAGGCTTAATCTCAGTCCAATTAAGTGATGATAAACCTTCATTTTTGCTGAGCAAAACCAAAACCAACAAAAATATTGCATGCACAGAAAACTGAAATCATGAAAATCCAGTAAAAAGCTGAGAAAAATTCCAAAAACAGATTTGAGCATTTAGAAAGTCAAGAAAAGAACTTGGTATTTCTTGACAGAACACAGCAGGAGGACAGAAGCACATGAGACAACCTGACAAAAACTAAACTAAAAAAAAATCTCATCTCATCTGTCTCTGAAAAAGTGAAATATGCTGCTAGGGCTTACTATCCTTATTCTCAGAGAAGTGAGTATTTGCTACAGCATTTGATATATTGCCTATGCCAGAAACCATGTCAGACAAGCTCCCTTGGTTGGCTCAGGACACAGGTCTTAGAGTACAGGTGCGCAAAAGATATAAGTAAAGATAACTGTGGGTAACTGATCAGAAATCAATACTGGTTTGTAAAATTAAAGCAGTGCAGGACATGCACACAGGCCTATGATATATTTGATGCATAAACTGAGATACACTCAAGCATGTCAAAGCTTGTAGATCCAGATAAGGCATGATGGCAAGCATGCACACATGCACCCACCCAAACCTCAGGCATCCACCCTCTTCTTCTCCCTCCGTCTTTGTCACCCACACAAGTTTCCATCCTGACCCTATTCAGACTTGGAACACGTAATATTTCAGAGGGAACAGAGAGCAGATGATTGTGAGAGACTGTGAGAGGGACTGGTGTCACTGCAAAATAATAATCATATGAAGACTGAACTCATTTCTCTCAGTGAAGGATTTTAAATTTTGTTTTACTATTGAAACCTTAAAGGCAGAATCAGTAGGATTTGTCTGAGCTGCTGCTGCTGTTCTTTCATCAGAAATACGTGATTGTTGAGTCTCATTCTCAGGACCTCCAATACGGACATTTTTCAGCATCTGCTGCCCTCTGCTTCACTGAAATCTGGGCTGGGGAGCACATCTTAGGCTACACCTTATAAATCCTCCAGGCAGACCACATAACCTTCAGGGAAAACACAATGGGGGAACTTGTTTATGGATCTTGGAGGGTTATCCCCCACAAGACTTGTCTTTCAGCTGAGCAATATTAATGTCTTTAAATACATTTGATTTAACATAGTGTGAAGAATGCTTTTGGATACCCATGGTAGACTATGGTAATTCAAGTGTGTGTGTGTGTGTGTGTGTGTGTGTATGCCCATAGGACTGTTTGTGTGTGTGTGTGTGTGTGTGTGTTTGTGTGTGTGTGTGTCCATCTGACTCTATCTTTTTGTGTTCTAAGAGGTGAAGTTCAAAGACTTGTGGGTTCATGGCGGAAACTTTTAATCCTCAGCTAATCTCATGTGTTCAGTCCAGTGACCTCTGATTCCAATCTCTGCTTTATACACACCTACAGACTGTTCACATTTGTATGTGGGTGAACCACATGAAAAAGCACCCTTTGAACTTTCATGTCATTAAATCAGATTCACAAGCACACAGACATAAGTGAAGAAACTTCACAGAACATTGGTAAAAACAACAGTACCACCATGAAATAATAACTTACACGCTCCATGTTACCTACCAAAAAGTATGAATATATTTGCAGTAATATGTGAGAAGCATAGGCGTAGGAACCGGAGGGGATTGGGGGGACGTGTCCCCTCCAATATTGGAGACAGGCGCATTCGTCCCACCCAAAAATTATACCACGGAGGAGAAAAACATTTGGTTTTGAAATCTTTAACTCACATGCTTTTATTTTGAAAGTGCAATACAGCGTCATGTCACTGGTCCTCCCCCGAGACAGCAGCAGGCGACTGCAGACAGTCTGATGACAGAAACTCTTTTGAACGAGGTAAAACGGGCTGTAGGGAATGTTGCCATGAATATGGCTTGTTTATAACGTCTTGCTGTTAGTTTACATTCATATTTAGAAACCATATCTTTTGAGTTTAGTCATCTTAGTCCTGGGATGGTTACTCATCCATTATTAGGGGGCCAAGCCCGCAGGGCCAGGGGACCGCACAGCTGGTCCTCTAGGACCAGCGGTGCTGGGAAACTTATTATTAGGGCCCGAGCACCCTCGGGTGCGAGGACCCTATTGAAATTGAAGGAATTATTAGGGCCAGAGCACCGTAGGTGCAAGGCCCTATTGTTTTCGCTCAGACTGGCCAAAAAATGAATTGCATTTTTGGGGGCTTAAACATACTCAAAAACTCACCAATTTTGGCACACATGTCAGTCTTGGTGAAAATTTACGTGTCATGTGGTTTTGGTTGGTGGGTGTGGCAAAATGACTTGGCCACGCCCTTTTAAACGCCGCCATTACCCACACGTTTCACCGATTTGCACGAAAATCGGTACACACGTAGATCATGCCCAGACGCACAAAAAAGTCTGGGGACCCTATAGGCTAAACCCAATAGGAAGCCAGCCATTTTGAATTCCGTGGTCATTTTTGGCGTTTTCCACGTGTTGTATTTTAACAAACTCCTCCTACAGGATTTATCATAATGACTTCAAAATCACTGGCTACCATCTACACTGCTTTGTGATCAAAAGTTATTAAAAGATTGCGCTATCGTTGAAGGGCGTATCAGCTTGTTGGCGTTGAAGTTTGACGTTTTGCCATGAAACACGAAATCGCTATAACTTTGGACTACATTGTCCATTCCTCACCAAACTTCGCATGATTCATAATAGTCCCGCCCTGAAAACAGCTACATGACAAAATTCCGTGTTTGTCATAGCGCCCCCTTCTGGCGACAGGAAATGACATGTTTTACACTGTGAAGTGCTGCTCCCAGCACACTGACCATATCCAGCTCAAATCTAGTCTGAAAGGCCTTAAGACCTTGGCGATGCTATATCATGAAGATTGTGATGTATCGTCAAACGGCGTTGCCCTGACGGCATGGCGAAGGTCAACGTTTCACAGAATACAGGAAGTGACCCTGGCTTCAGTGTACTTGATCGAATCTGTCTGAAATTTCACGTGCTTGTCAATGGTCTGGGTCCGAACATGTCCTATGAGTTTCGTCAATGGGCCTGGCCAAATGGCTTGGCCACGCCCTCTAAACACCGCCATTACCGCCACGTTTCACCGACATGCACGAAAATTGGTACACACATAGATCATGCCCGGACGCACAACAATGTACAACTGGGGCTCATAGGCTAAACCCAACAGGAAGTCAGCCATTTTGAATTTCGTGGTCATTTTTGGCATTTTCCACGCGTTGTATTTTAACGAACTCCTCCTACAGGATTCATCAGAACGGCTTCAAAATCACGAACTGTCATCTACATTACTTTGTGATCAAAAGTTATCAAAAGATTTTTCCACCGTCAAACGGTTTGGCTGTGAGGTGGCGGCGAAGTTTGATGTCTCGCCATGAAACACGAAATTGCTACAAGTTTAGCATTAATGGTCTGATATGCACCAAACTGCACATGTGTGATAGCAGTCCTGCCCTGAACACATCTATATCACAAAATTCCATGATTGTGATAACGCCCCCTGCTGGCGACAGGAAACGACATGTTTATAGTTTGATGGCTGCTCCAAGCATGTCACATATCCACCTCAAATCTACTCAGACAGCTCTTTAGACCTTGGTAATGCTATGTTGTGCAAGTCGTAACGTTTTGTCGACGGGCTTCGCCCTGACAGTGCAACATAGGTTGACGTTTTGTACAAACACATTAATGGCATTAACTTCTGTGTACACGTTTGCATCGCAGTGAAACCTCACATGTATGATAATAATCCCAGCCTAAACACATCTACATGAAATCATGAGTCACAGTCATTGCGCAACCTAGTGGGGACAGGAAGTAACACAAAATTGCTTCATACTGTGTCAAAAGGGGGTGAAAATTCAGCACCTCATCTACCAGTGGGCCTCTGGTGACATGGTCGCGGCCGCAAACGGCTCCGAGTGGCGTGGGGGTGCGAGGGCCCGTTCAACACTGCTTGCAGCTTTAATTATTCTTTACACTTTTCAAGCCCCAATTTCGCCCCTTTCCCATGCTCAAAGACTCACCAAACTTTGCAAAGTCGTCGGGCTGGATCCGAAATTCGATATTTTGGGATGCGCGCACATGGTCGATGCGAAATGGTGAAATAGCGCCCCCTACAAACTTTCAAAAGACCCTCCGCATTGGGGTTTATTTGTTGTAGGCTCATGAAATTTGGTACACATTTTCAAATTCAAATTCAAATTTATTTATATGGCACTTTTCATACTCAATGGTAACACAAAGTGCCTCACAGAGGCTAAAACAACAAAGAAAAATCCCGAGACCAAAAACCCACCCCTCCACCTAAGATGGATGTTTATCATGCCAAGACGCACAAAAAAGTCTGTTAACGTTGTGGTGAAATGTCAACAGGAAGTCAGCCATTTTGATTTGAAGTGTCGATAAAGTGGCTGATTTTGGCCTTTTTTTGCGATTTCCACTACTTGCATTTGAACGAACTCGTCCTAGGGATTTCATCCAATCATCTTCAAATTTGGTACACATCATCAAGACCCATGCTGATCAAAAGTTATTAAATGAATTTCTGTAGGTCAAAGGGCGTGGCTGCTAGGGCTCGACAAACTTTGGCGACTGTTTCGGAGCGTGCCGTCTCGCTTCGAACGGCTGTCACGCCCACGTACTTCATCGTTACAGCTTCAAACTTGCTGGACATGATGAGGGCTCCGCCCTGAATGTATCCGTATATTGACTTTCCACCTACCTCATAGCGCCCCCTGGTGGTAACAGGAAATGACCTGTTTTTACTTTAACATGTACTGATGCCACATAGTTGACCCCATCAACTTCATTCCACTTCTAAAACATGCAGAACAAGTTGGTGAAGCTACCTCATGAAGGCCGTGAAGCTACGAGTAATGGCGTCCGTGTGGCGGCGTGGCGACTATCGATCCTTCGCAATGAAATTACGTTTGCCCTTTCGATGTCTTTAATGAAGTCATATCATCATGAAAATTGATAGACAGGTCAAGAATGGCAACCTCTTACATGTGATGGGGCGTTGCCCATGGGCGGGGCAAAATGCCTCTCTAGCGCCCCCTTGAAATTTTCAAAAACCCCTCTCTTTAGGGGTTTTTTTGGAGTAGGAAGATGAAAATTGGTACACATGTGTAAGTTGTCCAGACGCACAAAAAGTCTTTAGCACCATTGGTCTACTCCAAACAGGAAGTCGGCCATTTTGATTTTTTGTGTCATTTTGCTTTTTTCTATGTCAATGGGCGTGGCCGCTATGGCGCCGTCATTTTTGATGATGGAAATGACCAGTGTTTACTTTAACATGTACTGATGCCACATAGTTGACCCCATCAACTTCATTCCACTTCTAAAATATGCAGAACAAGTTGGTGAAGCTACATCATGAACGCTGTGAAGCGTTCATGATGTAGCGTCTGTGTGGCGGCGTGGCGAATATCGATCCTTCGCCATAAAAGTACGTTTGCCGTTTTGATGGCTTTAATGAACTCGTATCATCATGAAAATTGAGACACTAGTCAAGGATGGCAACCTCTTTCATCTGATAGGGGCGACGCCCATGGACGGGGCAAAATGCCTCTATAGCGCCCCCTTGAAATCTTCAAAAAACCCTCCCCATAGAGGTTTTTTTGGAGTAGTAAGATGAAAATTGGTACACGTGTGACTTGTCCAGACAAACAAAAAAGTGTCTTACACCATTGGTCTACTCCAAACAGGAAGTCGGCCATTTTGATTTTCACGTGTCATTTTGGCGTGATTTCCACACGTTGTATTTTAACGAACTCGTCCTAGGAATTTTGTCCAATCCACTTCAAATTTCTTTCAGATCATCCTGACGCTATCCTGATCAAAAGTTATTAAAAGCTTTTTTCTATGTCAATGGGCGCGGCTGCTATGGCGCAGCCATCTTTGATCCATCGTCATGCATATTCAAGCAGCTCTCTCTCCCACATACTTATCAAACTGCTTCAGAATGTCTGTACATGATAAGAGCCCCGCCCTCACATTGCCATATGCTTGGAGGCAATCTCGATCATGGTGCCCCTTTGTCTAAACAAGAAGTGCCATATTTTACATTGACAAACACCAACTCCAGACTCCTGACCTCATCGACAGCATTTTGTAGCACGTGACGATCAAGTTGATGAATCTCCACAGTGACACACGTCGTGTCATGTTGTAGGCTGCCCATGGCAGCCGCGTCGACTTTCGATCCCTCGCCATGGAACATAAACTCATGATGACTCCTTCATACTTTGGCCAATTTGCTTGAAACTTGACATGTGTGATGAGGGTATGCCCTGAACGCACCTGCCCATGCTGGTAATACTCGTAGCGCCACCTGGTAGATGAACATTCAACTTGTTATAAATCCTTCATCCTTTGTTCAAATTGGCCCAAATTGTAAATGTGTGACAATGGTCCTCTACTAAACACACATGCATGCCCATACCTGTTTACACTCATAGCGCCACCTACTGAAAACAGGAAGTAAATCTTTACTGACATTTTTTCATTTCATTGACATATTCTTTCTGACATCTGATGCAGACAGTAATAATTAATCTGATATTGTGAAAAGTAGAGTTGCAATAGAAGAGGATGTGGCCTAAGGTGAGACACTACAAACATCAACACTGTTTTTTGTGCAGAGATCAATTTTGAGATTTTGCTTCCATCACATGTATTCTTTCATACAAGTGTAAATACATACATAGATTACGCTCTTGTTGAAGGGCGTGGCCGTGAGGTGGCAGCGAAGTTTGATGTCTCGCCATGAAACATGAAATTGCTATAACTTTACCATAAATGGTCCGATCTGCACCAAACTTCACATGGTTGATAATCGTATTATTATCAAGGTACGAGTAATGGCATCCGTGTTGTGGGGCGTGGCGAATATCAATCCTTCGCCATGAAATTACGTTTGCCCTTTTGATGTCTTTAATGAAGTCATATCATCATGAAAATTGATAGACAGGTCAAGAATGGCAACCTCTTACATGTGATAGGGGCGTCGCCCATGGGCGGGGCAAAATGCTTCTACAGCGCCCCCTTGAAATCTTCAAAAAACCCTCTCTTTAGGGGTTTTTTTGGAGTAGGAAGATGAAAATTGGCACACACGTGTAAGTTGTCCAGATGCACAAAAAAGTCTTTAGCACCATTGGTCTACTCCAAACAGGAAGTTGGCCATTTTGATTTTTCGTGTCATTTTGGCGTGATTTCCACACGTTGTATTTGAACTCCTCCTCCTACAGGATTAATCAGAACGGCTTCAAAGTGACTGTGTTCCATCTAGACAAGGTTGTGATCAAAAGTTATTAAAAGATTATGCTCTTGTTGAAGGGCATGGCCGTGAGGTGGCAGCGAAGTTTGATGTCTTGCCATGAAACATTAAATTGTTATAACTTTACCATAAATGGTCTGATCTTCACCAAACTTGATGCTTGATACATGCTTGATAATAGTCCCGCCCTGAACACGTCTACATGCAGAAATTTTGTAATTGTAATAGCGCCTCCTGCTGGCGACAAGAAATACCATTTTTTAGAGTTTGAGGTGCCAAGGTAATTTTTGGCCATTTTCACACGTCGTACTTTAACAAACTCCTCCTACAGATTTCATTAGATTGACTTCAAAATCGGTTTGTGTGAGCTTGACTGCCTTGTGATCAAAAGTTATCAAAGGATCTACGTCACGTTGAAGGGTGTATTGGCTTTTTGGAGTCGAAGTTTGACGTTTTGCCATGAAAAACGAAATTGCTATAACTTTAGCATAAATGGTCCAATCTGCACCAAACTTCACATTTGATAATAGTCCTACCCTGAACACATCTATATGAAAATATTCCATAATTTTCACACCGCCTCCTGGTGGCGACAGGAAATTAAATGTTTTAGAGTTTGAGGTGCTGCTCTGAGCACGTTGACCATATCTGACTCAAATTTGGTCAGTTAGGCCTTAAGACCTTGGTAATGCTACATTGTGAAGATCGTGACTTTTTGTCAAACGGCATTGCGCCCAGAGTACAGCGAAGTCGATGTTTTGCCAAAATGCAAAAAAGTGGCCTTAACTTCAGTGTCCTTGGTCATATCTGCCTGAAACTTCACATGTGTGTTAATGGTCCAGGCCTGAACATGTGACATGAGTTTCGTTTATGGGCGTGGTCAAATGGCTTGGCCACGCCCTTTAAACATCAGCCCCTGCGGCATGTTTCACTGACATGCATGAAAATTGGTACACATATGTATCACACCCAGGCGCACAAAAAAGCCTCTTGGATGCATTGGCCAAACCCAACAGGAAGTCAGCCATTTTGAATTTTGTGGCCATTTTTGGCGTTTTCCACATGTTGTATTTTAACGAACTCCTCCTACAGGATTAATCAGAACGGCTTCAAAATCACCGTGTGCCATCTAGACAAGGTTGTGATCAAAAGTTACCAAAAGATTTTGCTCACATTGAAGGGTGTGGCCGTGAGGTGGCAGCGAATTTTGATGTCTCACCATGAAACATGAAATTGCTATAACTTTTGCATAAATGCTCCGATCTGCATCAAACTTCACATGCTTGATAATAGTCCCGCCATGCAGAAATTTTGTAATTGTCATAGCGCCCCCTGCTGGGGACAGGAAATACCATGTTTTAGACTTTGAGGTGCTGCTTTGACCACATTGACCATATTCAACTCAAATTTGGTCAGAAAGGCCGTAAGATGTTGGTAATGCTATATTGTGAAGACCATGATGTCTCGTCAAACGCTGCTGCCCTGACGACGTGGCGAAGGTCAATGTTTCGCCAAAACACAGGAAGTGGACATAACTTCAGTTTACTTAGTCGAATCTTCCTGAATCTTTATATGTTTGTCACTGGTCCTGCCCTGAGCATATGATATTAATTTCATAAGTGGGCGTGGCTAAACAAACTCTCCTCCACAACTGATCCGACTGACTTTAAAACTGGTGTGTACCTTCTAGCCAAGTGTGTGATCAAATTATCACAAGATTTGGTCAGCATTGAACAGAGTGGTGGCAAATTCTGATGTCTCGCCATGAAACACGAAATTGCTATAACATGAGATTTAATGGTCAAATCTGCTCCAAACTTCACAAGTATGATAAAAGTCCTGGCCTGAACACATCTGCATGATGCTCATGAGTCATAGTCATAGCGCCACCTAGTGGGGACAGGAAGTGACATCATATTCCTCCTATGATGTCTGAAGGCCGTAAAAATTCAGAGCTTCTTTGACTGGGACAAATCAGGCCAGGAGGCCGCGGCCGCAAGCACGCCAAGTGGCGTGGGGGTGCGAGGGCCCGTTCAACGCTGCTTGCAGATTTAATTATTATTCTGGCAAAAGTAAATAGCTTATTTCAGGGCTTTAACATATTCAAAAACTGACCGAATTTGGCAGTCACATCAGTCGTGGTGAAAATTTACGTGTATTAGGGTTATTGGCGGTGGGCGGTGCAAAATGGCTAGGCCACGCCCCTTAAACAGCAGCCCCGAAAGCATGTTTTACTGATATGCACGAAAGTCGGTACACATACGTATCACAACCAGGCACACAAAAAAGCCTCTTGGATGCATAGGCCAAACCCAACAGGAAGTCGGCCATTTTGAATTTCGTGGTCATTTTTGGCGTTTTGCACGTTTCATATTTTAACGAACTCCTCCTACAGGATTTATCAGAATGGCTTCAAAATCACTGTGCACCATCTACACTTATTTGTGATCAAAAGTTATTAAAAGATCGCGCTATCGTTGAAGGGTGTGGCTGTGAGGTGGCAGTGAATTTTGATGTCTCGCCATGAAACACGAAATTGCTATGACTTTAGCATAAATGGTCTGATCTGCACCAAACTTCACATTTGATAATAGTCCCACCCTGAACACATCTATATGAAAATATTCCGTAAATGTCATAGCACCCCCTACTGGTGACAGGAAATGACATGTTTTACAGTTTGAGGTGCTGCTCTGAGCACGTTGACCATATCTGACTCAAATTTGGTCAGTGAGGCCTTAAGACCTTGGTAATGCTTTATTGTGAAGACCATGATGTATCGTCACACAGCGTTGCGCCCAGAGCGCGGCAAAGTCCATGTTTCGCCAAAACGCAGGAAAGTGCCTTAACTTCAGTATCCTTGGTCATATCTGCCTGAAACATCACATGTGTGTTAATGGTTCAGGTCTGAACATGTGATATGAGTTTCATCAATGGGCATGACCAAATGGCTTGGCCACGCCCTTTAAACAGCAGTCCATGCAGCATGTTTCACCAACATGCATGAAAATTGGTACACACATGTATCACACCCAGATGCAAAAAAAGATCTCTTAGACCAATAGGACAAATCCAACAGGAAGTTGGCCATTTTGAATTCCATGGTCAATTTTGGCGTTTTCTTGGCGTCGTATTTTAATGAACTCCTCCCACAGAAATAATCTGATTTATTTCAAAACAAGTGTGTACCATCTAGCCAAGTGTGTGATCAAAAGTTTGGTCAGCATTGAACGGAGTGGCGGCTAATTTTGATGTTTCTGTCATGGTTGGACTTTTTGTTAGTCACTTCCTGTTTTATTTTGTAGTCTTGGTTTTCCCTTGTGTGTCTGTTGTTTTTACTTCCTGTCTTTGTTCTTTTCCCGCCCTTTTTGATTTTTTGATTGATTTTCTTCACCTGTTGTTGTCCACCCACCTGTGTTTGATGAGTTCCCTGTTTATTTAGTCCCTGTGTGTCTCTTTGTCTTTGTCAGTTCGTCGTGTTGATTTTGGGTGTAAAGTTTCTCTGTCTTCCAGTGTGGTTTCCAGTGTTTTTTGGTCTTTTTTCCCTTTTGGATTTTTTTGTGCATTCTCTGTGTTCCACCAGTGTTTGTTGGATTTATTTTCCCCTTTTGGAGTTTTTGGATTTCTTGGTTTTTGCTTGTTTTGGTTTTGACTTTTTGGATCCCTTTGCTCACGTAAGCCTGTCTTAAGTTACCTTTTGTTTATTGACTATTAAATCACCTGTGAACCCTGCCCTCCATTTCGGTCTGCATTTTTGGGTCCAACACGTTTGTGTTTCCAGTGACTTTACCCTACACGTAACAGAACAAACTGGCCATCAAAATGGACCCAGCAGACGTTTCACTTGTGGAGGATCTGAAAAAGGCCTGCTCTGAATTCAAGCAATTGCACTCTGCCCTCAAGGGGTGCACAGATCCCAAGAGGAGACTTTTTGTTTATTCACTCGTGGAAAGGACTCTTTTATCAAGGCCCAGAATTTTGTGTTTCTCACAAATCACTCACGACCTGGCAGTGATTGCAAGCCTGAAGAAGGAATTGCAGGCGGAAATAGAATCCACCAGTGAGTCTGCCTCTCTGCCAGCCAGTTCCCTGCCTGATCCAGCCTCAGAGTCATTGTCTGAGAAGTTCCCCGAACCTCAGCTGCCCAGCACCACGGAGGTTCTGCTGCCCAGCATCCTCGAACCCCAGCTGCCCAGCGTCCCCGAACCCCAGCTGCCCAGCGCCCCCGAACCCCAGCTGCCCAGCGCCCCCGAACCCCAGCTGCCCAGCGCCCCCGAACCCCAGCTGCCCAGCGTCCTCGAACCCCAGCTACCCAGCGTCCTCGAACCCCAGCTGCCCAGCGCCCCCGAACCTCAGCTGCCCAGCACCCCCGAACCTCAGCTGCCCAGCGCCACGGAGGTTCTGCCGCCCAGCAACCCAGTCTTCGTCTCTCCTGTCCCGATGGGACCGTCGCCACCACCTCCTGTTCCAGCGGGACCGTCGCCATCATCACCTGCCCCGGTGGGGTCACTGCAGCCATCTCATGTTCCGGCTGGGTCACCGCCACCATCTCCTGTCCTGGCTGGGCCGCAGTCATCTCCCGTTCCGGCTGGGCCACACCCATCATCTCCTGTCCTGGTTGGGCCACAGCTATCATCTGTTCTGGCTGGGCTGCAGCCATTCCCTGTTCTGATGGGGCCGCCGCAGCTACCTTCTGTTCCAGCTGGGCCGCCGCCATCATCACCTGTCCCGGTGGGACCGTCGCCACCACCTCCTCTTCCGGTGGGGCCGTCGCCATCATCACACGCTCTGGTGGGGTCACCGCAGCCATCTCCCCTTCTGGCTGGGTCACCGCCACCATCTACAGTCCCGGTGGGACCGCCGCCACCATCTCCTCTTCTGGTGGGGCCGTCGCCATCATCTCCTGCCCCAGTGGGACCGTCACCACCATCTCCTCTTCTGGTGGGGCCATCGCCATCATCACACGCTCTGGTGGGGTCACCGCAGCCATCTCCCCTTCTGGCTGGGTCACCGCCACCATCTCCAGTCCCGGTGGGACCGTCGCCACCATCTCCTCCTCCGGTGGGGCCGTCGCCATCATCTCCAGCCCCGGTGGGGTCGCCGCAGCCATATCCTGTTCCTGCTGGGTCACCGCCACCACCTCCTGTCCCGGTGGGACCGTTGCCACCATCTCCTCTTCCGGTGGGGCCGTCACCATCATCTCCAGCCCTGGTGGGGTCGCTGCAGCCATATCCTGTTCCGGCTGGGTCACCGCCACCACCTCCTGTCCCGATGGGACCGTCGCCACCATCACCTCTTCCGGTGGGGCCGTCGCCATCATCGCCTGCCCCGGTGGGGTCACCGCAGCCATCTCCTGTTCCGGCTGGGTCACCGTCACCATCTCTTGTCCCGGCTGGGCCGCAGCCATGTCCTGTTCTGATGGGGCCGCCGCAGCTATCTTCTGTTCCGGCTGGGCTGTCGCCATCATCTCCTGTTCCGGTGGGACCGTCGTCATCAGCTCCCTCCCCGGTGGGACCGTCGTCATCAGCTCCCTCCCCGGTGGGGTCACCGCAGCCCTCTCCTGTTCCGGCTGGGTCACCGTCACCATCTCCTGTCCCGGTTGGGCCACAGCTATCATCTCTTTCGGCTGGGCCGCAGCCATGTCCTATTCTGATGGGGCCGCCGCAGCTATCTTCAGTTCCGGCTGGGCTGTCGCCATCGTCTCCTGTTCTGGCTGGGTCATCGCCATCGTCTCCTGTCCTGGTTGGGCCGCAACCTCCTCCTGATCTGGCTGGGCCGCAGCCTCCTCCTGCTCCAGTGGGACTGTCGCCACCACCTCCTGTTCTGGCTGGGTCGCAGCCTCCTCCTGTTCTGGTGGGATCATCAGTGACTCTTCCTGCTCCGGCTGGGCCGTCTACGTTGCCGCCGCAGCCTCTTCCTGTTCCTGCTCTGGCTGGGCCGTCTACATCACCGCCGCAGCCTCTTCCTGTTCTGGCTGGGCCGTCTACATCACCACAGCCACTCCTAGTCCCTTCATCTTCGCCAGCGCCGCCGGCCTTCAGAGGGGTCCCGCCTTCGTCTTCGCCAGCGCCGGCAGCCGCCAGAAGGGTCCCGCCTTCATCTTCGCCTGCGCCGCCGGCCGCCAGAAGGGTCCCGCCTTCGTTTTCGCCGCCGGCCTCCTGCTCGGCCCCTGAGGGTTCGCGCCTTCACCTGTGGCCTCCTGCTCGTCCCCCTGAGGGGTCTCACCTACGTCTTCGCCTGTGGCCTCCTGCTCGTCCCCCTGAGAGGTCTCGCCTTCGTCTTCGCCTGCGCCGGCGGCCACCAGAAGGGTCCCGCCTTCATCTTCACCGCCGGCCTCCTGCTCGGCCTCCTGAGGGGTCGCGCCTTCACCTGTGGCCTCCTGCTCGTCCCCCTGAGGGGTCTCGCCTATGTCTTCGCCTGTGGCCTCCTGCTCGTCCCCCTGAGAGGTCTTGCCTTCGTCTTCGCCTGTGGCCTCCTGCTCGTCCCTGTGAGGGGTCTTGCCTTCGCCGCCGGCCTCCTGCTCGGCCCCCTGAGGGGTCTCTCCTTCACCGCCGGCCTCCTGCTCGGCCCCCTGAGGGGTCTCGCCACGGGCCTGGGGTCTCTAGGGCCGCCCCTGCCCTGCCCTGCCTCCAGGCCGCAAGCCTGAGGTCTCTGGCTCTGCCTCTGCCCTGCCTCCAGGCCGCAAGCCTGAGGTCTCCGGCTCTGCCTCTGCCCTGCCTCCAGGCCGCCTGCCTGAGGCTTCAACCTGGCCCCTGCCCGTCCACGGGTCAACAGACTTTTGGACTCTGCCTTCCCTTGTTGCCAGGCTGTATGCCTGTGTCTGTGTTCTGTTACGTGTAGGGTAAAGTCACTGGAAACACAAACGTGTTGGACCCAAAAATGCAGACCGAAATGGAGGGCAGGGTTCACAGGTGATTTAATAGTCAATAAACAAAAGGTAACTTAAGACAGGCTTACGTGAGCAAAGGGATCCAAAAAGTCAAAACCAAAACAAGCAAAAACCAAGAAATCCGAAAAATCCAAAAGGGGAAAAAGACCAAAAAACACTGGAAACCACACTGGAAGACACAAAAACTTTACGCCCAAAATCAACACGACGAACTGACAAAGACTAAGAGACACACAGAGACTAAATAGACAGGGAACTAATCAAACACAGGTGGGTGGACAACAACAGGTGAAGAAAATCAATGATCAAAAAGGGTGGGAAAAGAACAAAGACAGGAAGTAAAAACAACAGACACACAAAGGAAAACCAAGACTACAAAATAAAACAGGAAGTGACTAACAAAAAGGAAAACCATGACAGTTTCGCCATGAAACACGAAATTGCTATAACATGAGATTAAATGGTCCGATCTGCACCAAACTTCACATGTATGATAATAATCCCGGCCTGAACACATCTACATGAAACTCATGAGTCATAGTCATAGCGCCACCTAGTGGGGACATGAAGTGACAATGCATTGCTTCCTACAGTGTCCAAAGGGGGTAAAAATTCAGCACCTCGTCTACCAATCGGCCTCTGGCGATGTGGTCGCGGTCGCAACACGCCCCGAGTGGCGTGGGGGTGCAAGAGCCCGTTCAACGCTGCTTGCAGCTTTAATTAATGATTGTGCCTTGTTATACTTGTTATCATTGTGTATTGTCCTTCCTCATTTTGAATAAATAAAAAAATTTGGTCACAAAAAATTTATGACATATATCTGCTCAAACTATTTATGGATCTGTCAGGTTTCCGATATGTGTCCCCCCCAATGTTAAACTCATTCCTACGCCCTTGGTGAGAAATACCACAAGACCAGCCAGCAAAACTCCCTCCTTACCAGAAATTGTGCACAGAAGAGAAAAAAAGTCAACCGAAGACTAAAATACCTAAACTTTACTTACATTTCTGTCTTGAATGGAGCAAGATTTAGGTATCTGTCTATGATATGCGTAAAGGAACATTGTTTTTGTGTATTGTAGATGACCTCATCATGTGTGTGGGCCCTGCTGCTCCTCTGGGCCTCTCTAGTGGACCCCTACAGGACCCCCTCCAATGAGAGAAAAGATCGGGACCAAATGGACCCAAAGGACTACCATCAAGATGCCAGGTAAATTTGTAGTTCTATGTATACAAAATGGAGAGAACACAACTGAAATTATATGCAAATCAGAGTCCCCAGCAGTTGATTTAACTTTCTCTGTTAATTTAGTAATCAGAAACTAGTTACTGTACAGCCACTATTACACTGCTCAGTGACAAGAAGACTTTACCCACTTATTTATTGAACAGTATGTAAAATAAATTGTTGTTATATTGTTGTAGATAAGAATTTTACAGTGAATTTGTACTAAAAGAACAATTGAACAGTTGAATGCCTTGGTTTGGTTGAACTGTATGAAAAGGAGACAGGAGATGAGGGAGTGTCGACGGTGCTGCAACCCAGGAGAGGAGCCTCCCAGTCAGTACTCCAGCCAGCAGTACCTCCAGTATCAGATAGTACCACAAATCAATGTCACTCTGCTCAAAGGTAAGATCAAGCCCAATACAGATATTTGTCTATAGTCTCTATCTGTCGATATGTATGGTTTCAGAAAGTTTAAGGCCTTTACACACCAGACAAGGTTTTTTTTTCCGTGCGATTCATTTGCATGTTAATAATATTTTTTGAGGTTTCTCTTTTGACGCATGTCTAATCAGACTGCATATTGTTGCCTACATCCTAAAAATTCAGTGAAGAAGACTTAATTACTTTAAGAGAAAAAAAAAAATCTAATTTGTTTCTTAAATGTGAATATTTTCTGGTTTCTTTACTCCTCTCTCCCAGTAAACTGAACTAAACTATATTTGAGTTGTGGACAAAACAAGACATTTGAGGACGTCATCTTGCACTTTGATCAACATTTTCTGACATTTTATGGACCAAACAACTAATCAATTAGTCGCGTGAAAACAGGTGGAGCGCAAGGACATATGCCCATGCACTCCACCTGTTTTTCATTTGACATGATTGTGACAGGATTGATCATTCGATTAATCATTTTTAGTTATTTTTTCAATAAACTATTAATTGATTAATCGAGAAGATAGTAGACTGAAAAATTGACTATGAAAATAATTGTTAGTCGAAGCCCTAAATGGGCAACGGCAAATAATAAAACAGCTAGAAAAGTCTGGTAAGTTCATTAAATAACATCACTTTACTGTGATGCATACTTTACTGCTGCATCCTTAAACATGACTCTTTCTGTTGCTCCTAGGTGAAAAAGGTGATACTGGTGAACGAGGACCTTACGGTAAACCAGGTAGATCTGGTCAAACGGGACCTCCAGGGTCCAGTGGCACAAAGGGCAGCAAAGGCAGCATGGGCCCCCCGGGTGAGCCCTGCAAGTCTTACTTTGCAGCCTTTTCTGTTGCCCGTAAGAAGGGTCTACATTCCAATGACTACTACCAGACGGTGGTATTTGACACAGAGCTGGTCAACCTCTATGGTCACTTCAACATGTTTAGTGGTAAGTTCTACTGTTACGTGCCTGGGATCTACTACTTCAGCCTCAACGTGCATACATGGAACCAGAAGGAGACGTACCTGCATGTGATGCACAATGAGCGAGAGGTGGTGATCCTCTACGCCCAGCCGAGTGACCGCTCCATCATGCAGAGCCAAAGTCTGATGCTGGAACTTGAGAGAAATGATGAAGTCTGGATCAGACTCTTTAAAGGCGAGAGGGAGAACGCCATCTTCAGTGATGACTTTGACACTTACATCACCTTTAATGGACACCTGATTAAGCCCAAAGCTGAACTGTAGGTCAGAGACTGGACAAATGTGATTTGGCACCTAAAAAGGTTGTGTATACAGTATGGACAAATAATGTCTATAGCTCACTTAATGTATTATCAATATGCTATGAAACATAATGTCATACAGATGGTGCATGCAGTTGTTTTGTACAGAAACACAACTCACTAGGGGTGCAACAGATTGCAGTTGTCCCGTATGGATCGCACCCCATGGTCCGCCACACATTCGATCTGTGGACTACGTGTAACCATCATGGTGTGAAACACCATGTCGCTGTCACATGTCGCTGTTACTTTTATATAAGAAATAATACCCAAAATCTCAATGCAGATTTGCAGTGGACAGATGCATGCTGTGTTTTACTCTGCAGCACATGTCTGTGAAAAGTGACTGATTTAAAAGCCGTCACATTTCCTTGAGTGAAATCCCGACCATGACTTTGGGCATTGTCACTGGTGTAACTATGCTGTTGTGATAGAAAAAGATCATAAGACTTTGATATTTATTGAAGATTTGGCAATATCTGCTGTCTTTTTTTGATCAAGGTCTTTTTATTTAGGTTTTACAATTTACAGTTTACAGTTCAACATAGGTCCAACAAAACATAAACAGGACAGTAAAAGATGGACTGCCAGAAAGTGCAAAGCTTCGGACATGTCCAGAACATGTGTAAGAGAGTGGCTGGATCCCGTCCGCATCGATCACACGTGGGGTCTATGTCAGCTTTGATCTTAGAAAGTCTAACTTTAGACCAGTGCAGCCAGTGTACAATTTTGAACTGAATAACAGCATGTCTAAGACAAATGGAAGAGGAGAAGATTCCCTGTATTATTTTGTGCCAAGTGTCGTCTGTGATTGGTTCATTTAAATCTGTCTCCCATTTATTTTTGAGGCGGTCCAAAGGCGTCAAGTTATGAGAATACAGTATTTCGTATATTGTACTAATAGTCCGATCTCTAACTAGTTTACAATCAAAAATTGAGTCTAACAGACAACTTGTAGGACATAAGGGAAAACATTTAAAGTTAGAGAATACAAATTTCCGAAGCTGCAAGTGTCAATAAAAATGTGATTTGATATGATATTTTTGTACTAACTGTTCAAAGGAGGCAAAATCGCCGTCAATATACAGATCAGACAGTGATACCATACCTCTTCTGGACTGCCTATCAAAGACCTCATCTATTAAAGATGGGATCAACATTTGCAATTGGTGTAGCCTGAGATAGATCTGTAATTGAGAAGGATCTTCTGAACTGGTTCCAGATCTTGATTGAGTGTAAAAACAACCGGGTTAGAAGTAAAGTTAGAAATGGGCTGTGTAAATGGAAACTTAGAACACAATAAGGCTTTCAAAGAAGTGGAATTTACAGATGCCCCCTCCAGATTTAGCCATTCAGTGTCAGTGTTATCATTACCCATCCAATATAGCAATACTCTAATGTTAACCGCCCAATAGTAATACAAGAAATTAGGGAGTGCCATCCCTCCCATTGAGCGAGATCTCTGAAGTACACTTCTTTTTATCCGGGGTGTTTTTTTGTTCCAAATGAAACTTGATATCTGATTATTTAATTTGGTTAAAAAAAAGATTTAGTTAAAAAGACCGGAAGACACTGAAATATATATATAAAAACTTAGGCAGTATATTCATCTTTACTGTATTAATTCTTCCACCCAAAGAGAGAGGCAGGGGACCCCATCGTTCGATATCCTGATTTAAATTCGATAACAGGGGTTGATAGTTAGCAGCATAAAGATCTTTATGTTTATCTGTAATCCATATGCCGAGGTATTTGAATTTTTTAGGGCTAATTTTAAAGGGAAGTTAATTCAAGGATGTCTCACCATTACTAGTGCCAACAGGCATCAGCTCGCTTTTCTGAATATTGACCCTTTAGCCGGATAATTTGCCAAATTCTGTTAGCAAGACCATTAGCTTAGGAAGGCTTGAAAGGGATTGTGATATATATAGTAGCATGTCATCTACGTAAAGCGAGACTTTATGCTCCTCTCGTTGAATTCCTTTGATATCAGTATTTTGTCTCAGAGCTAGAGCTAGTGGTTCCATTGCAACCGCAAAAAGAAGCAGTGAAATGGGACAACCCTGCCTTGTGCCACGTTTAAGCTCGAAAAAAGGGGACAGATTATTATTAGTACGAACAGCGGCCATTGGAAATATATATAAAAGTCTGATCCACGATATGAACTTATGGCCAAATCCAAACCTCTCCGGTGTCCTGAAGAGATAGCCCCACTCCACCCGTAGAACGCCTTTTCAGCATCAAGTGAGAGGACTACCTCTGGCACACCTGGTGGAGAGGGCTATAAAGGATGTTAAAAAGGCGTCTGACATTGAAAAAAGAGTAACGATTCTTGAATAAACTGTTTGATCCAGTTGGTGATATAATGGAAGGAAGAACACCCTCCAGTCAGCGTGCCAAAACCTTGGCAAGGATTTTTGCATCGGTTTTAAGGAGAGAAATTGGGTGAAAAGAATTGCACTCCAGAGGGTTTTTTTCCTTTTTTGAGAATTACAGAAATAACTGCTTGGCGCATGGACAGAGGTAAGGTCTTAAGTGAAAGTGATTCTTCAAAAACTGACAGTAGTAAAGGGGCAAGTTGGTCTGAGAATTTTTTGAAAAAATCTGTCGGATAGCCATGCGGCCCTGGGGACTTGCCACTTTGCATAGATCTGATTGCAGATATTATCTTCAGGGCCGAGAGGTCCTTCTCCAATGTATCAGCTATGCTTGGGTCTATGGATGGAACATGTAGGGATCTTAAAAAATCCTCCACTGCAGAGGGTGTTGTTGAAAGTTCTGTTGTGTATAATGATTGATAGAAATTTTGAAAACGGGAGTTAATCTTGTGGCTATCTGTGCTCTTCAAATCCTGTTCATCATTGATTGCAGGTATAGTCTGATTGGCAGTTCTTTGTCTTAACTGATGAGCGAGAATTCGTCCAATTTTTTCCCCACGTTCGTAGCATCCGTGTCGAGATTTGGAGAGGAGATATTCAGCCTGTCGCGTTGATAGGATATCAAATTCGGTCTGCAAGGACGCTTTTTCATTATATCAGCAGGTGGTTGATGGCTGTATAGTGTATCTAGTTCCAGTATCTGATCTGTTAGCTCTTTAAGGCACGCTGTATTTGTTTTCTTTTTATTCACACAATAAGAAATGATTTGCTTTTAGAGATTCCCATATAGTTGAACAGGACATTCTTGGCGTTTGATTAGTATCAAGAAATAATTTTATTTCAGATGAAATAAAATTGGTAAAAGACTCTTCTGATAGGAGAAGAGGATTAAGTCTCCAAGGGCGGTAGCCATACTGTGTGTTAGGAATGCGGATTTTCATGGTTAGGGGACCATGATCTGAAATAACTATAGCTTCATAATCACACTTAGTTACTTTTATCCAGGAAAAAAATTATCTATACGAGAATAGCTCTTATGAACTGGAGAGAAAAAGGAGTATGCTCTAGCAGTGGGATTGTCAGGGGTGTGGTTTGGACCCAAATGCAGTACACCATACAACAGGAAATGTTCGTAATGACCTTTATTATTGCAGAGCCTAAACAGGAACTAGGCAGACAAAGACGCACAGGTACAGTCCGTTTTTGGGCTCAGAGCCCACACAAAGTCTCTGGGGTCCAGGCTCGAGGAATGGGTAGAGCTGAACTGAGGGACAGAGGGAGCAGACTGACCAGACAGAAGAGCAGACAAGGGATGAGCCACAAGGTAGTGGGGACCAGACGGAAAAGTCGGGACCAGGTGCACAGACAGACCCGGCAGCGAAGTTGGGACCAGGTGAGCAGACAGACCAGGCAGACGAGCTGGGACCAGGTGAGCAGACAGACCAGGCTGCGAAGTTGGGACCAGGTGAGCAGACAGACCAGGCAGGCGAGCTGGGACCAGGTGAGCAGACAGACCAGGCTGCAAAGTTGGGACCAGGTGAGCAGACAGACCAGGCAGCGAAGCTGGGACCAGGTGAGCAGACAGACCAGGCTGCGAAGTTGGGACCAGGTGAGCAGGCAGACCAGGCTGCAAAGCTGGGACCAGGTGAGCAGACAGACCAGGCACACTGCCACGTCACAGGAGGGAAACACCAAACAGCCATGGGGACAGGCAGACAAAAATCAGGAGGCAGATCACTGGGTCAGGAACAGAAGGCTGTGGTGGTTTCCCAGAGAACAGACGAGGCAGGTGAGTCCAGAGCAGGCAGGGTTTGCAACCAGAGATCAGACAGGTCAGGAGTACTGAAAAGGCTTCCATGAAGGTTGGGAACGATCTGACAAGGAGTGGGTGTGCTGGAGAGGCTGATATGCTGGGCTGATTGGAGAGGAGCTGCAGCTGGGCTTGCAGATGAGTGGAGTTGGGCTGATTAGGTGGGAGTGGCTGGCAGGTAGAGCGGAGCAGAGAGAGGGAGAGTGGAAAATTACTGTGACAGAGGGACAGGAGGGAAACTGGGAAAATGTGAGAGCACTGGGGCAGAGGGATAGGAAGGGAGACAGGGAGGATGAAACTGTGGCAGGGATTACGAAATCGCCACACATCCACTACACCATATGTTTTAAGAAAAAGCTGGATAGTGTGTGCTGATTTAGACAAAGAAGTCTTTTTGGAGGAATTGCGATCTAAGACAGGGTAAAGTATGCAATTTATATCACCACCATGGATGAGATGGTGTGATGTCATGTTTGGTAAGCGAGAAAAAAAATTTGAAAAGAATGCTGGATTGTCCAAATTTGGTGCATAAATTTTGGCCAGGATGACCGGAAATGAAAGCAGCTGCCCTGTCACAATAATGTAGCGCCCTGCAGAATCAGAATCAACATTAGTCATTATAAATGGAATATATTTGTCAATTAGGATGGCTGCCCCCCTAGTCTTTGAGTGGAAATTAGAGTGATAGACTTGTCCTGACCATCCTCTCTTTATTCGGAACAGGTCTGTCATGCGCAAGTGCGTTTCCTGAGGAAATGCAATATCGGTTTTAAGTTGTTTTAAGTGTGTGGACTAAGTCGATGGTTAAGTGACTTCACATTCCAACTCACAAAGTTGACTGAGAATCCATCCAGCCCTCTGGTAGAATTAGGATCAGTCATAACCTACTGAGTGAGAGATGCCATGCACTTGAAATTTACATCTGGCTAAATAAACAAAAAGGAAGAAAGACATAGAAAAAAATAAATCCAATAAATGAACCGGTCTGGTATAGTCCCACTACCCCGCTCCCCACCCACCCCACCTAGTACCTCGAAAAAACAAGGCACACATGGTACCCCTCAAGAACAAATCCACACATATGTGTTTGTGTTGGGGAACTCTATAGAGCCAACTGTTCAAGCTCCCATCGAATGCTTCATGAAAACCCAATCAGCGCATTGTTATTGTAGCATTATAATGTCTGCTATGTATTCAAATAGGAGAAAGGGGGGGATAATAATAATTAAAAAAAAAACACTGGATAGGCAATTTAACGCCCACATCTCTTATGGAATCAAATAAATAGCTTAAAGGTGTTAGGAATTAAATCCTGTGGATTAGCCACATCATATAAAATTATGTTTAAATTAATGTTGTAATAGGCTAAGACAGAAAAGTTAGCATCAACAGAAATATGTTCAATGAGACAGAACTTTGCACTGTAAGGCAACCTTTAAGTTGTAACAAAACACTATTTAGCTTATGAGTAAAGGTGATTAGCACTGCCAAAGAAAAGAGGGAGAGAGAAGGAGTCTCTTGGTCAAGCCATTTTACATTTATTTTCCATTTTAAGTATTGACCACTCTGCACAGCATATGCTGGTGACACTGTAACAGTCCTTCAGAGTAGTAACAGTGACATTAGTCCGCTGGGTACAGCCAGTGTAGTTCCTCTCCGCGGACGTAAACAGATATAATATTGTCAGAATAGATGGAATCTGAGGTTAAACACAAAAACAGTCTCACTCACGCTACTCTGCTGCAGGGATGATGTGCTTCTTAATGTAGGTCATCGCTTTTTCTGCGTTGGTGACTTCCTTTTCTTCTCCGTTGTGTGTGACACGGAGACAGGCTGGGAATAGTATGCTAAACCGGACATTCTGACGGTTGTGGAGCAGCTTTCTGACCTCGGTGAACACGGCTCTGGCTTTGGCGACTCTTGCAGTATAATCCGGAAAGATAGCAACTGGTTCCCCGTTATACCGAAGAGGAGCACGGGTGCGTGCCCGGCTCAGTACCTCAACACAGTCTTGGAAATAGTGAAGTTTGGCCACTATCACTTGTGGTTTCCCGCCGGGTTTTCTTGGTGCCAGACTTCTGTGTGAGCAGTCAATGAGCACATCTTTATCCAGCTGTAGCACTTCTCGCAGCAGCTTTGAGACTGAGGTCGTGGAGCTCGATCCAGTCGTCTCAGGCACCCCCAGTATTCTGATGTTACACCGCCGTGCTCTTCCTTCCATGTCCTCGAATTTGTCTCGGAGCTCTGCCACCTCTGTCTTCAGGGTATTTACCGTGGTCTGCAAAGTCACCACCTCGTCTGACCACGTTGACATTCCAGTCTTGGATTGTGGTTTTCATTTGGTTGATCTCTGATTGAATCACTGCCGTGTTGTTTTTTACTTCTGCTTTCAATGCCTGCAACTCATTTTTAAGGAAATCGAAGTCTTCTGCAAGTGTGTTTTTCATTTCTGATTTTATCACCGCCGAAATTTCAGTTTTCAGCGAGAGAAGAATCTCCAATTTCAGGGATTCGGCGTCCATCTCTGGTTTAGCTGACCGTGGCGGAGATGCTTCCATCGAGGTGGCAGTAGCAGTGTGGCTCAAGGCGGTGTTGGGCCTAGTGTTCGCTGCTCCAGTGAATTTGAATTTGCACAGATTCGTCGTCATTCACTCAGATGTAGACTTTCACCCAGCTTCGGAAATATTTTCAGAGCAGATTGGTTGATGTTTTAATGTGCAGCGCGCTTATTAACTTAAAATAAAAAAGGAGTTCGACAGGAGCTCAAACAAAACACGTCTCACTCCATCTCCAGCTGAACAGCGCCCCCAATATGTGCTGTCTTAACTTTTACACACACACACAGCTCCTCTCAGCCCACCGGAGCCGCCTGTCTGTGACACGGTGTGTCTGTGTGGATTCTCTATTTCTCATGACTTCTAACCAATCAGATAGTGCTGTGGGAGGGACACTGAGCTAGACTACAGAGTGTACCAGTGTATTATACTGTATAATTATATATTATACAGCATGTGCTCCAGTATACATAACACAGTACTGTATAATACAGTAGAGTCTAGTACTCAAGGTATACTGTGTAGTATTATTATTAGTCATTTTTATTATATATAATTATATATTTTTAAAAAAATATTATTATCAATATTATTATTATTACGTTACATGGCGATAACTCCACACACAGAGGAATCAAGTGCATTTTAAAAAATAATTTAACCCTAATCCCACCTCTTTTCTCTTTTTTGCTGATCCGAAACGTGACTCAAAACCATGATACAATCCAAAACATGAATTTGATCTGTTGCACCCCTACAACTCACCCTAAAAAGCTAAAAAAAAAAAAAAAATCAAATGACGTCACACAGTGGGCCTTATGTAAGAACCAGTTATATGAACAAGTTTGAGTGATTTAAGAGAATTTGTGGAATTCACCAATTTTCTATTCCTTTCCATGTAGCATTTCCTTCTAGGTATACAAAATTCATCTGTGGTCCAGACCTTTTGTACAGGCAACGTACAGATGGTGTGCCTGTTGCCAACAGGGCTAAAACAATTGTTTGGCTTACAAATTGTTATGCCTTAGTCTGAATGAATTTAGAGTTCAATATATGATACCGAAATACTAGGTGCTGACATTCGCTGCCACTGCAGTTTACAATAGAGCACCAGCATATCAGACCAAAACAACACGTACTTTGTTTACTCAGTAGTGTTGGGAAAAAAATGGAGCATCATCTGATCACACACTACTCACGAAACTCAGATCAAACCATCAAACTAGGCAGTGTTGATCAAATATGTATCCAGATTCCGTTAAGATATTTCCTATTTCTTGACTAAAATGTTTTCAGAAATATAATTTCTTAACGTGTTTGTTTGGGAAACAAAAGAAGAACATAGAAGCTCAGACTGCAACGCACAGGGGGAGTGTGACTTCATTATCTGCTCAGGATGCCATTACTCCACCTGTCACAGTGTACATACACTGTACATAGAAAACTGTGTACATTGCAAATAATTGTTTGCTGACATCTAGTGAGGCTATATATCGCATCTTTAACTAAAATAAAATATATAACTAAAACTAACTTAAGGAAAAATCTGTTCCCCAGATCATCATTATCATGGCTTGCCAAATAACATGAGGTTTTTAGATTTTGGTGATTTTATTTACATATTTTGGCACAGTAACATACCATATTTCAGCATTTATGACAGTTCTCTCATTCTGTATTTGACTGCCTCAGGATCTTTATGCAGGTCTTTGTCCAGTGTCACCAACATATTTTCCAGTCTTTGTCTAATATCTCCATGGCTGTCATATGATTGCCTCCTATGTTGGTCAGATTTGCTTTAGAAAGATGTTTTAACCCTCCTTGTGTCTGTCACAGTACAGGTCTGTTCTGATGACCAGTAGCTGGCAATGTCGGGACACTGTTAAATTTTCATTTTTTCGTCTGCTGATTTCCAACAGCAGGACCTCAAGCTCTGTCATGTTGAATTCTTTTGTCTCTTAGGTAACAATTTTGTAAATGAAATGTTCCCACAAATGATGTGCAACAATTACAGTGCAATTTTAGGGCTGTACATGGTGTGGTGATGATGAAATCTCATGAACACAGACTTGGAAAGCTCCTGTCAGACCTCATAAAAAAGTGAGAGATAGGGTAAGAATATGAGAATGTCTCTTTTTATTCCATGCATTCTATTTTCTGGTCAAAACCTGGTGCCTACAATGCTCACAATGCAACTTGACAATAGACTGTTGGAAATTTGGGTGCATTGCTTGTGGTGGCTGATCTTCAATTTAACAGTCAGCAGTCAAACTGCTAGCCTCAAGCAGAGATGAGGAGCACGCTACAGAGGTCTGGTAAGCTCACGTCTCTTCTATGTCCACACAGCCATATTGTTTTCATTTTCAAATTTGTAGTCTTCAGCCTCAATCAAAGCTAACTCACTTGATTGGCATTTGGCAATATATCAGACTTTGCGCAGCTCCCAGTAGAGCCTTGAAAGGGCTTATACAAACAAGTAAAACAGGGAACAAAATCAGGTCAGAACACAAGATGAAGTAAAGAAGATAGAGTTTTGCCACTACTGTCACTACAGCTCCATGAGAGCCACATAACACCAGGACACTGTAACTTTAAACAGGGAAAAAAATGTCAATACTGTGTTTACAGCTTGCTCTGCTGCCCTGAAAAGTGGCTAGAAAAATGAAGGAAACAGGAACATACACAACAAA
Organism: Lutjanus argentimaculatus; assembly: GCA_034769285.1. Classification (NCBI taxonomy): domain Eukaryota; kingdom Metazoa; phylum Chordata; class Actinopteri; order Lutjaniformes; family Lutjanidae; genus Lutjanus; species Lutjanus argentimaculatus. The sequence goes on from JAWZSL010000051.1 coordinate 656,649, forward strand.
GCCTTTTCACAATTAACCCCCCCCCCCCACATATATACACTGTATATGTATACATATATATATGTATACATACATATATACACACACATATATATGTATATATACACATACACTATATTGACAAAAGTATCAGGACACTCCTCCAAATCATTGAATTCAGGTGTTCCAATCACTTCCATGGCCACAGGCGTACAAAATCAAGCACCTAGGCATGCAGACTGCTTTTACAAACATTTGTGAAAGAATGGGTCGCTCTCAGGAGCTCACAGAATTCAAGCGTGACACCGTGACAGGTTGCCATCTGTGCAATAAGTCCATTCGTGAAATTTCCTCACTACTAAATATTCCATGGTCAACTGTTAGCGGATTATAACAGTGGAAGCGATTGGGAACAACAGCTACTCAGCCACAAAGTGGTAGGCCATGTAAAATCACAGAGCGGTGTTAGCGCATGCTGAGGCGCACAGTGCACCAACTTACTGCAGAGTCAATAGCTACAGACCTCCAAACTTCATGTAGCCTTCAAATTAGCTTAAGAACAGTGTGTAGAGAGCTTCATGGATTGGTTCTCGTAGCAAAGTTTGTCGTAGGCAACTGGACTTGATAGAGTTCTTGAAGACGTTTCGCCTCTCATCCAAGAGGCTTCTTCAGTTCTGACTGACTGGTTTGGGAGTTCAGGTATTAAACCACTGTGTGGTCATTAACACCTAGAGGGGCATGTGTCTCAAGTGCCCCCCCTTCCATTGTGTGGACCTTGGGTTTCACCTGGGGGGGAGGTGTGAATGAGAGTCGTTAAGAACCCTGCCACCATGTGCCTTGTTGGAGTCACATGATTTCAGGTGGGTATCAAACTGTCTGGGGAGAGATCTTAAAACTGCATTATATGTAGCAGATAAATTATGTCTTAGACCACCTCCTCTGTTGAGAGATGGCCTTTCCAGGTTAACAAAGATGGCTTCTTTTACTCTTCTCTCAAACCATCTGTTTTCCCTGGCTAGAATATGGACATTGTTGTCTTCAAAGGAGTGTCCTTTCTACTTCAAGTGTAGATGGACTGCTGAGTCCTGACCTGAGGAGGTGGCTCTCCTGTGTTGAGCCATGTGCTTGTGCAGCAGTTGTTTTGTCTCCCCAATGTACAGGTCTGTGCACTCCTCACTACACTGAACGGCATACACTACATTTTCCCGCTTGTGTCTGGGTGTTCTGTCCTTGGGGTGGACAAGCTTTTGTCTCAGGGTGTTGCTTGGCTTGAAATGCACAGGGATGTGATGTTTGTTAAAAATCCTCCTGAGTTTTTCTGAAACGCCAGCAACGTAAGGAATAACAGTGTTTTTCCTTTTGATGTTGTTTTCCTCTCTTTCAGGCCTGTTTCTTTTACTGGTTTTGACAAAGGCCCAATTTGGGTATCCACAGGTTTTGAGGGATGCCCTGATGTGTTTCTGTTCCTTATACTTTCCTTCGGTACTGGTTGGAATGTTCTGTGCTCTGTGATGAAGGGTTCTGATGACCCCTAGTTTGTGTTCCAGTGGGTGGTGTGAGTCAAAGAGGAGATATTGGTCTGTGTGTGTAGGTTTCCTGTATACGTCGATGTTGAGGCTTCTGTCCTCTTCAATGTGCACTGCACAATCCAAGAAGGCCAGACTGTTGTCTTGGACATCCTCCAGGGTGAATTTGATGTGTGTGTCCACTGCATTGATGTGGTCCGTGAAGGCTTCAACCTCCTGTGTCTTGATCTTGACCCAGGTGTCATCAACATATCTGAACCAGTGGCTTGGAGGTGTTCCTCTGAAGGAGTGCATGGCTCTGCTCTCTATTTCTTCCATGTAGAGGTTAGCCACTATTGGAGACACAGGTGAGCCCATAGCACAGCCATGTTTCTGTAAAAGTAAAAGAAACAGGCCTGAAAGAGGAAAACAACATCAAAAGGAAAAACATTGTTATTCCTTACGTTGCTGGCGTTTCAGAAAAACTCAGGAGGATTTTTAACAAACATCACATCCCTGTGCATTTCAAGCCAAGCAACACCCTGAGACAAAAGCTTGTCCACCCCAAGGACAGAACACCCAGACACAAGCGGGAAAATGTAGTGTATGCCGTTCAGTGTAGTGAGGAGTGCACAGACCTGTACATTGGGGAGACAAAACAACTGCTGCACAAACGCATGGCTTAACACAGGAGAGCCACCTCCTCAGGTCAGGACTCAGCAGTCCATCTATACTTGAAGGAGAAAGGACACTCCTTTGAAGACAACAATGTCCATATTCTGGCCAGGGAAGACAGATGGTTTGAGAGAGGAGTAAAAGAAGCCATCTTTGTTAACCTGGAAAGACCATCTCTCAACAGAGGAGGTGGTCTAAGACATAATTTATCTGCTACATATAATGCAGTTTTAAGATCTCTCCCCAGACAGTTTGATACCCACCTGAAATCATGTGACTCCAACAAGGCACATGGTGGCAGGGTTCTTAACGACTCTCATTCACACATGCCCCCTCAAGGTGTTAACGACCACACAGTGGTTTAAATACCTGAACTCCCAAACCAGTCAGTCAGAACTGAAGAAGCCTCTTGGATGAGAGGTGAAACGTCTTCAAGAACTCTATCAAGTCCAGTTGCCTACGACAAACTTTGCTACGAATACCATGACCTGGATGACTGAGAACCTTCACAGACATCCTTCATGGATTGGGTTTCCATGGCCGAGCAGCTGCATCCAAGTTTACATCACCAAGTGCAATGCAAAGCATCGGCTGCAGTGGTGTAAAGCACGCCGCCACTGGACTCTGGAGCAGTGGAGATGTGTTCTCTGGAGTGACGAATCACACTTCTCTGTCTGGCAATCCGATGGACAAATCTGGGTTTGGCAGTTGCCAGGAGAACGGTACTTGCCTGTCTGCACTGTACCAGGTGTAAAGTTTGGTGGAGGGGGGATTATGGTGTGGGGTTGTTTTTCATGGGTTGGGCTTGGCCCCTTAGTTCCAGTGAAAGAAACTCTTAATGCTTCAGCATACCAAGACATTTTGGACAATTTCATGCTCCCAACTTTGTGGGAACAGTTTGGGGATGGCCCCTTCCTGTTCCAACATGACTGCGCACCAGGCCAGTCAAGTACCTCCACACCAGAATCCTGACCTCAACCCGATAGAACACCTTTGGGATGAATTAGAGCGGAGACTGTGAGCCAGGCCTTCTCGTCTTACATCAGTGCCTGACCTCACAAATGAGCTTCTGGAAGAATGGTCAAAAATTCTCATAAACACACTTCCACAAGGTTTAGGACCTTGTGGAAAGCCTTCCCAGAAGAGTTGAAGCTGTCATAGCTGCAAAGAGTGGACCAACTCCATACTAAACCCTATGGATTAAGAATGGGATGTCATTAAAGTTAATGCGTGTGTAAAGGAAGATGTCCCGATACTTTTGGCAATATAGTGTGTATATATATATATACACACACATATAAAATGTAATTGTTTATTTTTAGTGAGTGAACAGGGGAGAAACCTAAATCAAATCAATATTTGGTGTGACCACCCTTTTCCTTCAAAACAGCATCAATTCTTCTAGGTACACTTGCACGAAGTCAGGGATTTTGTAGGATCATACTCAGGTGTATGATTAACCAATTATACCAAACAGGTGCTAATGATCATCAGTTTCATATCTAGCTCGAAACACAGTCTAACTGAAAGAGAAACAGCTGTGTAGGAGGCTTAAAACTGGGTGAGGAACAGCCAAACTCTGCTACCATATTGGAAGATATCCAGCAGTGCCATCAGCTTAGAACTAGTAGAAACCAGTGGGACCCAGGTACCCCCTTCTACTGTCTGGAGAAGTCTGGCCAGAAGAAGTCATGGAAGAACTGAAGCCAAAAAGCCATACCTCTGACATGGAAACAAGGCCAAGTGACTCAACTATGCATGAAAACAGAGGAACTGTGGTGCAGAAAAATGGCAGCAGGTGCTCTGGTCTGATGAGTCAAAATTTGAAATATTTGTCTGTAGCAGAAGGCAGTTTGTTCGCTGAAGGGCTGGAGAGTGGTACAATAATGAGTGTCTGCAGGCAACAGTGGAGGTTCCTTACAAGTTTGGGGTTGCATTTCTGCAAATGGAGTTGGAGATTTGGTCAGGTCCTCAATGCTGAGAAATACAGGCAGATACTTATCCATCATGCAACCCCCACAGAGCCCTGATCCCAACATCATCAAGTCTGTCTGGGATTACATGAAGAGACAGAAGGATCTGAGGCAGCCTACATCCACAGAAGATCTGTGGTTAGCTCTCCGAGATGTTTGGAACAACCTACCTGCCGAGTTCCCTCAAAAACTGTGTGCAAGTGTACCCAGAAGAATTGATGCTGTTTTGAGGGCAAAGGGTGATCACAACAAATATTGATTTGATTTAGATTTTTCTTCTGTTCGCTCACTTTGCATTTTGTAACTTGATAAAAATAAACAATTACATTTTATATTTTTGAAAGCATTCTTACTTTACAGCATTTCTTCAAACCTGCCTAAAACTTGTGTCAAGGAAGTTGCAGTCTTTTAACTGACAATGAATTATTTTATTTATCCCTTTAAAGGAATATATGTTAAAATCATGGCACATAATATTATAGCAATTAAGCTGAAGAGACCAAAATCAACATATTGTCTGCAGAGCTACAATCTGATATTCCTCTATACCATACTGAATATTACAACCAACATAGTATAGTTCCCTAATGCAAAAATGTCAATTTACTTATGTTTTATGTTTTGTAACACATAATGCAGCATGCTTTAAAAAAGAGAGAGAGAAAAAAAAACTAAAGCTTTATCTCTTGCCTGCAGAGGCAGTTTACATTTACCTTTAAATAATAACCCACAGCAGGTGATTAATTAGAACCACACAGATATTTTCAAGCTGTCTGGTCAGTCAGTGGTTCTGCATAAAGATCAAATTGCACAAAATATATGTAGGCCTAGTGCTTACATAAAAAAGCAAACTGCCTACCCAAAAATATGCAGATCAACACAATGTTTTCAAGCTGACCAATAGCAGAGAAATAGCAAGCTAGTGTGTTAAGAGGCATCCCTGAAGCTGAAACTTCATGCCCACGCTAAACAGCAGGTTTGTGTCCATTAGTAAGGCAGCACTGCTCTCTACTGGCTGATAAAATACATGCAGGATATTATTACTGGTGGCTACTGAGCTACATGTGCTGTGCATGAGTTGTTAATCCGTGAACGGCCCAACAGCACAGCTGTTTGATACAATAATGTATATGTAACGCTGCAACAAACACTCAGCACATGTAACTACAATGGCATAGAGTTGCACTTAAAGCATCCTATGGTTTGGAAAACTTTTAACAGTAATAAAGATATGTAGTCTGCTAATATGGAGCCACATAGTGAGCTGAATATGAAGGAAGAAGAAGACATACTTAATTAATCCCTGTAATTCTTTTTTTTCTTTTTTTTTTACTCTTCTGGTATTTTCCACACAGGCTTGAACGCATAGGACCTATACACATGCATTAATGCAAGATGTTAGAGTGAACATGAACTCTGACATTTGTCTTTGTTTTACTGAAGCTAATGGAGCTCATGTGTGGAGAGAGATAGTCGGGGGGAACTGGGGATAAAGTCCTTAGCATTTGGGGCCTTTTTCACAGCTGCCCCCAGATTTCTGCAATAACCTGCAATGACCTGCATAACACCACTGCCATCTTGGCATCAGGAAGCAGCCAGTCACCTGCATGTACCAGTAAGCCAGTAGACCAGTCACCTTATTTGCATACATTCCCACTCACACACTATTATGCCCTAATACTGTCACTGATAAAAGAGAGAGAAAAAATGACTGTGACTGTAACTTGAGGATTCTTAAAACTTAAAGTCTGTGCAAAGGAAAAAGGGAGCTTTTCTTCTAAACACATTCTACATGTTCAAAAATACTCTAGTTGCTGAAAATGTGAAAAGACTGAGACCTATGCAGTACTGAATTGTGGAGTTAGAACATTAAACTGTTGTTCATAATTTCTGTGTTCCAGGTTTTTCGGGGTGGACCTGAACTATGGCTCAGTGACAGGCCGGGCCACGGTCCCCAAACACCATAGATGAATCCGGGAACTGCTTTGTGTGTTTCGCCATCTTGCGGTGCCACCATTGCTGTGGTGGCATGTCATGTGCGTCACTCTTGGTGTCTGCTGGTTGGGTCTAGAAAGGAACCCCAAATTTGCAAGACTCTAATGAGATTTTTCATGGTTTCGGTCAAAATGTTCACTCTTGTGAGATCTTGCAGATCTGGGGTTCCCTTCCAGACATCGTGTCTGCTGTTGCCTGCTGACAGTGACAGATGGATAATTGGATTGACAACGTTAAACACAAAGTTTACATAGCAGTTATATTATGTTGGTTGTGACAATAGCCGGAAATGGATAATGGAGAAAAGAAAAAAGCGGACCACCTATGCCACACTTAAGTGATGAAGTACTGTGTAATATATATTTAAAATATATACATGAATATATATAGACCCTTTTACAGCAACAACAATGAGAAAGCTGCGTGCGCATCTTGGCAACAGAAATACGGCGGACCACAATAGCTTGTCAATGGGCCGCTGCAAACACGAGCAGTTTCAATCGTGTTCTCAGTCTAATCAACACATTTAATAGCTTGCAGCCATAGACGCCACCAATTGCTCTGAAACGGTCACAATTTTTCGGAAGTTTAAGCAACTTATGTCGACCACTGGAATATCAATTCTGAAGTATCATATACTCAATAAACAAATGTTTTGTTGATTGTGGTGCTGGTAAAATGTTTAATTCAATCTTTGCAGCTTGATAACTCGTCTGGATGACTGGATGAGACCGCTACTTCTGTTGCCAAAATGCGCACGCAGCTCTTCGATGACGTCAGCTGTAAAAGGGTCTATATATATGAATTCTTTTCTGTTAATATTTTTGATCCATTCTGACACACTGTGGTACTCTGTGCACTCAGTGAATCTCTGTAGAGTCTCTGGTTTCAAACAGCAGCACTCTTCATGAAGTAAAGGTTTGTACTTTACGTTCCATTTTTTTCCCCAACGTTTAAGTATGACATGAATGTTGGAGCAACCAAACTGCACAGGTTCTTCCCAACTTCCTAGACTTTGTTGTCAAAAGTAATGTTACATAAAAAGTAAGTGTAAAATTATCAAATTGTAAACTTCTTATTACAGCTTGCACTCATTTGCGCACATGTTCTACGGAGATGGCACCGCAGCAATGGTGGCCTGTTAACTTCCTGTACTTTTGCCAGATTGCCGCATTGTTTACACGAGAGATCAACTGATCGCTCTGAAGCTGGCCGGAATAGTGACCAGATCAACAAGCGTCCCTGAAGAGCTCTGGATAAGGACACACAGAGGATGCAGGGGAGGTGTGACGCAGTGGAGGAAGAGGCTTATGGAGAAGAGGAGATATAAGCCGTGTCTCCCCTCTGTCATTATGGGCAACATGAGGTCGTTGGCTAATAAGATGGACGAGCTAACAGCACTCACCAGGAGTCAGAGGGAGTACCGGGAGTGCAGTCTCATGTGCTTTATGGAGACATGGCTGCACCAGGACATACTCGACGACAATGTTTCCATCAGTGGCTTTCAGACTGTTCGGGCCGACCGGGACTGCACCGAGAGCAGTAAGTGCAAAGGAGGGGGGCTTGCCATTCTACTCAACAACCGTTGGTGTAATCCTGGTCACATTACCATCAAGGAACGTATCTGTTGCCCGGACATTGAACTGTTGGCTGTTGGACTCAGGCCATACTATTTGGTCGGAGGAGGCTTATGAGACACTTCAGGACTGTTTTGAGGTGACAGACTGGCAGGTGCTCTGTGAGTCGCATGGAGAGGACAGTGATGAGCTCACAGAGTGCATCACGGACTACATCAACTCCTGTGTAGACTCTATTGTCCCAGCCAGGAATGTCCATTGTTACCCAGATAACAAGCCGTGGATAACTAAGGACATTTAGGTCATCCTCAATGAGAAGAAGAGGATCTTCAGAGATGGTAACAGGGAGGAGGTGAGAATGATACAGGGGGAACTGAAGGTGAAGATTAAGGAGGCTAAAGAAACGTACAGGAGGAAGCTTGAGTGGAAACTCCAGCAGAACAACATGAGAGAGGTCTGGAGTGGAATGAGGACCATCACCGGCTTCAGGATGACCAATAACAGGGGAGTTGAAGGCAGCATGGACAGGGCCAACGAACTGAATCTGTTTTTTAATAGATTTGACACTGGAGGTCCTGCCCCCCCCCCATCCGTCCAGCCCTACTGGGTGACAAGCTCACAGTAATGCAGGTGGATGCCCCCCTAGTGTCCTGGATTGTTGACTATCTGACAATACTACTGTAGCAGACCACAGACCATGCGCCTGCAACACTGTGTGTCAGACAGAATGGTCAGCAATACTGGGGCTCTGCAGGGGACTGTCCTCTTCCTCTTCACCCTCTACACCACGGACTTCAGCTATTGCACAGAGACCTGCCATCTTCAGAAGTTTTCTGATGACTCTGCCATAGTTGGATGTATCAACAAGGGTGATGAGGATGAGTACAGGACTACCGTGGACAACTTTGTCACATTGTGCAAGTGGAACCATCTGCAGCTCAATGTGGCAAAAACAAAGGAACTGGTTGTAGATATGAGGAGGTCCAAGGCGCCAGTGACCCCTGTTTCCATCCAGGGGGTCAGCATGGACATTGTAGATGACTACAAGTACCTGAGAGTACATATTGATAACAAACTGGACTGGACAAAGAACACCAATGCCCTCTATAAATGGTAAATGGACTGTATTTATATAGCACTTTTCTAGTCATAGACTACTCAAAGCACTTTCACAACTACAAGTCACATTCACCGCATTCACACACTTAATGACACAGGTGGCTTCTTCTACAAAGACCTGTGCATCAGAAGACATTCACACACATCGGGAGCAATGTGGGGTTCAGTGTCTTGCCCAAGGACATGTAGACCAGAGGAGCCAGGAATCAAACCACCAACCTTGTGATTGGGAGACGACCCGCTCTACCACTGAGCCACAGCCGCCCTCTATAGGAAGGGCCAGAGTCGTCTCTATTTTCTGAGGCGACTGAGGTCCTTCAACATCTGCCAGTCTATGTTCAGGATTTTCTATGAGTCTGTGGTGGCCAGTGCTATTCTCTCTGCAGTTGTAGGCTGGGGCAGCAGGCTGAAGGGGGCGGACGCCAACAGACTCAATAAACTGATCCGCAAGGCCAGTGATGTTGTAGGGGTGGAGCTGGACTCTCTGATGGCAGTGTTGGAGAAGAGGATGCTGTCTAAGTTGCATGTCATCTTGGACAATGTCTCCCACCCACTCCACGACATGCTGGTTAAACACAGGAGCACATTCAGTGAGAGACTGATTCCTCCAAAATGTACAACAGAGTGCTACAGGAAGTCATTCCTATCTGTGGCCATCAAGCTCTACAACTCTTCCCTTGGTGTCTGTCACTCCAAGTAAATAGACCGATTTGGACTCATCTTAACAGTGCTACAAGTTACTCTTTAGTTACATATACAGTATATATATGTACCACTGCTGTATATATTTGTACATATTACTATATATAATATGCTGTACATATTTTTAATATTTTATTTTTATTTAAGTTTTATCTCTACATAATATTTCTATCTTAATTTCTATATTTATATTTCTATATGTTATATATGTACTTTTACTTATATTCTAGTCTTTCTTGAATGGGTGCAACTGTAACACCAACAATTTCCCCCTGTGGATCAATAAAGTATTTCTGATTCTAATTTAAATTTGGCTGGGTTGGCTAATAACTTGTTTCTGTGGTGTGACAAACACAGCACACACATATTGTTGCTTTACACCATCTTTCATGTAATTTATTTTGTATTGATTTTTTAAATTATTTTTACCAGCACCACTCTCCAGCAACTTGTCAGCAATCCAAACATATTCACTTTCCCATATGTGATCTAAGATGTGTCTGTTGTGAAAGTCTGTCCTGTCCAAGCATTCTCAGCTGTGGAAACACTGGCCAGTGTTGGTGTCACCCACACACCACATGATGGCAGACTTGACTGTAATTTGCTTTGAGTGAATCTCAACCAAGGCTGCACTGAGATCAGATGGATGTTATTTGATACATTAGTAATGTTGACACTGCAGGGCTTCAGTACTGTTAGGTAGTCAGTCAGAAATATGGCTGACAGCTGAACATGCAGCAAACGAAACAGCTTAATTTATTCTGCTTTACAGTGAGCATTAGCTGGATTACACCTAATGTGCTGCAATACAAAAGTTGGCTCGAGTCTCCTCTATGTGAGACAAATAACCACTGAACAAAAGACAAGAACACATCCTCTCAACCACCACCTTGTCTGTTAGTGTGGTTAGAAGACTGTCCTAAAGCCTTGTTCACAATTTCAAAGAACTACTTCAATTTAATGTGTTGTTTTCAGCACTGAGAAATTATGAGAAGTTGCTGCACTGTTTATCAGTCAAACGGTTAACAACATCATTCACACATGTAGAGAAAGGCTTAAAGTACAGTAGATAAGAAATAATTCAGCAAGCTGTCCCTTTCATGTGGCAAGCTTCTTCCATTCTTTCCCTTGAATTTTTTCTTTAGGTTTCTTTATCCCCATCAGAATTTAAACTGTGCACAACTCGTCTCCAGTACCTCATGTTTTAAATGAACCATAAAGCAGTGTGTACTGGGTAAAAGTGTTTTAATTTTGATGGATTTGCACTGAAGGTCACACTGGCTTTAAATTATTATTTTTTCTGTCAAACAGAAACATTCTAGATGTCTTGTGCATCATTTTAGACACATTTGTCCAAAAATTGACCAGCCATACTAAACTCTCTCAGAGAGGGCTTAAAATTAAGTTCAAATCAAATGACAGTTACATTAAACAACAATCAGCCCCTCCTTCCCAAAAAATTAAGCATCCAGGTTAAATGTACAAGCAGTTTATTCTGACTCATATTTACATTCATTTTTAGGGAGTGACCTCTAGTGGGAGTAGGTATTATGACAGGGGGAGTAAAAAGCAAAAGGTTTCACATTTGGAAGTAGTCAGTGGATGGATGGCTCTAGAAAACACAGCACTTTTACCCACAAGACAAGGTTTTGAGTCCTATGTGGAAACCAAGTCAAAGTGGAGTTATTTTAAGTTTTAAGTTTTGTTATGTACATGTCTTCCATCATGTCATTCCTGTCAAATGGGTGAGATCGCTTCCATTGCAGTCATATGTACTTATTTTTACTATACACCTGACCAAAACGTTTTACAAAGTAAACCTTGTGTCTATGGGTCCTATCTTATGGCAGTCTTAAGCACACAGTATAAAACGCAAGGAGCAAAGGTGCTACGCCCACAATAATATTTTTTGTTTGCATTTCATGTTTAAATAATGCAGAGGTGACTATATGTGTACAGAGGAGTATCCTGCCCTGCACACTGTTTAATTCCATATTTCCATTATTGCTGATAGAAGATATCTTCAAAGGACACTTTGCTTATTCACACTTCTGTGTGGGAAAAAAACTTAATAAATGAATGTGTTTTGTGATTGTGGAGACGTGTGTGTGTGTCTCAGTCAAATGCGTCATTTGCTATCTTGTGCAGACGGACCTATTGCGCTACAGACTTTACACTTCAACCAGGCTTTAGCAGGTCTCTGGTGAGGTTATTTAGACCACTCATTCCCAAAGTCTGGATTGTGACCCACAGGTAGGTCACACGAGATTTTATCTGGGTCCCCAAATAAATAAAAGACTATGCAAGAAATGTAGAAGTAATGTAAGTCATTTCTCTTACTAAATTAAGTAAGAGAAATTACTTACATTACTGTATAATGTATACATATATATATATATATATGTATTTATTTATTTATTTATTTATTTATTTAAAGAGGACAGTGCACATTCATTATACATTTCTGTAAATGTGCCAGTGTTAGCCAAAGGCTAGTTTCCAACCGTAGTCCTCCGGCATGGTGTCAAAAGCCATCAAGACACACAAGGGTCATAACACATTAAGAAAAGAAAACAAAAAAAAAAAAAAAAAAAACAAAAAAAAAAAAAAAAAACAACAAAACAAAACAAACGATAACAAAAAAACAAAAAACAAAACAAAAACAGGGACATAGGAGAGATAAAATTTGAAGTAAGATGTATATACATACATATACATATATGTATATATATGTATATATATATGTGTGTGTGTATATATATATATATATATATATATATATATGACCTGTGAGATGATCTGTTAACATTTATTTCATGTGTATATGTTTGCAATAACATGCATCAAGATTAGGGCTGAAAAATAACAATAATTTTTATGGCTGATGAATCTGTCCATTATATTGATGATTAATTGTTATTTGTTTGGTCTATAAAATGTATGAAAAAGTCTTGTTTTGTCCGCAACTCAAAAATATTCAGTTTACTGTCAGAGAGAAGTAAAGAAACCAGAAAATATTCACATTTGAGAGGCTGAAATCAGAGAATTTGGCTATTTTTTAAATTAAAAAATAACTAAAAATGATTAATTGATTAATTAATTGAAAAATAGGTCCAAACATGTCCAAACATGTTAAAACAGGTGGAGAAAGTCTGATTTTATCTGGGAATGAAAAGTACATTAGCCAATAACCACCCGACAATAACCACACATGCTTATGACAATCAAATAACTTGTCAGCCTTTGCAGCATCATGTCAGGGTCACCTCTTTTTCCATTAATTTACCAAATAACAGCATTCGTCACCTTTGCCTTGTCTTCTGCTTTGGCTCCAAAAGCCAGCCATCCTTGTCCCCAGCGACTTGTGGGTACTCGTGAAATACAGCAATCAAGGTGCTGCATACACAATTCTATATGTGAGGGCTATGAGCAATATAAATTTTTAATTCAGTGAGCGCTTTGAATGGACTGCTACAGACATGGCGATGTCGTCTATTTATTAGCATATGCCGATAGGAGCCTTGTACTAAATAATCAACCTCCGAGGAGCTACCGGCAAGGCATTAATATTTCATAGCACATGCTGTACCTGTGTATATATAAACATAAAGTGTCCTGGTTGTAATTTTCATCATGGTTTCTTAGGCATTAAAGACTGATTGAACTCTTGGTTCCCCCTTGCTGTTTTAGTAATCAGGACACTATGTAGTCCCAATCTGAGCCTAGATTACAGGTCACCAAAATAACAGAAGGATTTGTGATTTGATCCTCAGAGGTGCTGATCCAGTAGGCCAGAACTAGGATCACATAGAGGTGTGATGGTGGTGAAGTAATATGCAGTGTATAGTTTATTTTCGTTAGATATGTATTGGTTTCTGGACATTTACTTATTTACTGGTGTTCCTTTAGTTTTTTTTCTTTCAAATGGTTTACATGGGCCTCTGCAGGTAAAGAGTTCTTATGTCACTCCATGTTTTTCAAATCTAGTGGGGAGTAAGAGGGGATGGATAAAAATTGCAATCTGTGCATATGTGACATGAGATTACGTTAAATCATATCTTATGTGACTGGCTGAAAAAGAAGAAGCCATCTGATAGGCCACAGATAATTCCCTTGTGAAAAAAAAATGCATTCATGAATGGAGGCTCGACACCAGGAAAGTCTCAAAAAACCATCACACAAATGCAGTAAAGTTAACACATGATGAGCAGATTGTAAATGCAGGATCAAGAGTCTGTAGATATATATATATAAATGTAACAGCATCCAAAAAATTATTTGGATGTAACAACATCCAAATAATTTTTGACAAGGATAAGTGGTTGGACGATGAATGAATTACTGAATGAATGAATGAATGAATAGAAAGTACTATTAAATTAATATTTCTATTATACTTACTCAGTGGTGGAAAGAGTACTGAAAATCTGTACTCAAGTATAAGTAAAAGTACAAAGTGCATTAGTATTAGTTACTTTTAACCACGATGTGACAGTCACCTCTCCAAAGAAGGGTAGCAAATTTTGTGCGTTTTCCTTAACCAAAATGCTAATAATCAATTAATCATTAATAATAATAATAAATAAATTCTTAATGGAAATTAATCAAATAATGATTAATCGTTAACATCCTTACTCCAAACATGTGCTCTCTCAGCATTTTGTTTTATTTTTCATTTTTATATCATTGCTTTCATTGGCCCTGTTTGTGATCAGATCACCTGATTGGCTACTAAAATGCAGATGAAAGGTTTGGACATTAATTCAAATTGTACTCAGTTAGTTTTAAAAATCACAGTTGAGCACTGAGTAGATTACAGCTTGCAATGCATACTTAAGTACGAGTAAAAGTACAGACTTGAAATGCTACTCATAAAAGTACCCCAAAAACCTTCTTGAGAACTATTTGTGGACCTTCTATTTACATGCAGATTTTCTTTTAAATACAACAGTACATCTGTTTCATGTTATTTGTGTTGAAAAATGTGGTGAGACTAAGTTATATATGAAATGAAACACATTTATGAATACTTCCAAACATATCAAAGTACTTCACATTTATGAAAAAATCATATACAAATCTAAGACAAGCATAACATGATGACCTGCGCCTGTTAAAGTGAGAACTGTATGGCAAAATCTGGGATGGCTGGCAAATTTCCTTGAAGAGGTTCCATATCTAAAAATTTCTTCTCAGTTGTTCACCCCAGGTCTTGGAACTGTGTGTGGGTGCCAGGCCTTTTTTAATAAGACTTTATTAATGAGGAATGGAATGTGGCATACCCAGACATGTGCAACAGCGAGTGTGCCAACACTGCCCCCTGCTACAGCACATCAAAACAACAGGCCTCCCTCTCCCATTCTGTCTGTGTGTATCTCTCGATCATGATCCCTCCCTCCACTCAGACCAATCGATGATGGGATAGTAGTGGCTGTGTCAGCACTGCAGAAAGCTCTCCTCCGCAGCCAAAACACGTCAATGCTGCTTCTCAGCCCCTTTGTGTGTGTGTGTGTGTGTGTGTGTGTGTGTGTGTGCGTGTGTGTTTCTTTCTGTCATCCTTTATTTCACTAACAAAGACCACACCAATGTAGATTTCCAAATAAACAGTTGATTGGTAATGATGGATTGAGGAGAGCTTGGATGATGGAGTAGCAGTCTGGAAGGGGGATGTGGGCTGGAGGTAAGGAAGGAAGGAGGAAGGGGTTAGGGTTTGGGGAATGGTGGGATGAGGGTAAAGGGATGCAGGATGAAGGGGGAGGGACAGAGGGTAGGGGATGTGGGATGTAGGGTGAGGGATGAGGGTAAAGGGATGAGGGATGGAGGGATGAAGGGAGAGGATGAGGGTAAAGCAATGTGGGATGAGTGAAGAGGGATGAGGGGTTGTTGGATGAGGGATGTATGGGATGGGAAGAAGTGGTGGAGAGGATGTGGGGTTTAGGTGTTTGATGGACGTATTGGGTTGGTGGAGTTGGCTGGTGGCTGAAGACCGGATGGAACTGGTAGGGTTGAGACTCTGGGTGGGGGTACCGTCTCTCGCAGGCTCCTGGTGTAGGAAGCCCCCAAAAGAACTTCAGATGGAAAGATGCTTGTGAGCATTTCTGATGAATGATGAACGACTGAGAATCTTGATGACGTGGTCTGGGATCCCCTGCTTGGATGCGGTTGAGGCAGCTCCAATGCGGAAAGAATGCCCGGAGTATAGCTCAGGAGATATTCCTGATCTGGACAGGATGTGGCGGAAATGGTGATGGAACCAGAAGTGAGAAGCAGCATTACTACGGTCTCAGTGATGAATAGAGGGTCTTGTGGGGATGCTCAATGGCCTAGTCTCGAGTTAATGTAGTCACATATTGGTTCATATAGACTCAGATATGAGTTTAGAAGAAAGAGGTAGATGGGTTGAGGGGGTCCGGACTGGTTTGTTTTGCTCCATTTAAGGTGGAAGACCAGGGTGTCGCTGGACTGGAAGCCAAAGAAAGCCAGCAGGAGCATTGATTCTAGGACCTTGTCTATGTGAGGAGTCAGATAGCCTGAACGGAGTGTTGCAATGCCGCAGACGAGGATCTGACGTGAGGGGCAAACCTTTCGATGTTGGGTGAGGTTTGGCCCTGCAAAGACCTTTGAGTAGCATACTAATATGAGAGTGAGACAGGGCTAAGCATGGTGCTCCAGTGGACAGTTTAACTAAGAAGTTAATACTACTGATGTAGACATGTATGGAAGAAGACTTGATTTTGAGAATGGCATGGGCAAAAGAAACAAAACTAGAGAATATGAAGACATCGAGAGTGGGGAATGGCAGATTGTGGGAGGCATGGAAGGCCTTGAAGCAATTCCAACCAGTCAGGTAAGATGAGAGTGTTCGAGGGGCGACGCTGTTGAGGATGGCATTTTGGGATGGGATTGCTAGATGTTCCAGCTGGGGTGTCAGTTGAAGATTGTGGCCAAAAATGGCGGGACAGGGGTTGGAAGAGGGTTGGAGGCTGGCGCCAACTGTCTGAATTTCTGTAATGAGAAGTGAGAAAGTGAGTCAGCGATTGAGTTCTTGTGACCTGGGATGTGCAAAGCCCGGATGATAAACTGGTTCTGGGTGGAAATCAGGGTGAGTCTCTGCATGAACTGCATAATGGGACTGTCCTTTGTTGATAATATCAACAACGGCGCTGTTATCGGAGTGTATGGCAATGATCATTCTTGACCATTTGTGCCCCCAAAAGATAGCGGCTTCGATGACCGGGTACATTTCATAGATGGCAGAGGAGGGAGCGAGGGAAGCAAATTCAGGCAGCCCTTTGGCCGAGAACCACCTGCCATTAAAGTAGCCACCAAAACCAATGGAGGGGGCTGCATCTGTGAAGAGCTGGAAGTCTTCTGGCTGAGTGATGTGGTCATCATAAAAGAAGGAGATGCCATTCCAGGATGAGAGGAACTGATGCCACATTTTCAGTTCCATCTTGCATGCATCATCAAGTGTGACATGGCCATGGAGGGATGGAAGGGAGGCGGCAATGGAAAGGAGGTGTGACAAGAATGATCGACCTTGGGGGATGATGTGGATGGCATAGTTGACATGACCCAAGAGTGACAGAAGTTGGCATTTGGTGCATCTGTGGGCCAGGAGGAAATTGGAAATCAGAAGAGAAAGCCGGTGGATTTTCTCAGTTGGCAGGGATGCTTGGAGCAAGACTGAGTTGAGGATGATGCCAAGAAACACCAGGGATGTGCTAGGACCCTCTGTTTTCTGAAAAGAGAAAGGAACTCTGAGTTCACAGAAAGTGGAAATCAGAGTGGAGAGACCAAATGACGGGGGAGAGGAAGGTGGCATGACTGAGAGAAAATCATCTAGAAGATGTATAAGGAACGGGAACTTGTAATTGTTTGTCAGGATCCAGCAAAGTGCTTTGGGGAGTAGAAGACTTTGGGGCTGCTCTTGCACCCGAAGGTCAGGCGCACTGCGAAATAGTAAGCACCCTTCCAGAGGACGCCAAAGAGATGCCAGTAGTCGGGGTGGATTGGGAGGACCTTGAAGGCACTGATGATATCCGCCTTGGACAGCCAGGCTCCTTGGCCTGTGATGCGGGTGAGTGAGATGGTGTGATCAATTGTCATGTACTGCATTGAGAAGTCCGGGCTTGGAATGAGGCTGTTAATGCTTAGGATGGTGGAATCGTGGGGGGAAGAGAGATCAATGATGAGTCTCTTTTTTCCTTAATATTTTCTGGTAGCTATGCCTAATGGACTGATTCTGAATGGGGGGAAGGGTGGGGTGGAAAATGGGCCAATCATGAATCCTTCTTTGACTTCCTTATGCAAAAGTTTGTCAACTACTTCGGGCTCGGACGTGGCGGACTGCAAGTTGTGGCATGTATAAGAGCCTGCAAACCGGGGTGGAAGCCATGGGTGAAACCCTGAACAAGAAAGTTGACAAGCTCATGGTCTGGGTGGTTCTGTAAGGCAGAAGCAAGGGCGTTGATTTTAACTGGGGTGTCAAGGTACTTACACAAGCTGTGTTTGGTTGGATTATGTGGACAAGTTGGAAGAAGGAGGCAGATGTGGAGGAATCTGCAGCTCGAAGCACTGCATCCGAGGTCGTTGAATTTATTGCAGATTATCATCCCACCTTGGGAAAGGACTGGTCTCTCTCTTCTATCTACACTCTTGGGGAGGGGGCCCAGGGAGGTTGGTTGGGTGTTGGCTGGTTTAGGGGTGATGGAAAGTGGGGGGCTGCAGGGGGCAGCCTACGAAAATCAGTGGGGCTCGGTTTGTTCAGGGCTGTGGTGCATGGCAAGGAAGTGGTGAGGGTGCATGATGTGGCTGGGTGGGATGGTGCGCAGCAAAGTTCACAACACAAAGAGGACCGAGCTGCAAAAACCCGGCAATACAGTTCAGAGTCTAGCATCCCCCAATATGTGCCCTGGTTGAATTGCTGCAGTCGTCTGGCGAAAAGAGTATGGTAGAACCCGTTGCCCCCGAACCGCAAGGCAAGGTTGAGGATAAGTGACAGGTAGTTATCTAACTCTGACAAAAACAGAACAGATGATGTCACGGTACAGGGAGAACGAGAAGGCAAATTTGACAGCAGGAGCGGGTGGGGAGTGAGTGTTTGAGCTCAATTGGGCTGAGTGCAGTGTGCAGTTTCCCTGGGAATATGGGGATTACAAGCAGATGGATGTATCAGAAGGTCAAGGTCGACATAATTACCGGCGAGAATCTGTTGCCTGAGTGTGAGCGACCGTTGATTGTTAACGTAGGAGCAGTCTGTGGAGCTGTGGTGGTGGACATCATGGTGGGAGGAGCTGGAGTGGCCGATGAAGACTGAATAGGAAAGACAGAAGGAAGGGAAGAGGAAAGGATGCTGGGATGGAAGGATTTATGTGCTTGGGTTGCTAGTGAAGGCTGGGGGGAAAAGGAGGAGTGAGGTTACTCTGAAACAGGGAGAGCTTGAGCAGGGTTTGATATAACTTGGCCTGAGAGAGGGCTGATGTGGAAGGCTGAGTGTCGTCGGCCGTAGAGTGCGTCGTGATGTCATTGGTGTAGACGCCGACGCAGTGCTGGGAATCCAGAAGAGGTTGGGAAGCATGCGTCTTGGAGGTGGAATGTCCCCTGAACGTTGATGCCGGGATCTCCCCCTGGAGCTGTTGGATGGCGAAGGCCCAGTGATGCTGGTGGTAACGGAGGATGGATGCTGAGCGTGTGGGGGAACATGGATGGCTGACCGCAACTGTGGCTGCTGAGGTGGTAGGATGTGAGGAGAAGGGGGGGACTCAGGTACGACAGAATTTAACTGGTCGTCCTCGAACTGATCGCTGTCGGATGGATTCAGAAAGAGTTCTTCGTCCATAGTTTTTAAGGTATGTTTCTTTACTTGACTTGTTGTCTCTCACGAATGATGTGGAAACAGAGTCAAAGGGTGAGGAAACAGATGAGGTGTGCTTAAGTACTCATAGTACGGAAATGAATCCGTCTGAGGTGTGGTCTTTGTTCCCGAATCTTGTTATAAAACTTAATTTAATCATGTAGTCTTTTTTTGATCAAGATCTCCCTCAAAAGACAAAAGTAAAATAAGTAATATAAAAATGCCAAAGTAAATTGTAACCACAGTTCAAACAGTGACATGTATTTTTAGAGATTTTCAATCGCAAATGTTGAAAAATGCGATGGAATACTGTTATTTTATTCAAGGAAACAATACTGTATACTGTACATGAGACTGGCTTTGTCTTAGCTTTGCACATCTGCATGAAAGCAACTTTAGTTTTTTAACCGCGCTGGGTGTGCTGCTCTGTACGTCTCCCACACTCTCTTCTCCTGCTCTCCTCAGAGTGACGGATATGTGAGTGAACTGAATGCAGGCGCGAACTGTGAACAAATGGGTGAGTGAATCGTGGATGGGTGTGTGAGTGGGTGTATCTGGGGTGTGTTTTAGGTGCTACTATCCTGGTGCTGAGATCCAGGTTGTCACAATTACCTGCTTCCCCAAGTGTTTTAAAGGAAAAGTCATTTTGTAGTTCAAGGAGGAGAGAAAATACTGCAGTTACAGAATACTGTAATAACCAGTGGTGAATGGTGACTGTTAGAGCCAAAACTTAGCCAGACACACCAAAAATGCGACAAAATGGAATACATGGCAGGCAGCAGTATATTATATATATTTATAGTGTGTGACATACAACAAAAACAGTAGGGGGCAGAAAACAACCACACAATGAGAGGAGAATAAGAAATGTTTTTTTTTTTTTTTTTTCTGGAGTTTTTCTTTACTTAAACTTGTATCAAACAGTAGATAATTGCCATTTACTCCATTATTGTTATTTGGGTAAGTTATAATAAAGTTTGTGCTTGATATTAAGAGTTGGAGTAATCTTCATGAATCATTTTGAGTTTCTTTTTATCATTCTTATTTCTCTGTTTCAGTAACCCACGCACAGTTACATGTAACATAGATCTCCAGTTTTATTATTTCTGTCCACCAACACAGCTCTGTCTGCTGTGCTGCACTGTTGGAAGTAGCTTTAAAAAAGAAGATTAAAGTGTCTGAATTGCTTTCTAACAGACTTGGGTACAAGCGCAATCTCCTAAATAACACAGTCCTTTTCAGATGCTCCGCTATGCTGCAAAAGTCTGCCTTGAAAAAGGCAATGCTATCAAGTAAGCCACCTAGCAACAGCTTCTGCTTTGACTGCTTTGTCTCAAGCAAGAGATCACTGGCTTTCAAAAAGGCCTAAGGGAATTATTTTTGGTCCCCTCCACTGTAAATCAAAATGTGATTGGATAATTCACCTGTCACTTTCTAAACAAACACACAGGCTGTGACCTTCTGTCCTAGGGATGAAGTCTTAACCAACAAATGAGCCAGCTCCAACCTTTCTCCACCTAGAGACAACAACTAAAAATCTGACTGGATAACTCTATTGAGCTGTTTTCAGGACAGTAACCCTCTCATTTCTGAAGCAAAGCTGATAGAAAATGAGATTTAAATTAGAGATAGAAGAGAACAGTCTAATAATTAAATGAAATAAATCAAATATAATCTATTTAAATATATAAATCAAATATAATATATTTAAATATAACAGTCACGCGGTCCACAGTCATTGAGGTGCAAGCTACATGTGACAGCCCCAAAAAGACCTTTTGATGTACACATTCATTCCTAAAAAAAAGTTAATGTAAAAATGTGTGGAAAAATTCCAGAGCAGAAATGACTTACAAATTAAATCAATTTATTACATTACACAATATATTTAAGTGTTACAAAGAGCCATATCAAGACACCAACAACCAGATAAAAATAGTGTGAGAGCAAACGATTTACATACACCAACACTCGTGTGTGCACACAGATGTGGAGAAGTTTTTCAGCATGTGCTGAGTTAGCTGCTCTAACTGGAAAGAATGTTTGAGTCATCTATAGCTTAATAATGAAATACCTGAAAACTGAAACTGTAAAATAAATTTTGAAAAAATAAAATGTTTGAACTTTTCACTTTGAACTTTTGTAATATCTTTTGCTTTGCAGTAATGTGACTTTTCAGCTTTAACCTGTGTTCTCTCCCAAAGCTCTTGTCCTTCTACACTGACAGCGCCTCAGTTAGTCTGTCTCACCAGAGGCTCACTGTGGGTGCCAGCAGAAGTCTGCCATTAGTTGCTTGTTTCAAGCAGCACAGCAGTGTCTGCCATCTACATTTTCAAAGTTCCCAGGAAACTACAATAATTTTTTTCAACACTTTATTTAAACATTAACAATAAGTCCAAACAAGACTGTTTCAGAGAACAATTGAAAATATAGTATACATATGCAATACATATTCAAAATAATGAAATAATAATAAAAATTATCAAAAGCAATATTGGTTTTGAATGCCTTCTTATTCTGGAGTCCCCCTTATTGTAGTGCTATATTGATGCACTATTGATGTGCTCCTTTCTCCAGCGCTGAGTCCTGTGGAGAGATGTCTGGCCATGTGAGACTGCGCCTCAGGAGACCCGTCTGTTAGTTTCCAGTCAACACAGCAGTCATCAGCCTGATCTAGGATGGCGATGAGTCTGTATATAGACAGGAAGTTGAACAGCTGGTCCTCTGGTGGGGTCAAACAACCTGGAACTGAACACACTCAAAACCATGGAAATGACAGGGAGACCCCTCCAATACTGACCCCCATCACCATACTCAACAGCACTGAGTTTGCCTGAAGGTTACATCAAAACCAGACACAACAACGGTTTCTTTGCACAGGCAATCACTATGATGAACTGTTAATTCAGTGTCAATACTCCCAAAACAAACCATCCACTTATCTACATATTCTATTTTTGCTGTTTGGTAGTTTTGGTTTGTTGGTTTGGTTTTGTTGACCCATCTATCCACTCCAATCTATGTTCTCTGCAGACTGTGGCTCTATAACAATAAACAACAATAAACAAAGAGTCATCACTCCTACAGCCGCTTGAGGGCTCTGTCACTTCAGTGTTAACATAATTGTTTTGGGGCACTCACTGAAATGACTGATGCTGTCATTCTTCTAGAGATTACAGCCTCTAATCTGTCTCTTATGGTGATTACTGATATATCTGTAGAAGGAGATGAACATGATTGATTATGGTCACAAAGACGGAGCTGCTACAGACAGACAAAAATACCCGAACGCCCATTTATTTGCTTTTGGAGCAGTCGTCTGCATATATCAGCCAGTAAGTAGACCTTACTTACAACTGTTTTGTTGGGCTACTATTTCTAAGGTCAAAAAAAGTGCGCATGCACTGACCGTGGCGTGCAGCCTGTTGCAGTCGCTCCTGCTTGTTTTCTAGTTTTCCAACTTTTTTTTTGCTTTATTACTTAAGTATTTGTGTTTTGTATTTTTATGACTGACTTTTGAAGCTGCGCCCTCTCTAAATATGCTTTTCGAGAGAGTTTTGGTCTGTTTCTTCACGCTTTATTTACTATTTTCATTCGGACCTGGCACCGTTGCACAACAACTTCATGGCCGCATTGTTTACTCCAGAGATTAGCTGATCGCACTGAGGCTGGCCGGCTTGTCAGCTAGAACATCAGAGGTCCATGCTGAACTATGGAGGAAAAAACACAGAGGATGCAGGGGAGGATTTAAACAACGGATGAAAAGAGCTGGGTCGAGACAACGGAGGCTTATGAAGAAGAGGAGATATAAGCCGTGTCTCCCCTCTCTCATCATGGGCAACGTGAGGTCGCTGGCAAGAGCAGCACTCGCCAGGAGCCAGAGGGAGTACCGGGAGTGTAGTCTCATGTGCTTTACGGAGACATGGCTGCACCAGGACATACTGGACAACAACGTCTCCATCAGCGGCTTTCGGACTGTTCGGGCCGACCGGGATTGCACCGAGAGCGGTAAGCGCAAAGGAGGGGGGCTTGCCGTCTAGTTAACAACCGATGGTGTAATCCTGGTCACATTACCATCAAGGAACTTATCTGTTGCCCGGACATTGAACTGTTGGCTGTTGGACTCAGGCCATATTATTTGCCATGAGAGTTTTCACATGCCATTATTGTGACTGTGTACATCCCTCCCTCCGCCAACCCGACGTCGGCATGTGACATCATTCACTCCGTCATAGCTTGTCTGCAGACCCAACACCCGAGTGCATTTATCGCCATCTCGGGTGACTTCAACCACGTCACCATGGCAACAACCCTGCCCATGTGAGCTGTCCTACTAGAGAAGGGAGAACCCTGGACTTACTGTATGCAAACACCAAGGATGCATACAGCTGTTCCCCCCTCCCCCCTCTGGGTAGGTCAGACCACAACCTGGTGCACCTCAGCCCCCGATATGTACCTCTAGTGAGCAGCCAGCCTGCAACCACGAGGACAGTGAGGAGATGGTCAGAGGAGGCTTATGAGACACTGCAGGGCTGTTTTGAGGTGACAGACTGGCAGACACTCTGTGAGCCGCATGGGGAAGACATTGACTACATCACTTTCTGTGTGGACTCCACTGTCCCAGCCAGGACTGTCCATTGTTATCCAAATAACAAACCGTGGGTAACAAAGGACATCAAAGCCATCCTCAATGCAAAGAAGAGGGCTTTCAGAGCTGGCAACAGGGAGGAGGTGAAAATGATACAGGGGGAACTGAAGGTGAAAATCAAGGAGGCTAAGGAGAATTACAGGAGGAAGCTGGAGTGGAAACTCCAGCAGAACAACATGAGAGAGGTCTGGAGTGGAATGAGAACCATCACCGGCTTCAGGACCAACAACAACAGATGAGTTGAAGGCAGCATGGACGGGGCCAATGAACTGAATCTGTTTTTTAACAGATTTGACAATGCTGGCCCTGCCCATCAGTGGGAGACTCATACCACCAAAATGTACCACTGAGCGCCACAGGAAATCATTCCTGCCTGTGGCCATCAAACTGTTCAACTCCTCCCTCTGAGTGGCCCCTGGACTACTTAACCAGTAAATTATTACATATTTATGCAGTTTTGCAGTTCATGTAACCTTAATAATTACTCTGTGCAATAATTTAACTAGTGCATTAACTGTACTGTCATACAAAACTTCTCTTTAAACTTCTATATAAGCATATTTTTTTTTGTATCACAATGCACATTATGTACATAATCCTCAATTTCCCTCTATTTCTTAAATTTGTTCTATTACCATTCTATATCTCTGCTTATAATACAGTACGTATTTATAATAACATGTCTGTAGAGTACCAGTATACTATTGTTCAGAAAGCAATGCACATACCTTACCTTCACTGTATATAGTCTGTTTATTATCTATTTTTGCTATCTGTGTATATTTGATAGGTTTCATATATATATATATATATATATATATATATATATATATATATATATATATATATATAATTTTTTTTTTTTTTTTAACTTCTCGTCATATTTTTTATATTTTCACTTCTAATTGCACTATAAGATATATCTTTCTAATCTTGTAAGGAGCACCTGTAACGTCAACAATTTCCCCTCGGGGATCAATAAAGTATTTCTGATTTTGATTCTGAAATTAAATTTTACCCTCATGTTTGCTCAAAGCTCTCTTTGGAAAGGGTCACAATGTGAGCAATAACTTCCATCATTGCCCAAAAGTTGTGGTTTTAATAAATCCAGCTTTCCTCTATGAATCATGTGAACTATCCAAGGGTAGCTAAAGGCATAGACAATAGGTGGTGGCAAACTTCAGGTGGGCTCTGGTCACAATCAAATAAAAAATAAAACAAAAATTCGCCAGTGGATGCTTTTCATCCCTTTGTTCTCCTTTCCTCATTTTCAGCTGTGTGACTGACAGTTCTGTGATTGGCTGTTGTAAGAAACCCCCATTTTGTGATTGGGTGCTATAAGACCCCCCTGATTTGTGATTAGCTGCAATAAAACCCCATGTACTGTGATTGGCTGTTCTAAAAACACTTGTGATGTGATAGGCTGTTGTGAAAATCCCCGTGTTGTGATTGGCTGCTATGAAACTGCTGTGTTCTGTGATTGGCCATTGTTAAACTCCCCTGTGTTGACATTTGGCTCTATAATTATTACCTTGATTATTTGTTTAAATTCTACAACAAATTATTATTTAAGTGCTTTTACTTTAAAATGTCACCTTTTATCCTTTTATTCAATATGTTACTTGGTGTTTGTTTGTAATCATGTATCCTCATTTCCATATGAAAATTTTATCACTCATATCAAGTGAAATTAACTAAATTGCTGACTGCACAACCTGACACAAAGTAAAATTTACTTTGCAATGGAAGCAAGTCTGATAACC
Organism: Lutjanus argentimaculatus; assembly: GCA_034769285.1. NCBI lineage: Eukaryota > Metazoa > Chordata > Actinopteri > Lutjaniformes > Lutjanidae > Lutjanus > Lutjanus argentimaculatus. Next base: position 682,441 of record JAWZSL010000051.1, read on the forward strand.
TTGTGCATGCTCAGTGGGTGAGGTCACAGGAGAATTTGTGCTTTTTTTTGAAAGAGACACCAACCAACAGCAGGAGCTGGACAAGGACAACAGACTAACTGTGGTAGTTTTGGCATTTACGATACAGTAAGTTGTTGGAACAAATTCTGACATGTACTATATCTTGAATGTTTAAAACATTTTACCTTATTCTATTTAGTAAATTATGTCTTAATTTATTTGTCAATTATTTTTTTATTCAGTTGCTGAATTTGTTTTGAAGTTGAATCCAAATCCCAAAGCTTATTTCACATGTTTGAGGATTCTGAAAACGCTAAAAACAAAACAGTGTTTCTAACAACCGTCTGGATTTTTCAAACAATGCTAGTGGATTATCTTTGAGGAAAAAAACACTGGCTAACTCAGTGACCTGTATGTGCATTAATACATGAAAGTCACAAACCAGGGAAATAGATGTGAAAAAACGTTGTTCTGTCTTAATTTGTTTTTATGTTACTGGGACTACGGATGGAAATTAGCGTCATGCTACAATCCGGCATTTTTACATGATTTAACATGTTCATCAATGTGCACTGTCCCATTCAAATAAACAAATAAATAAATAAAAAATCACTACATAATAACTTATCTTTAGTTTTACCTATATGTAAATGAATCAAATCTTTAGGTACCTAGATAGTTCACTAGCAATAAACCAGTGTCTTGCTCCGAGTATCTTATTTCTGCTGCATTATTGTACGTGTATTATTGTATGTGTATGTGTATGTATGGTATTATTTGGGCACTTCCACCCAGTAAATCACCAACTGCATATTTAGGAACTTTTGACTCCTGAATACTGTTTCATATGTTTCTGACAGGATGTCAGAAAAGAAGCTCTGAAAGAAGACTCTGCTCATCATGTCTTCAAGATCCTTGGCATCCAAGGAAATGCAACACAGGAAGACCACACCCCTGCCGATGTGTCGATCACCATTGAGAGAAAAGTGAGGTGGCAGAGGTGTTGAGGAGGCACCAAAACCTAATCTTGCCTCAGGCATCAAAATGCCGAGAGCTGGCCATGGAACCATCTCCTGCTAGAATACTTCTAAAGTGCTCCCGCTCTACCTCATCTGCCCCTCTATCTCTTTTCTTCCTTCTTCCTCACACCCCTCCTGCCTTTCAGTCTCTCCTCACAACAGACCTGCAGACATAAAAGGCACAGCAAGAAGACAATACCTCTACCTGTTCTGATTGCTGTTGCATAATTAAAGGCAATGCTCAAAGCAGTGATACAAAGCCTCAGGTGACACACAAACACACCATTTCTTAACCTCTTCTATCCCTCTCTTGTCTTTCGCCCTCCTTTCCTGCCCTCTCCTCTTCTCCTCATTTCTTACCTTCATTCTCCCACATACATGTAAAACTTACTTGGTCTCTTCTCTGTCTTGAACTCTTTTGAACCTTGTCTTCATTACTCACACATCCATTTTTATCTGTTTGTCTGTCCTTTGTTGGTAATGTGTCAACAAACATTTCAAGATAAAAAAAATACACATTCCTTGATATTCATTTATATTCATCTACCAGACTGGTTGTCATTGGGTGTCATTAATGGGTGCACTACATTATAACACAATGAAGTACAGATACAGGGGTTGAACATAATTGATAAAGAATGGAAAAGTAGAGTTTTAAGTAACTACATCACTTTTAAAACAACAAAACAGGCCAGTAAAACTAAGGTGAACACTGTCCTTTTTAGGCTAAACATGTCCTGGTCCTATATGAGTAATAAACATATTTATTTAATTCATTTATTCAATGCATTGAAGGACGCCAAAATATATCACAAGAATTAATAAGCCTCAAAGGGACTAAACAATTTTATAGTGTTAACACATTAATCGGTAGAAAAGATAAAGTAGAGTGATTAAACTCAACTTTGGGCTATCTGAAACAATCAATATTTATACTAAATAACAGAATTTAACTTAGAACAACCACTAATTCAGGTTAATTCAGTCAGTCAATCAGTCTCAATTGTGGAGGTTGCACTAAGTTCTTTTCTGTGAACAGTGACTGTAATACTTCATTTAAAGATGTATTACTAACTACACACACAACTAATAACTACTGAAAACACATGAGTGAATAAATGCAACCATGAATAAATGTATATCAGATAAAGCACTGAATGACATTTAATTTTGGCAGGATGTATTTATTTTTGGAAACACAGGTGTGACCACCAAGTGGATAAGAACTTCAGCAGCTGAGATCTTGTTAGGAAGCACACGAAAAAACACCTGAGGCCAATATCGTTCCGATATTGACTGGGGATCTGTCTTCTGAAAAATGACACAAAACAGACTAATCTCACAAATACCCCTTGAGGACTGGCTGCTGGATCCTTACTGCAGTTGATAATGAAAAACAGCACTCCATTTTTCAAATGTTGCTCTTCTCCTGATCTATCAATTCTTAAACATACTGTAAAGCAACAATAAATGCGTGTTCTGTTTGTCACACCACCAATACGTGTTATTAACCATAAAAAAACACTAAGTATATAAAATTAGGTCTCAAAATCATGAAGAAATGAGCAGTTTTCTCTGTTTGGAAAGGCTGGGGGTATGAGGGGCGTGTTTGTTCTGCTGTCTCGGTGTCAAACACCACTATGACTTGAAAACAACCTGAACCTTGGATGCACTGTTGAGCAACCTTATTGGACATATCCAGACATGTTTGAGCCACCAGCCACCCATGTTTGGGTCACTAAAACAGGCACAACTTGAGCCACATGACCGCTTAAGCATGAAGAATCCTTGAAAGATGATACACTTCACACTCACAAGCACACCAATCAACAATCACATTGTTGAATTCCTAATTGAGCTGTCGTCCAGTCGTCAAGTTAAATAAGAGAAAATTATATCTGTGCACTTCACTTACACACAAAGAAAAGCCAAGAGCAAAGGAGAGGTCAGATGGATCCAAACCAAAGGGGAGTGGAAGAATACACTGCTGCCATCCAACTCTCTTTTTCTACCTGTTGAACAAATAACTTTTCATTTCTTTTAATCTGTGAATGTCTAATATACCAGCTAAATGATTCAAAACAGGCCTCATACAGTCTAGAAAATTACAATAAATAGTGGACATCTACCACAAAAACTCAACACAAACTTCAATGCTATTTGTCTCTAAACAGACAGTGCATGGTGATAAACTATCTGAGCACAGTGATTAATCAGAACCTGAGAGACTGAGAGTGACCAGAGCCTGGCTGTAGCGACTGGCCGACACAGGCAAACCAGGCTGTGTTAACTGTGTCCACAGAGACAGGTGGAGACAGAGCAACATTTCCAGCTACACTCTAGCAAATATGAAGATATTAGGACAAAGTTTCTCACAAAAATTAAATGTAAACTTTTGATACTCTCTTTGACTAAACCAAAATGAAATATCTTCTTGGAGAAAATGGTGTCATCACCATGGAAGCCACAGCATGTCAGTGCAAGTCACAGCATTAGAAACAAACACAACAACTAGGGCTGACCCATTTTGAAAAAAAAAAATCTGATTGTGATTGATATTGCAATTGTGATGTGACTTGCAATATTAGAGGTAATGATAATTTTTGCATCATTATTCTTATTGTGATTGAAAAATATGTCAAAATGACTATATTGTGATGTTTTTTGCAGGAATCTGTATCAAATGAAGATGTTTTCTTAAGTCTATGGAATCCGATTTGTAGGGCAGGACATCTCTGCCATCACCACATTAATTCATTTAGAAAATCTTACACAGTTTTCCATTGCATGTCCTGTGATTTCAAATTTGCAGAAAGCGTAATGTGATTTCAATAAAGTAGCCTGAAAGTGAACACCATGCCCACAAGACAAACACAGATAAAGACAGACAGGAGACACAGGAAACACAGGGGGAGAGGGAAAACATGGGATAACAAAGGGAGATAACAGAAAGCACTGCCATGGCCATGACAGAACCAATCCTTTTATACGGAAATGAAGTTTGGAGCCCATCAGTTAACACAGAGCACTGGGATTCAAACCCAAGTGGAAAAGTCCACCTTGAGTTCTGTAAAAACATCCTCAGAGTCCACAGAAACTGCCCAAACCATGGCTGCAGAGCAGAGCTAGGCCAATTCCCCCTCTTAATTAAAATCAAAAAAAGAACAATTAGATTCTGGAACCACTTGTTAGAGTCTGATTCAGACTCATGCCAACACCGAGCATACACAGAACAGAAAAGCTGTCAAACCACATGTAAATACCTGGAATGCAATGAATAAGGTTGACTTTGATGCTTTCACAATAAAAGGTGTAAAACAAACAGACAAAGATAATAAACTAAAATATTTAAATCAGTGAAAAACAGAAATCCAATCGATAAATAAATTAGAATGCAACAATGTATGAGACAGAGAATTTCAGTTAGCCCAATATTTAACCCAAATCAAACAACCAATAAAAAGACAAACCCTAACAAAATATAGACTAACTGATCATAAACTTGCACTCGAAACTTATCACCATAAAATACTATGGCTAGAAGAACAAAAAGAATCTGTGTGCTTTGCTGAAACAGAAACACATTTTATCATAATTTACCCCAAATACAAAAAAAAAAAAAAAAAAAAATAGAGAAACTCCAAATTCCACCAGAAAATCCCAGACTCAAAACCCTTTAGGAGAAGATAGCATTACAGCAGAACTGACAGGAGAATCTGTTTCAGCATGTTACAAAGCAAGAAATGCTTCAGTGTAAGGTTTATTATTCTTTTCTCTCCCTTTTATCATGTTTAACATTTACTATTTGCTGTATGTTATATTGTACGTATCGTCTATAATATGGTTGTTTGCTTTGGCAGGATGTTTAATCTAAAATGTCATGCCAATAAAGCTTACATGGCCAGGGTGACTTACACCATGACAACAAGTCAAACTGGGGGGCAGCTAAAGCAGATTTGACCTGAGCCTTTCCTTTCCTGTGTTGGCAGCTGCACGAGGTGTGTGTGTCTGTGTCTGTGTCAATGCAGGAAGCCCCTTTCTGATGTCAGTCTGGGTGACAATGATTGTTGGCCAATTTCTTGACACCTCAGAGACCAAAAATAGGGGGAGGGAAAAAAAAGAAAAAAAGGGAAAAAGACAATGTTGACAACATAAAATAATCATCAGCTCCTTCCCCTGCACCAGGGAAATATGAAACATTAATACACATATTCTCTCTCCTCCTCCTTCACTCTGTCTCCATCCTGCACTCATATCTCTGGGGAGAAAAACTAATAAAGAGGAACAAAAATGCAGGAATGATTAAAAGCTTCTATGCAAGAGAAACATTAAAATCAAACAGAATGGGGAGGAGAGAGACTGGGAAAGAGGGAGGAGGGTAGAGAGATGGAGGGGCAGGTTGAGACTGACAGAGGAGAGGAGTGCAGGTAGACAAAGAAGGAGCAAAGGGGGAGGAGAAGAAAGAGGTAGATGATACTGGGAGAAGGCACTGTCTTTGTCTCTGTCAATAGTTAATATTCCAGTGGTTGGCTTGGCACCACCTCATTTCTGACTGCAAATATTTACACTGGAGCCCTGTATCCATGTTTTCTCTGATGCACACACGCGTGCGCACACACAGAGTACATCATACAAAACACACAGCTAACTCCTCTTACCTCTTGTCACTTTCATTGTGGTCAAAGAGCATGGCATCACATTAAAAGTCTTCTGTAGGCTTGCAATAACATGCTGACACATTATCTCCATGCTACTGTCGTCATTATACCAGGAAGGCTCCAAAAAAACAACTTAACAACAAGTTGAGCCCATTGAGGCCTGATGTCTGCTTAACAAACTTACCTCTTTGCACCAAACAGTAGGAGCTTTCAGTGACAGGGACAATACGTGCAGGGAATTGCAACTGGCAACTACACTGGGGAGAAAATTCAAATAAATAAATAAATAAATAAATATAGTACAGCACGAACCCAGTGTGAGCCCATGATATGTGTGAGAAATAAGGCCCAATCTTACCCAAAAGTACAAAACATAAGTCCGCACACCAGAAACTGCTCCTTTGAGGATTTTTTAATGGTATCACCACATGCGACTTTTCAGGCACCAGCCCTTCATCAGACATGAAAAAACTGTGGAGACACACCTCCATATATACAACCAATAGTGGTCATCAAGTAGGTCATGTGATCACATGTGCAGACATAAAATATATATTATACAACGCCTTACAAAAACAGTACAAAAATAGCCCAATAGGAATTAATAAATTCAAACAAGTGTATTACAGATAGAATGTATGTCCAAGAAAAACATTTAAAGTATTTAGGTACTTTTCTTGGACATACATTTTATCTGTTTTTTCATATCTGATGAAGAGCTGGTGCCTGAAACGTCACACATGGTGATATCATTAAAAAAATCCTCAAAGGAGCAGTTTCTGGTGTGCGGACTTATGTTTTGTACTTTTGTATATGTGAGATTTTCCTACTCGACTAATGGTTGTTAGTTTAAGCCATTTGTCAACTAGTCGTTTATGATATTAATTTAATCATTTACATAGATATTTTTTAAGGGCATGAAGTGAGCCGACTGAAAAAAGAAAATACAGTTTGGTAATTTATTTCAACACAGTCTAGCCTCACAGGTCTTGTTGTTCAAAACATGGGAATAAATAACTTCACAAAAACATAAACTTGTAGACTTCATCAACACAATGGATGATATATACATATGTAGTGTCAAATGAGATGCCATGCAGGACACATTTACTTCAGGGGTTGTTGTAGCTTCAGGTTTATTGCTGACCATATTTGGAACAGGTCATTTTATAACAGAATGTATAAGCTACCCAGTGCTTTTCAGACTTTGCTGATAAAAACATCCCAGGTTGCGTAGGCCATCAGGGGATATATGTGCAGGGTGAGAGAGACTGCCATCTGATGAGGCTACAGCCCCAACTAGTGGCCGGCAGCTGCATAACAGTTTAGCGGCAACACTTAGCTGGCATTGTGCGTGAATAAAATATTGATAAATAATTTAACCGGCTAGTTTTGCCTCGCCTATTTGATCCATCTGATGCAGGCAGATTTCAACAAAAGTACCCACTAAAAATGATCTACTCACTGTCTTTAAAAAATAGAGAGATGTGTCTTAGATCTCCTAAATGATCAGTTCAGCATTTTGGGGAAAATACTTGTTTGCATATAACCTACTGTCAGATAATAAAAACTATATAATGAGAATCATTTGATGGTTTATCTCATTAAAGTTTTCATGTTTGCTACTTTCTCTCTCACTGAAACATGCTGCAGTCACTCACTATGGGCCCTATCTTACGCTGATCTAAAGCGCAAGTGAAAAGTGTGAGGCGCAATGGATTTAATTTATTCAAGGAGTGTCCAAATCCTCCTTTGCCATCTCCCCAAGGGGTGCGAATGATATTTTGCCCTGCCCCACCCCCTGCGCCACCGGCATACACCTATCAGGTGTCCCCAAGTGCCCTCATTAATTCACAGGCGAGTTTAGGCCGAACATGCAATAAACCAATCAGAAAGTCGGCTCTCATCACCTTTAAGAGGCAGGTGTGCCAGCAGTGCAAGCGGTGGCAGCATGATGGTGGATTTACAAGGAGGAAACAAAGAGAAAAGATTTTCGAAGCAAGCAGACAGATCTCCTGGTTCAAGGAATGACAGCGCACAATATATGGAGCAGCAGGATGTCTCCAAAGCAGCTTCATGTGTAAATAGTTTATTTTACATGAACACATACAAAAAACAATACAATAAATGAACCGCAAATATCATGCAGATATGTTACTGGTAATGTCTTGCACTGAAGCACCTTGAAATTGTGTTCTGTTTTATAATTAATTATTATCTCTAGGGCTGCAGCTATCGATTCCTTTAGTAATCGAGTAATCTATTGATTATTCTGGCGATTAATCGAGTAATTGGGTAAGAAATATTGCGCGTTCTGTAATTTTTTCTATTACGTTACTTTTGCTTTATTTAAGAGCAATGGTCATATACAAAAGAGAAAATAAGACAGGTCTCTTAAATTGCTCATGCAAAAGTACTAAGTAAAATAACTTTACTTTTACTTTACTTTTACTTTTACTGTTTTTACTTTTTCTTTTTACTGAAGTAAAAAGGTAAAAGTAAAGGTATTAATGTCTGCAGAAACCACAAACAGAAGATGTAAGTCACTCTTTTAACCAGAACAGTCACCAGAATGCTTTGTTAACATGTTAAAATCACGACATTTTTTTTCTGGAGCAGGACGCTCCCAGACCCCTACAGAGGACTGTTTTACCAACATGTCACCTTTTTCTCTTCTTAAGAGTTTGCAGGTCTGTATTTAGTCATCAAAAAATACCAATAAGAGAACCATCAAAGTGCAACAAAAGCAATAAAAGTTATGATTTTTCAAAAAAGGAAATAATTACATGCAAGATTTTTTTTTGTAATGAAGTATTTTTATATGCTGGTTTTAATGCTTTTACTGAAGTAAAGGAGTACTTTTTCCATCACAGCAGGTCAGTGATCAGTGTTTCAGTGACTCTCTGTGGCTCAGTGAACACAGTGTTTTATTTATGGTAGCCTGCCACATTAAAAACCTCAGCACCACAACATGATTTTCTATTTTTGTAGCTGCGCATCTTTCTCGGTCGTGTCTAGAAGGGAACTCTTGATTTGCAAAACTCTCGCGAGATTTGTGTCCCTTGTTTCTACTAAAATAATCAAACTCGCGCAATCTTTTGCAGGTCTAGGGTTCACTTCTAGACTCGACCCTCTCTGTCTCTCTGTCAAACTAATGACAGCAGACTATCTGTGAACAGTATGATGTGACATGATGTGTCTGAGCATACACACAAACTCCCTGAGAATTCCTTGGACCACTGTGAGCAACATCAGACGTGCACACTGTCGCCACACCATTATCATACCTGTCCAAAAGCTGAGATCATAACAAATTACATGGCTTATTAAAAGAATCAAATTACAACAGTAATTTCCATTAGATTACTTTTAATATAAGCGATTTGGCCCACTTACAATGAAAAAGACAAAAATCTTGTTTTTCATGAGCTGTGTAGTATGTTTCTCCCTGTTAAAAGGAAGTTTTTCGTCACCGCTGTCGCCAAAGTGCTTGCTCATTGGGAAATAATTTCAGTTGTTGGATGTAAATATAATTAATTATTGAGTGTGGTCTAGACCAGGGGTTCTTAACCTTTTTGATGTTGAGGCCCAATTTTTTCAGTGCAGAGTGGCCCGGGGCCCATTAAATATTAACACTGTATAGATTTAATTGATCTCACTCATTTGTATTCAATAATAAATCAAATCCACTCACAGTTTAACAAGCTAACAAGCTAAAACCTGAATAAAGTTTAATGAATAATAACATGACATGATAAAATGTGATCACCACAAAGATTTTTATTAAACCTATATTAACTTTTGCTAATAATTCATGGAACAAATCAAGCAAGAAAAAATGTAAAGGCTTAAGTCAGGCTTATTAATAAAAAAAGACCAATATTTAGATTTTACTTTTAACAAAAAAGGGACTCAGAATAAAAATCAATAAAAATCAATCAATCAATCAATCAATAAAAAAGGTAGTGATAAAATAAATACATTCAAAATAATATTTTTAAATTAAATAAATAAACTGTAAATAAAATTTAAATAAAGTGCAAATGACACAATAGCCTTATAATCAGCAAATTCATTTAACAATTGCTTCAGCAGTCTTCATTTTTGCATGGCAGAGCCAGATGTTGCTCTTTATACTGTATTTTGAACAACAATCAAATCATTGAACAGTCAAAACAGTCCATATTTAACAAGCTACAACTGTTTTTTTTTATCTTCACCTCTTAATGAGATACTTGGGCCTGCCTCTGAGACACAATCAGATCCAGTCTGGGTGGGATGGGGGAAAGGCTCACTCTCAGAGTAGCCTCCAGCGTTGCTCTGAGTCTGTTTCGGGCTTTGGTCTTAGTTGTGGCCACAATGGAGAATCCTGATTCACACAGGTATGTAGTTGTGAATGGGAGGAGGAGTTTCACAGCCCTCAGTGCAAGACATGGGTACTCTTTTGAGACAGCGATCCAGAAGGAGCCCAGGTCCAGGTTGCCCCACTGCAACTTTAAAGTGCTGTCGGTGGAAACTTCCAGAAGCTGGAATTCCAGATGTGAGGGCAAAGCAACATCATTTGCAGTGGGATCCACAGAAAATGGGTCCAAAATCCACATGTGTCCCTCTCTGGGGTCCTCAGGAAAGTATTCATCAAATTTCTCTGCCAGTTGTGAGAGGTGCTGAGAGACTGAGTCACTGATCTTCACCTGAGGGGAGTTTTCCAAAATGTCAGACAAAAGTGGAAACATGTCCATCCCTTTTCCTGGGCCCTCTTGGTCCACAAAGCAAGTTTCCTCTTGAAAGCTTGAACTTTGTCTGCAACAAAAAATATGTTGCTGTTTCTTCCTTGAAGAGAGATGTTCAGCTGGTTCAGTAGTGAAAAAATGTCACAGAGGTAGGCAAGTTTAGCTGTGAAGTGTGTGTCGGCATAGTAATGTGCAAAAGGAGATTTTTTTCTCAGTGAGAAAAGTGAAGACCTCATTCTTCAGTTCAAACAAACGCTTGAGAACCAGTCCTCTTGAGAGCCATCTCACTTCACTGTGATAGAGCAGCTGGACACGATCTGCTTCTATGTCCTCACAAAGCTTGGCAAAACATTTGTTCACAGTATTGTTTTTAATGAAGTTGATGGTTTTAACACTTACAGTCATCACCTCGTGGAACTCTGGTGACATCTTTTTAGCTGCAAGGTTTTCACGGTGGAGAAAACAGTGTGTCCATTTAGCTTCTGGTGCACGCTCGAGTATCTGTCTGATGACACTGTGATGCCTGCCAGTCATTGACGCTGCACCGTCACTGCACACCCCGACACAGTTTTGCCAGTCCAGGCCGTTCTCAGTGAAGTAGTTATCCATGCAGCGGAAACATTCCTGAGCCGTAGCGCGTGTTGGTAGCTCTCCACAAAACAGTATGTCTTTGTGCAAACTACTGTCCCAGCAATAGCGAACAAAAACCAGCAGCAGTGCAGCATTTGTGACATCCGTGGACTCGTCTTGTTGCAATGAGAAAAATGGGCTACTTTTTATTCTTCCATATCTCAAAGATGATAATGTGGATCTATGTTTCCATTTGCATTGAAGATTTTGGATTGTTAATCACTGTGTCAATATATCGATCCAGATTGATGGATTGTTACTCCCCCACGGCCCTCTTCCCTCTCCTCTGGGGCTGATCACATCACTTTAGGTGACATTTCATCCTGCTGTTCTGCCAGAACAGATCAGAGATGTCCAGGTCCGCCCCCTGTGTTTCAGTTGATGAGTGTATTTCTGTCACAAGTAATTCATTACTTGTAATTTTTAAGTAATAAAGGTGAAAAACTAACAAATTGTTGGTTGCTTCATAGCTTGCGCTGGCATCACCATGGTAACATATATTATGCTTAAATGGCATGCACATTATAGAAAAGGCACTAGCAGTTTATTCATCATTGTTTTGTCAGCTGCACCCCGGCCATTATCTAATTGAATACTTCTTTTATTCGAGGAAACACGGTAAACAGTTTTGGGTTATTAAGTTTGGTGAAGAACTTTTGTAGAATTTATACTATGTTTTAATGAAGCAGCTTTTAAGAAGTGAACAGGGTTTTCTGTTCAGATTTATAGCATTTTTAAATTTAACAAATCAGAGGCTTCTTTGCTGTAGTGGAAGCAATGAAGCAATGTGAGGTGGGAGGATCTCTCCAGTGACCTGAACACTATAAAGCATTTATTGTCCGTGTTGTTGTTATTAGAGTACAAATGCACACACTGAGTTGTCTGTCGGGGGTAGAAAAAGAGAAGAAGTACACATGGGGAGGTGTAAAATGGGGTTGACGCCACTTACGGCCTGTTTCAGCGCCTATTTTATGGGTGTTAAAACAGCAAAATAGGCTTTTAATGCAGGCCAAGGCCAGATGTCGATGTCGTTTTGGGCTGCTCTCTCCCCTCCTGCCTCCCTGTGTACTTCATTAATCGAGATGTTAAAAGATTTATCTGTGTTTTGGCTTTGTCGTTTTTTCCTCCTCTAACGCCGATCCTCCCTGTTGTCCTCTTTTGTAATTAAACGGTTCAGGATGCTGCCCTATGTGTGTGTCTTTGTGTGTGTGTGAGTATGCATGAAAGCAGAAAGAGAGAGGAGTGTTTTCCTCCCCTTGCTCGTTGCTCTTTTTCTTTGCAGCAGATGCTTCTGTTCTGCCTTAACGGCCAAGGATTCCAACTTAATTAACTCTAAATAATTAACTGAATAAACATGCTAAGCACAGCAAACTCACACTCACGTGCAGATACCCATACACTTTCTGCATCATCTTCAGGGAGCTGGTCATTTGGGGCTGTGAGAAAAAGAGAGAAAGTGCTGTAAATGTTGGCAAAGCTTGCGGTAAGGAAACAAGCTCATTTTCTAATCAGTGAGGTAATTAATGTTCTTAATGCTGTCATTAATCATGCTGTACAGCACAGGTAGCGCACTGACAATGTTCTGTCTCTGAGGGCACCACTGTCTCTGTGTGTGCTGTCTGACATCTACATGTTGCTTTGGTGGTTCGTGCTGGAGCTAATATAGGGCTTCAAAAATGAGCAAGATGTGTCTTCGTCCTCCTAATGAATCAGTTCAACATTTGGGGGAAAATACTTTGTTGCCTATTACCTACAGTCAGACAAGAAAAACTGTACAATGAGAATCATATGATGGTTTATTTCATTATAATCTTGCTTCAATCTTTGCTCCTTTCTCTCACTCAAACATGCTGAAGTCACCTGTAGCTGCAGAAGAGGAGGCTGCATTTTTAGGACCACAGTTGTAGGACTGCATTTTCAGGACCTTAATACGCTTTTATTTAAATCCACACATGGGTATAAACTGCAACTTGACTGGATGGCGGAGGCATACAACCACAATGCAGTAATTCTGGTTTGAATTGTTTTCATTAATTTGTTTGTTGCTTCTTATTGTTTATTGTTGCTTGTTATTGTGTATTGTATCAAGTGTGTGTGTGTATACAGTAGGGCTGTTTTCGACTAAGGATTTTCATAGTCGAATCTGATTCGTCAGATTTTGCCGTAGTCGACGAATCGTCGACCCCCCCCAAGAAAACAGTCAGAAAGCAGTTAAAATTGAGCAGAATTTATTAATTTATAATGTTAAACACTGTCAGAAAAAATACTGTGCGTATTAAGAGCCATTTGAAGCCGTTAATCACAGTCAACAATCGCCAAATCGTACTTTAAATGCCGCTGAAATGTGCGCTATGCACGCTAAATATGCAATACAAACCAAACACATTAACGTACAAAACATTAGAGCAACTCACTAAATGCTTCAACTTTTCAGACCGAAGAGGATCACGGAGTCTGCAGGTAAACTAGACCTGACATTTGCAGCTGACAGCAGCAGCTCCGCCTGCAGATTTCCGTGTCTGTGTTTAATGTGTGCACGTTTCTCCAGTCGAGTGATTATATATCAGCTTATTCTGTCACAGTCTACATTCAACATTATTTCCATTTTCTAGATTAAAACACTGCCAAACCGCGCTGGTTTTCATCTGTCCGACTTTGACATAAACATCCGGGGTTGCCTAGGTGATCAGGCCGTACACGCTGGGCGAGAGGCTGCCGTCTGAGGGCCGCGGCCCCGACTAGTGGCGGGCGGCTGCATGCGGCGACAGATAACTGACATTGTGCATGATTGAAATATTAATTAATAGTATAAACGACTAGTGAGGGAGACATGGAGATGATTTTGTATCAAAAATAGGCTTTTATATATTGAAAAAAAGACATTCTATGTATCAATTTCTGCTCAGCAGTCGTGGGCACCCCCGCCTAGTCAGAATGGTATGGTCTAGTTACATAACAACATTTTCCGACGATTCGACTGCGAGGTTCATAGTCGAATCAGACCTCTCCGAATCGAATCGTCGAATATTCAACTATTGAAAGTCAGCCCTAGTATACAGTATATCTCTTGAATCTGCCCCCAGGGCCATCATTGTGTCTCTGTCCAACCTTTAAAATATCTGGTTGAGATCTAGTCAAGATTATTTTACAGAAGTCTCTGTTAGTCTCTCAGGACACTTTTCACATAAGCAGGTCTAGCAGGGACGGTTTTTGCTATGGGCAATGTGGGCGACCGCCCAGGGCGCAATCTATTTGGGGGCGCACGAGCGCCCTCAAAGAAAAAAAAAAAAAAAAAATCGCCAGTTTTCTAGACTAATACTGCTCATTTCCACGTCAAGTTAGTGGAGTAGGCGCTGTGGCGCCCCTACTATCATGTCAACTTGCTGCTGAGAGTCATATATACAGGTTGTGTGTGTCAGAAGAAAAGGCAGGGGGGAGACGGGAGGGGGATCAACTCGCAACTGCAGAGGTTGTGAGCAGGTTGAGTCTCACTCTCAGAGGAAAAGCAAGGAGGGGGCGAGGGATAGACTGACCTCTTATGATCCCAGGCCACACAACACAAACTGCTGCTTCCAAATAAATTGTATTTCATTCATAAAATTAACATAGATATTATTAAAGGGCGCAAAACTAGCCAGGACCGCCTCTGAGGTCTAGAACAGACTTTTAGAATTTACAGAATACAAGGCCATAGTAAATGATTCTGTCTTATTGGAATAAGTCTTTAAAACTGTAAGTTCTTGACAGAAATAGTATTCGGGTGGAATAGGCCTGTAAATCGTTAGACAGTAGTGTTCTGGTGGAATGAACCTTTAACTTATAGGTACTTAGAAAGGAAGTATTATTTGTGTTGAATAAACTTTCAAAACTATAAGTCGTGAAACAGTATTCCACAGTTTGGGTGGAATAATCTGTAAAACTACAAGTTGTTAGACAGTGGTATTTTGGTGGAATAAACCTTTATAACTACTGAAACAGAAAGTAGTATTTGGGTAGAATAAACCTTTAAAATTATAAGTTGTTAGACAGTAGTGTTTTGGTGGAATAAACCTGTACTTGGACAGAAGAATTTGGGTGGAATAAACCTCTAAAACTATAACAAAGTATTTAGATGGAATAAGCATTTAACACAACTGTTTAAGTTGTTAGACGGTGGTATTTTGGTTGAATGGTTCTTTAGAACTATAAGTTGTGAAACAAAGTAGTATTTGGCAGGAATAAACCTTAAAAATTATAACAAAGAAATACTGTCTTGTATCCACTTTTGCAGCCATTCAAATCACTGGGTGGCGCTGTGGTGAAAAACAAGAGAAATGTCATCATACAACTGTGGTCTGAAACTGCTGCCTCTTATACTGCAGGAACATAGTATTGGGGAGTCACTCACTGTGTTTCTGTACATTTTATTTAGTTAGAATTTTAGGTTATACAGTCAAAATCAGAAATGTGCCATGTCAGTTGTTTAAAAAAAAGTCTTTGCTACCTGACAGCCTGCAAAGAAACTAGAGCAGAAGAGAAGAGTTCTTTTTCTAAACAGTGACTCCGAGATGTACCACGGCATGACGCTAACAATGAGTGCCCACATGACCTCCACAGATGTTCTCTCTAGCTGAAACAAGATTTCAAACTGAAGCAGTTGTTGATCACTTGCTGCCACTTGCAGCTGATTAAGAAGAATGAGAAGTCAGCTGTAAATGGTAGAATAAAATGACAGAATTACTGCCTCACAATTGTATGCCTCCACTAACCACTCAAACTGCTTTTTACATCCATGTCAGACTCATATAATGTATGTAGTGAAGACTCTGAAGGAATTTAATATGAACGTTATCACTATATAGACCAGTAGCTTTGAAGGAATTTAATAAAAGGTATTAAATGTATTTGGAACTTTTAGGGGACATTTTATGGGGCATATTTTCCAAAATATTAAACAGTTGTTTAACCTCATAAATGGACCAAATAAATGAAATGCAATTTTAGGTAAATTAATCTAGCACAGATGAACTCAAAGGGAGGTGGGCCAGTTTCTAGATCACTCTAAAAAGAAAAACAGTGACATTTATAAAAGTGAACCAGGTGGCAGTTTTTGCATGAACTGTCTGGATTTCCCTAAATTTTGTGGGGAAGAAGGTGCTGCAGAAATGCAACACGTTCTCATCCTAACTCATCACATAGCAATGACTTGTCTTTGCCTCTCGGCGCCTGATTCTGAAGCAGAAGGTACCCTTTAGCTGCAGTATCTAATGCGGTCAGAAAGCTGTTTTTAACATGTGATTAATGCAGTTAAGTTAGATTTAGGCACAAAAAACTACTTGGTTAGGGGCTGAATAAGAACATGTTTGGGTTTACCACAACTATGTTAGGTTAGGTTCGAAGAGACTCACAACACGAAAGTCACGTGACGCACCTAAGTCACTGATCAAAGTTATGTGATGGATGTAAAATTATGTGCCTAACTTTTGATAATGTTTTGGTTTCACATGTTGAACTCCTGTCTCCTGGGTGAAATTCCTTTTGTTGTCTGACCCATTTACCCTCTTTTAGCTGCGAATGAGTACCGTCTGCCTCTGTATGACTTGCTGAAGGGCAGTGACAATTTCTTGGTATCTGATGAATTAGGAGTGACACCAGGCTGGGAAATGAGCTGATCCCTTGAGCAGGTTTAGATGAATCTGGTTCAACTACCTCTTGTACCTTCTTAAGTACAGTGGTGGATATCTCTGTATTTGCTAGACTATAAAAATTAAGATAAGTCTCCTTTCTGCGGCTCTCGAGGCTTCTCCTATTCTCTTGCCTGAGGTCAATGTACATTTTTTCTCATCCCCTATCTTCTTTGGACATTAGACATAATTTCCCTGTCTTAAAGGCTTAAGATTATCTGATTATGTAATCAATTTAATTAAGGAATTAATTGATTTATTATTTGGTTTGAACGTAACAAGATTTAATTGATAAAACTTAATTGCTAACTTGGCCATTTTAAGTGACAGTTTTGGAATTGTGAACCTCTCCTGACTCCACTTGGCCACAGTCAGCTATCAAATACCTAGGCATCCAATTTCCCCCATTGTTGGCACATCTGATCTGTGTTCATATTGAGCCCCTCCTAGATAAATTTAAGATTGATATAGAATGGTGGTCCCTTCTGTTCCTGTCCTTCTGGGGCAAGGTCAATATAATAAACATTTAATTATCTCTTACAGGTACTCCGGATGAAGATTCCTTTGCAGTTTGACAGGCTATGCAACAAATTCCACACATAGTGCACTGGACACTACCTCCAGAGAGAGTCCCCCCCATAGTTTAATCTTGAGAGTCCTTTGTGCAGCCTACTCCCTGATATGCATTATATCACCACTAAGGCTTTATCAGCGGCACAAACCCATCCTATTACTCCAAACATAGGTATGGAAAATGGCTTTCATAGTCAATTTTAATACTTGTCATGGATTTTATCTTTTTGCCCATACATCAAAAGAAGGAAGTACACAGGAGTCCAATATGTCTTGTGCTGAAACTGGTTTAATAATACTTGGCCAAGGAGCATGAAGAAATAATCAGTACATGCTCTGTCCTGATGTTCCCTTTAATTCTGGAGTTTCAGTCTTCCGGGATAGTCTTTAAACATTCACAGATAAGGTCATGATGAACCTATGACCAATGACCCAACACACTGAATTAGCCTATTGATCTGCAAATCCAAACACAGGAATTATGAATACACAAGGTCTGAGACCACAGTCCAATGACCTTAGCTCCACAGCTCAGGGTCAGTGTTATCCAAACCAGATCACAGTTACATCTCTGTTCAGAGAGACAAGACAAACACCTCTCTGACCTTAGCCACCATAGCAACACTATCAGGTTGTTATCTTGTTTATCTGAAAGGAGAAGACGACTGCATGTACTGTCTAGAGGAGAGACAGTATTTCTGTTAAAAGTAAGTGTAGGTCTCTCAATGGCTCCAAGGCCCTAGCATGTTGCCTAAAGATTGGAAAATTCCCCAACAATGCTCATCTCCACACTGCAGCCTCCATATGGCTCAAGCCTAAACACTGCATAGGGAAATCACCATTTCTCTAAAGGTCATAGGTTGACAGGAGAATCTTGGTCCTTGGGGACCCACATGAGGGGGGTATGCTTACGTCCTTTAATGATCTGAAGGTGCAATTTCATCTACTCCAGCATCTAAGCTATAGAGAGTCAAGGTAATACAAACCACAGAATGCTAGAGAATCCAAAATGAGGAAGGTATGAGGAGGGTACATTGACTGCCACAAAATACAAGACTTCTGATCTCCCAAACCAGTCAGTCAGAACTGAAGAAGCTTCTTGGATGAGAGGCGAAACGTCTTCAAGAACTCTACCAAGTCCAGTTGCCTACGACAAACCTTGCTATGAATACCATGACCCGGATGACTGAGAACCTTCACAAACTTCTGATCTGAGATTCAGAAAAATGTTCCACAAATCAAAGGGCATGGTGTGCCTTTTTCTCAGAGGCTGTATATCCTGGTTGGACCCATCTCTACTTAATGATCTCTCATCCCATGATGCAGAATGGGTACAGACTATATTGATGCAGGGTCATAAGCTCATTATTTCAGAATGGAAGGTAACCTCACCCCCCTGTGTCAATCTTTGGCATAGTCATTTAGGTAGATTAGCAAGACTGGAAGGCCTATCATACAGATTCATAAATAGGGTGGAAAGTTTCCATTTGAAATGGGAGTGTTACATTTCCAACATTAGAGAGCCAGACTAGGGTGTATGAATGGGAGAAGCTCAAGGACTCAAAGGTCTACGTACATTTCTCAGTACCGTTCCTCTCTTTTATGCTCTTAGGAGCCTAATTGCACTCAAATAAATGACTAATCTTTGTGTGTGTGTCTGTGAATGAACAGACAGAAAGCACAGGACAATGAGACACAAAGTGTCTCACTGCTTTACAAGGCAACTCATAGCATTTGAGGGCTTTCCTCTGGCCTGTTGAGGTGTGCTGTCTGCCCAGATGCTATCCTTTCAATCCCTTATGAACTCACCAGCTCAATCTGCACAATTGCACCAAACCTTGCCCCCTCTACTCCCAGTGCTGCTTCCAGAACTCCCAATCTTGTAGTTTCAGCTGCAGTGACTGCAGTGCTGGTGTGAATGGTGGTAATTAATGGATTTACACATTGAGCTCTTGTCAAACACATGCCAAGGGCAGTGAGCTATCCCAGCACACCAGGGCGATTAAGTTCTTACACACACACACAGACAGACAGACAGACAGACAGACAGACACACACACACACACACACACACACACACACACACACACACACTGCTGAATACAGCTCTGAGTCCCTCCAATGTAAAAATCACCCTCATAGTTCCATCACAACTAGACACGCACAGGCTATTACCTCAACCTGAAGGCCCTTCACTGGAGCACTGAGACGGGTAAAGGGACTGTTTGTGTGTGTGGTGTGTGTGTGTGTGTGTGTGTGTGTGTGTGTGTGCGTGAGTGTGACATTGTGTGAGAGAGAGAAAGAGGATGTTTTTTTCTACTGACAGCTATGAGAAGAGATTTGGAACAGGAAATGCTGTTAAAAAGGCTAAAATGGCCTGAGCCAGTATTGCATTACCAGTACATACAGTATACACACTGTAAAGGTATGAGAGAGAAATTCTTATAATATCAAGGTTTAACATCAACATCTGTAACAGAACCTGCAGTTCTGAGCTCTAGTCATCAATACAAAATATAAATGTTTTGCGGGTGTGTTTTAGGGCTGCACACTTAATTGAAATTTTATCAAAATCACAATATGGCTTTCTGCAATATTTGTAAAAGGCAAAATGTGTGTCAAAAAACTTTTAAATTATGAATGCTATGAGGCAGAGCATGTCCTGGCATGTCCTGCCCTACAAATCCGATTCTACAGACTATAAAACATCTTTATTTAATACAGATTCCTGCCAAAAAAATCACATCATAGTCATTTGAATCAAAATAAAATAATGATGTAAAAATGATCATTACCTCTAATAATGGCCCTAATCATATCCCAATTGCTGTTTCAGTCAAAATGATCACAACTACTTCAGCCTTAGTGTGTTTTCAATGAGTTTGAATGAATTTTCATTAATCTTATTTTATTATTTATCCTAAGCACTACACTCTTATGATGGACTTCTGGTTTTGGTCATGCTGAAGTTAGACAGAGTTACAGAGCTCCAACTAACCTAGCTTGGTTCTAACTTACTTTAAGTGTCTTTAACAACTAAGAATATTAAGTAATAAAAAGTGTAAGCCTTTCATTTCAATGGGTGCAAAATGGGTAACCTACAATACAGAGAAACAAAGGCTTTATTGATGATGACACTATCTACAATTGCTGGCAAGCTAGAAACAATGGCCTCTACAACTTAAGCTCACAAGCCTACCCCTGAAGATGGTCAGGCTGAGGGCTTATTAATTAGGCAATTCACTGAGGAACTGTCCAAACAGGGTTCAGTATAAGAGAAGACATTTCCACCCATCCAATAATCTATTGGGATGTTCCTGGGAACTAATTTCCCTGTTGATTAAATGCAAATTAATTTAGACTAGTTGACTAGTCTAACAGTAAGAAAACACTCAGAAAGCAGTTAAAATTGAGCACAATTCATGAATTGAACACTGTCTAAAAATGTACTGTGTGTATTAAGAGCCATTTGAAGCCATTAATCACAATTGCCAAATTGTATTTTAAATGCTGGTGAAATGTGTTCCACTTTGCGCCGTTCAATAAGAACATTAACCAAACAGATCATAAACGGTAATTACATAGACCTTACTTTACTTGTCATGCCCTCCCTCCACCAACCACCTGTCGACTGATTCCTCAAGGTCGTTACAAGTTACAGTTATCTGAAAGGGAAACGTTCCAATCGCTCAAAAGGACTTACTCCTACAGAGTTTGCTTACACATTCTCCCTCTTCAGAGATATACTCTGTTCACAGTTTCCCACCCATTAGCAGGAAATGGACGATTAAAAGTCAGTCATTCTAAATCTCGGTCTTCGTTTTGGAGGTAACAGGTTCTATCAATACCACATCCATTTTGCCTCCGAAGCAGCCACCTAGCTCCAGCAGTTTAATGAGGATACATACTGGGACACGCTTCATAATGAAATATACTGCTGCATCTTCGCAGCACAAGCCTTCATCTCCCACTTGCTGTTGATCACTTTTTCTGTCCCTTCACTTTTGAGTTCCATCTCTTTGGATGGCCCTCTTCAAAATCTACCCCATAGTAGCCACTGCCATTTTGTGGGGCCACAAATGGTCTTGCAAGTCCATTCTCATATTCTCTGACATCCTCGCAGTCGTTGACATAGTCAATAAATGTCATTCCAGTTCCGCATTCATGCGTTGCCTCATTTGGCACTCTGTTAATCACCAGTACATTCTTGGTGCTCATGTTCCCAGCCATTCCAAGGCCATCGCTGACACTCTGTCTTGGTTCTCATTCCAGAAATTCAGGAGCTTGACCCCAAACGCAGACACTCACCCCACTCCAATTCCTCCATATTCAGCTCTGACATTCAACCTGTAAATCTGGCCCTAATATTTCTGATCGTCAAGTCCCAGAATGCCATCATCAACAGCATAGCACCCTCAACCCTGTCATCTTGGAAGAGTTTCTGCCAATTCCACAAACATTACAACATAACCTTTCCATCGTTCAATCATGGCTATCAAAACGCATACCATAAAAGTTTACCTTGGCGGCATTAGTTTAGAATAGAATAGAATAGAATATTCCTTTATTAGTCCCACAGTGGGGAAATTTCCAGTGTTACAGCAGCAAAGAGGATAGCAAAAATAGAGGAGCATCAATAAAAAAAAGACAATAAATTGTGATCAAGCAATATAAACAAAATAAACAAGAAATATAGAAAAAATGAACAATTTAAACAATATAAACAAGGAAATATAGAAGGAATAGCAACCTAACATGGGGAAATATAAAATATAGGAATGGTAATTGCACATTGGATGATAGTATAGGAATGGTAATTGCACATTGGATGATAAATTCACCTGAGCTAGATATTTCACAGTATGAAGTGAACACAGTTGATGTGCATTATAGTGCAGTTGATTTGTAAGTCTTGGTGTGTGTGTGGTCTACTGGGAGCACTGCTGGTTGTAAAGTCTGACAGCTGCAGGAAGGAAGGACCTGCAATACCGTTCCTTCACACACTTTGGGTGAAGCAGTCTGTCACTGAAGAAGCTTTCCAGTGCTGTTAACGTGTCCTACAGGGGGTGGGAATCATTCCCAATCATGGATAACAGCTTAGCCATCATCCTCCTCTCTCCTACCACCTCCACTGAGTCGAGGGGGCATCCCAGGACAGAGCTGGCCTTCTTGATCAGTTTGTCAAGTCAGCCGTCGAGATGCTGCTCCCACAGCAGACCACTCCATAAAAGATGGCTTATGCCACCACAGTGTCATAAAGGTCTTCAGAAGTGTCCACTGTATTCCAAAAGACCTCAGTCTCCTGAGCAGTTAAAGTCTGCTCTGGCCTTTCTTGTAAAGCGTGGTTGTGTTGTGAGTCCAGTCCAGTTTATTGTTCAGGTGAATACCCAGGTACTTATAAGATGTCACCATCCCAATGTCCACCACCAGTTCTTTGGTTTTCCCCGCATTGATCTGAAGGCGGTTCCACTGGCACCAGACCATAAAGTCCTGCGTCAGTTCTCTGTACTCTCTGTCGTCCCCATCTGTGATGAGGCCGACGATTGCAGAGTCATCAGAGAACTTCTGCAGGTAACAAGTGGGTGTGTTGTATGAAAAGTCTGCAGTATAGAGGGTGAAGAGGAATGGACGGACTATTCTCACAGTACTCCCAGGTTTCTCCATGTGACAGAGAGCTCGGTGTTGGAGGAAGATGACAACGTCGTCCACCCCGATGCCAGGCTGGTAGGCAAACTGAAGTGGATCCAAAGATGGGCTCACCAGGGGGCGGAGATGAACAAAGACCAGCCGCTCCAGGGTCTTCATCGGGTGGGATGTTAGTACCACCGGCCTGTAGCTGCTAAGGTCCTTGGGGTGCAGAGTCTTGGGCACAGGTACCATGCAGGATGTTTTCCACAGTTGTGGCACTCTCCTCAGCTTTAGGCTCAGCTTGAACATGTGCTCAACAATCCCGCACAGCTGATCTGTGCAGGACTTGAGGAGCCTGGAGCCTTTCTCACCTGGGTTGTTGTAAGGGACAGGTTGGAGCAGGGGGGCTGTGTGCTGGAGGATGTGGGTGGGGGGCTTGGGTTGATGAGATGAGCAGTAGGGGGTGGCTGTGAGCTGAGTGTTGTAGAGAGGGAGGAGGAGGTCGGGGAGGAGTTGGGGCAGTGTACACTTGGTGCAGAGAATGGGGGCTGCAGCATGGAGGACAGAGCCGGGGGATGGGCAGATGACCAATGATCAAATCTATTGAAGAATATGTTCAGGTCATTCGCCCACTTTTGGTCCCCCGCAGCTTGGAAGTCAGGTTCCTCGTGGCCAGAAATGGTTTTCAGGCCTCTCCAGACTCCACTGACATTTTTTTTTTCTGCAGCTGGTCCTCCATCTTCCTCCTGTAGGTGTTTTTCCCCTCTCTGGTCTTCCTTCTCAGCTTCTTCTGCACAGCCTTCAGCTCATCCTTATTTCCTGACTCAGAGGCCCTCTTCTTCTCCTTAAGGTGGGCCTTTATGTCGGTATTAATCCACAGTTTATTATTGAAGAAACACCATACAGTCCTGGTGGGTACGGTGTTTTCCACACAGAAGTTAATATAGTCAGTTATGCAACGTGTGAGACTATCGATGTCCTCTACATGAGAATCACAAAATTCCTCCCACACAGCTGTGTCAAAACAGTCCTTCAGAGCCTTGTCAGCCTTGTTGGGCTATCTCTTCACTGTGCAGGACACAGCTAGTTGCCTGTGCACAAGAGGTTTGTACATAGGCAGGAGATGAACCAGGTTGTGATCAGATCTTCCGAGAGGAGGGAGGGGAGATGAAGTGTATGCCTCCTTGGTGTTGGCATAACACAAATCCAGTATCTTATTTTCTCTGGTGCAGCATGTGACATACTGGGTGAAGGTGGGCAGAGTGGAGAGGCATGTCCCCAGAGATAAGAAGGAGGGCTTGTGGGTGCTCTGTCTGCAGCCTGCTTGTTACAGAGAGGACATCACAGGCTGCATCAGCGTTAGCAGAGGGGGGAATATACACAGCTATCACGATAACATGCGAGAATTCCCGCGGCAAGTAATATGGCCTCATGCTAACGGCTAACAGTTCAATGTCCCTGCAGCAGAGTTGTTCTTTAATAGTGTTTAATAGAGTTACACCATATATCGTTCCCAAACACTGCCAGCCCTCCTCCTTTCCTCTTACCGCTCTCCCTCATCCTGTCCGCCCGCAGCAGCTTGAAGCCATCCAGCTCCGTGGCCATGTCTGGAGTCAGCGTAGTCAGCCATGTTTTCATTAACATCATGATGCTGCACGCCCGGTATTCCCTCTGGTGCCGGGTCAGCGCCGCTAACTCGTCCATCTTATTGGGAAGAGATCTCACATTCCCCATGATGATGGACAGGAGGACAGGTCTGTGTCTCCTCCTCCTGGCACAGCGATCAGCACCAGCACAGCTCCCCCGTCTCCTCCTCTTCAGCTCACGGGGAATGTCGGGTCTCTCATGGGGCAGCACCGCGGTGCTACAGAGCACCAACAGCTGATCCCTACTCTAAACAATACGGCCATGGCTACGTACGGGGTCCCCAGACGTGGTCGAAAACAGTGAATAAAACAAAAGAAAGACCAGAACAAACATGGCGACTTTGGTCTCCATAGTGCACTGATCAATTAAGAACGCAAACACGTAAGAGTATATTTAAAAAACAATAATATAAAGACAGACTAGAATGGAAGAAGCTCAACAGTGAGTGAGAGCTGCTGTAACAAGCTGCCACTAGAGCGGCGCCATCTTGCCTCTCAAGGCTCATAACTGGCAATCCAGGTATAGCCTCTAACCATCCACAGTTAACCTTACTTCTCAGAGGGCTCAAACATCAAGAGCCACCTCGAAGCCCTCGGCGCCTTCGTCTTACTTCAGACTTACTGTCAGTTTGCATCCAAACCATCCACTCCAGATATAACAGCCCCCATGTTGGCCAAACCTTAGAAGCCATGTTCGTGCTTGTCTTCTTCGGCTTCCTCAGATGTTCCAAATTCCAAAGATTTTCCCCCAGTCATTTCTCTAGTCACTCTTTCAGAATCGAAGCTGCCCCCTCTGCCTCCTGTTATGGCATCCCAGAGCACCTAATACAGATCATGGGCCGCTGGTCCTCCCAAGCATATCACCACTACATTCATTCAGACCTCAAAGACCTGCTCAATCCCATCTCAAGTAACTGGAGGCTTTCGGGGGTCCGTTGTGCCCGGGCGCTACAGTGGATTCCCCTTCCCCAAATGCAGCCAACATACAAAGACAATCAAGATATAATTCCATTCATGTGTTTCACTTTGTTAATAAATCACTTAAACACATATTGTTGATGGTGTGGCCCTTGCTAGTGAATTGAAGCTTTCTAGCAGTTTCCCCCACCCTATCTCTCTGCCTCATTCTTCCTCACTTTCCTCCTCTCCATAGGTTCCTGAGCGGGTCCATCGTGCCTGGGCGCTATGGTAGATTCCCCTCCGAAACTTCCCCAAACACAGCCAATGTACAAAGACAATCAAGATCTAATTCCATTCACGTTTCACTTTGTTAAAAAAATCATGTAAACGCATATTGTTGATGGTGTAGTCCTTGCTAGTGAATTGTCTGTGAACAATGAGCAAGCTGTGCGCGCAGTTTGGCAACAGAAGTAGAGTGGACCACAACAGCTTGTCAATGGATGCTGCAAGCACGAGCATATCATACCCTCAGTACAGTCAACACTTTTAATAGCTTTTAGCCATGGATGCTGCCAATTGCTCTGAAATGGTTGTGATCCTGTCAGAAGTCTGAACAACCTAAGTTGACAAGTGGAAAATGGATTTGGCTGTATCATGTACGCAATAACCAAACATTTTGGTGATTTTAGTGCTGGTAAACCATTTAATTCGACATTTGCAGCTTGATAACTTGTCTAGATGACTCAGGGAGAATGCTACTTCTGTTGCAAATATGTGCATGCAGGTTTTCGATGACGTCTGCTGTAAAAAGGTCTATTAAGGGGTAACTCAACAATACAAACAGATCACAGTGTCCTGCCAGTGCTGTTTGCTGCATAATCAGATACAGACACAGACCTGCTCTGAGTCTGACTTTTTAATTGCTTTTCCTCCCATGTCTGTCAATTGTGCACACATGGTGTAAAACGAGCTGACTGGTAACTAGATTTGAGATATATATATATTTTTTTAAATAAAAACTAAAACATGTAAAATGGTTTAACAGGGGCTACACACATTTGTGATGTTGCTATAGCCCTCCCCAACCCCGGTGTAGCACCCTGCCAATTTTACCCCAGTCTAGGGGTGTCAGGATGCAACATATTGACGAGGCAGAGAGAGCAGGAGTGAATGCAAAACTGAGCAATTTAGTGCTACACACAAGATTATTTTTTAGTTTCAGTGGCTTTTAGTATTTACACAAGTGATGCAAAAGACTTAAGGTTGAACCCAGGCCAAAATAACAAACAAAACACCCTACTTGTCCTTTTAGATGCTAACTAAACCCTAACCAAACAAAATAAAGAAAATTCATTCACTTTCCAAGTTAAAAAGAAATGTTAACAATGGCAGTTCATCTTTCCTTTCACAGCTTTGTGCAGATGCTTGCTGTGGCTGTGACAATTTACAAGATCTACAAAGTAGCAGGTTGAAACAAGCAACGGCTGTCTAGGCAGCAGAAACAGAACAGCGTTTAGCAGGAATAAGCAACAGCACAAGCAACAGCCATCTACACCAAGGACAAATTAACTTTAGAAAAGGTGTATTGATTGGACCGTACTTATAGACTGCCATTCTCTAGAGCGCAACTTTATTAACATCACCTCCGTGAACACAAGCAGTGAAATGACAATACAACAGTGCCACCTGTAACTGGCTCTTATCAGTACATCTTCCTTGTCTTTTTCTTTTTTTTTTTTTTAACACAAGGCTACATTACTGTCTACTGTAAACAGTGTAAAACATTGTCACATTATGCCAATACTTAGTAACAACAATTAATAATAATAACAATTATAACCAAGGCTCTCTGTTACTTTGTAATCACAAACTATTTACCGTGTACTCTTAAAACAAAATATCTCCCATTTATCACTCATGAATGAAGTTCTCATTTTGTAACACCAATAAACAAATTGCTTGTGTTTATAACACTCATAAACAACTTTCTCTTGTTATAACACTTTTTAAAAAAAATTTCTCATGATTGTGTATAATTTATAAACAAGATCTCTTTTTTGTTACCACCGTAACTGCTCCCTTAAAGTAAACAAGCTCAGTTTATTTAACTAACACTCCTCAATCAGTCTTTTTGGTTTCGTAGCATGCCTGCGTGGCTGCTCTCGTACTGTCTCTGGGGAAGCTAAATTGTGCCACTTCCAGTGACAACTGTGGAGCAGGCTGGTTCTGGCTCTGTACCTGTTTGCAAACTCAGTCCATCAGTGATGCCAGCTTCGAGTCCTTCAAGACTGGTGTGTGGCACCTTCAGGAGGTGATGACGATTCCTTCGCAGTGTTTCCATACTCAGTAAGCACCTCATAAGATCTTGGTGTTGTCTCTTTGATTACTTTGCAATAGGTCCCCATTTTCTACCACATCTGACACGTACCACATCTTCCTGTCCCAAGGGGCATAATGTTTTGGCAGTCCTGTTGTATGCTTGGCTTTGTCTCTTCTCTACCAGGTGTTTGGCTGAAGGAAGCTGGGTGCTAAGCTTCCTGTTCATGAGAAGCTCAGCTGGAGATAGTCCACACTCCAGAGGTGATGCTCTGTAGTTTAGCATGGCTAGATAGGGATCTCCTCCGGTCTCTGCTGCTTTCTTTAAGAGTCTTTTGACAATCTGTACTCCCTTTTCAGCTAAGCCATTTGACTTGATCTAACATGCTCAAAACCACATGTCTCTGCAAAGTCTCTGTATTCCTGGCTGCTGAACTGTGGTCCATTATCACTTATCACAGTCACTGGGATTCCGTGTCTTGCGAAGATGGCTTTGGTGTGTTTTATCACTTGTTTTGCTGTTGAGTCAGACAACAGCGCCACTTCTGGATAGTTTGACTGGTAGTCTATGATGACAAGGTACTCTTTCCCTGCCAGCTGGAACAAGTCTGTTCCCACTTTTCTCCATGGTTTCACAGGTTTGCTGTGGGACATGAGAGGTTCTTTTGGTTGCTGGTACCTGTGCTGTTGACATGTCTCACAGCTCTGCACAAGCAGCTCAATGTCTCTGTTCATGTGTGGCCAAAACATCAGAGCTCTTGCACATCTCTTGCATTTCTCAATGCCTAAATGTCCCTCATGTGTGAGCTTTGCCATTTGTGAGCACATGGAAGTAGGTATGACTATCCATTTACCTTTCATGAGGACGCCAATGACCACTGACAATTCCTCCTTAAAGTTCTGGTAAGGATGGGGCAGCCTGTGATCTCCTGGTAGATGGATTCTTTCTATTACGACCTGTAGTTCACAGTTGTTGGCTGTCGCTTCTGCGATCTGTCTCCATTTCTCCATGGA
The DNA here is from genome assembly GCA_034769285.1 of Lutjanus argentimaculatus. Taxonomy (NCBI): domain Eukaryota; kingdom Metazoa; phylum Chordata; class Actinopteri; order Lutjaniformes; family Lutjanidae; genus Lutjanus; species Lutjanus argentimaculatus. Next base: position 711,218 of record JAWZSL010000051.1, read on the forward strand.
CACAGGCATGTGTTTTTGTATGCTGTCCACATGTATTTGTACATCATGCTCAGAAGTACTTGGGCCTGTGTTGCCTAATGATGCTCTGCTGAAGGCATATGCCATTACCAGGTGCTTCCCTGGTGTGAGCTGGAATGTCAGACTGTACTTCTGGAGGCGGAGCATTAAGCGTTGTATGCATTGTATACCCAGTGGTTTTGTTGAGATTGCAATCAGTGTCTTGTGATCAGTCTCTAACACCACCTCTCGCCCGTAGATGTATTCATGAAACTTCTCACACCCGAAAACTGCTCCTAGTGTCTCTTCCTCAATTTGTGCATAATTTCGTTCTGCCTCAGTCATCGTCCTGGATGCATAGGCGACTGGAAACCATGATAAGTCATGTTGTTGAAGCAAAACTGCTCCTAGTCCATCTTTTGAAGCGTCAGTGGACACTTTCACTGGGAGAGCAGGGTCATAGAATTTCAACGTTTCTTTAACCAGGCTGTTCTTGAGCATTTCCCATTCTGCTGCATGTTCTTGCTCCCACTGCCATTCTGGTCTGCTCTCCAACAAACTGCGCAGTGCTCTCGTGTTGGCTGACAGATTGGGAATGAATCTTCCCAATTCACCAAGCCTAGTGCACATTGCAGCTCGGTTTTGTCTGTTGGTGGTGGCATGTCAGTTATTGCCCTTATTTTTTCAGGGTCAGGCTGGATCCCTGCAGCAGACAGTTTGTCACCAAGGTAGGTAATTTCACTCACCCCGAACTGACACTTTTGCTTATTCAACTTCAGTCCTATTTTTTGCGCTTGTTCCATCACCTTTCTCAGTCGCTCATCATGCTCTGTTTTTGTAGTTCCCCACACAATCATATCATCCAGGAATACTCCGGCACCTTCCATCCCATCAAACAGTTGCTGTACTGTTCTGTGAAAAACTTTGGGAGCTGAAGCAATTCCAAAAGGCATTCACAGAAAGCAGTGTCTGCCAAAGGATGTGTTGAAAGTGCACAGTTTTGCACTTTCTTCATCCAGCTTTACTTGGCAAAATACAGTTTGGAAAAGAAGCGTGCTCCTGCCATTACACTTGTTATGTCTGACTTTGTTGGCAGCTTGAAGTGCTCTCTTTTGATCCACTTGTTCAAATCCTTAGGATCTATACATAGTCATAGATCTCTGCTCTTTTTTTCCAAAATAACAAGAGAATTAACCTATTCTGTAGGTTCTTCCACTTTTTTTCACTATCCCTTTGTCAATCAGAGATTTCAGTTATTTTCTCAGTCTTTCTTTCAGGGCCACTGGCACTTTTCTTGCTGCATGTATTACTGGTTCTGCGGTCTCTTTCAGCTGTATTTTGTACTGGTTTGGTAGGCAGCCTACACCCTGGAACACATTCTTGAACTCTTTTACTATATCTGCTGTGGATCCTGTCTCTTTATCTTTCTGCTTTTCAGTAGTGCTTCTAGGGGTCACTAGAGCACTATCAATGACATGGACTCTTTTTATAAGCCCCAGTTTTTCACTTGCTCTTAGACCTAAAATAGACTGTCTATCCTTTTCAACTAGGACAAACAATGTACTAAAAGAGCGTCCTTCTCCTGAAAGAGTGGCTCTGTACTCACCCTTTGTTGGGATAGGTTGGTTGTTAAATGCCCTTAAGTTCATCTTCTTAGATCTCACTTTGGGCTTATTGCTCAGTTTCTGAAAGTATTTCATTGGCAGAATGTTTACTTGTGCTGCAGTGTTGATTTTCATTAGGACTGTTATGTTGTTAACACACAAGTGTGCTATCCACTCATCCCCATTGCCGTCTTCATCTGTGAGTGTCACTGCCTCCACATACAGTGGTTCATCATCCTCACTCTCTGATGTTTCTTTTGTGTGTCCCACAACATGCACTTTTTTCTTTGTGAAGCAGCACCTGGTGAAGTGATTTTTTTCCCTCCACACTTTCGACAGTCTTTGCCATATGCGGGGCACTCTTTTGGAGCATGTTTACTCCCACACCTCTCACAGTCTTTGCCCTTCAGTTTCCCTTTATGTTTTTGTGACAGTCATTTATCTATCCTCTTCCCATTTTGTTGCACATCATCAACAGCGGCTGTTTCCCCGTCGTTATCAAAGGACTTTAGCTGTATTTTGGTGCTTTCAGATGCCTGGCAGATATTCACCACTTTTTCTAAGGTAAGGTCAGTTTCTTTTAATAACTGTATCATTAATCTCTTGTCCTGCACTCCTATGACTATTTGGTCTCTTATCATGGAATCGCACAGTGTGCCGAAGTTGCAGGATTGACTCTTGAGGTGCAGATCTGTTTTGCAGTCTATTCCTGAAAACATACTGTTCATACATTTAATTTCTTCTTGGCATGCAATAGTCCTCAAACTTGCTCAGTACCGCTGGGAACTTGTCTTGTTTCTCCTCAGTAAAGACGAACATGTTGTACACATCCAGCACGGCACGGCCAGCTACCGTAAGTAACAAAGCTATCTTTCAACGATCATCGCTTTCATCCAGTCCGATCGCCAACAAATACAGCTCGAAACTCTGGCAAAAGGCTCTCCAGTTCTCGTTGACATTACCCGACAACTTCAGCTCTTCAGGTGGGCAAATATTATTCATGGTTATACTAATTTTTCTGAATTTACTCCTGGTACCATGTATTGACTGGACTGTACTCATAGACTGCCATTCTCTAGAGCGCATCTTTATTAACATCACCTCCACGAACACAAGCAGTGAAATGACAATACAACAGCGCCACCTGTAACTAGGCTCACAAATCTCAACACATAGTTACTTAAAGCTGAGAGGATCAGGAGGACTTCAGTACTGCTGTCAACCCAGCAACCTTCGACTTCCCCTTGAAGCTGCGGAAGCTGAATGGGTCAGCTTCAGGAGGTCAGCCAATCCACACCAAATAGCACAGATCCTCAAAGAGAAAGAAGCACTCACTCTCCACCAATAACAGTTGCAAAACAATGCAAAACCACATACTGTTCACCTGCTCCACTTTAGCTCTATTGATGAAGACAGAGGCTGTGTCTTTGCCTCCCACTTGGTTAAATCAACAATCAGCTTCTTGGTTTTGCTGATGTTGGGCAGTAGGTTGTTCCTTGTGCATTGTCCTGCAAGACTGTTGATTTTCTCCCAATATGAAGTCTCATTGATGTAAATCTGGCTGATGATGGTTTGTGACATCCATGTTGGGGGTTACAGTGTGGGTGGCAGAGTTCACACTCTACTAGGAGGAGGAGGCTGAGCACACAGCTCTGGTGTTGAGCATTACATTAGAGTGGACATTAGGCCACCAATCCATACAGTCTGGGCTCTGCTTGTGAGGAAGTACTGTTTCCAGTTGCAGTGTAAAGTTTGCCAATCAGCGTCACAGGGGAGATTGTGTTAAATTCAAGGTGTGTGAAAACTGAGTGGGGGAAAGTGGAAATGGCATCCACCAGGCTGTTTATCAAAGCACTTCAGAGCACTTCAATAGGGTTGATTTGTCGTAGGCAACTGGACTTGATAGAGTTCTTGAAGACGTTTCGCCTCTCATCCAAGAAGCTTTTTCAGTTCTGACTGACTGGTTTGGGAGTTCAGGTATTAAACCTCTTTGTGGTCACTAACACCTAGAGGGGCATGTGTCTCAAGTGCCCACCCTTCCATTGTGTGGACCTTAGGTTTCACCTGGGGGGAGGTGTGAATGAGAGTCGTTAAGGTCCATGCCACCATGTGACTTGTTGGATTCACATGATTTCAGGTGTGTACCCAACTGTCTGGGGAGTGATCTTAAGACTGCATTGTATGTGGCAGATAAATTATGTCTTAGACCACCTCCTCTTTTGAGAGATGGCCTTTCCAGGTTAACAAAGATGGCTTCTTTTACTCCTCTCTAAAACCATCTGTCTTCCCTGGCCAAAATATGGACATTGCCATCTTCAAAAGAGTGTCCTTTAGCCTTCAGGTGTAGATGGACTGCTGAGTCCCGACCTGAGGAACTGGCTCTTCTGTGTTGAGCCATGCGCTTGTGCAGCGGTTGTTTTGTCTCCCCAGTGTACAGGTCTGTGCACTCCTCACTACACTGGACGGCATACACTACATTTTCCCGCTTGTATATGTATGTAATGTATGCCGTCTAGTGTAGTTCACACCTCCCCCCAGGTGAAACCTAAGGTCCACACAATGGAAGGGTGGGCACTTGAGACACATGCCCCTCTAGGTGTTAACAACCACAAAGAGGTTTAATACCTGAACTCCCAAACCAGTCAGTCAGAACTGAAGAAGCTTCTTGGATAAGAGGCGAAACGTCTTCAAGAACTCTATCAAGTCCAGTTGCCTACGACAAACCTTGCTAAAAATACCATGACCTGGATGACTGACAATCTTCACAGACATCAATAGGGTTGAGTGCCACAGGGCAGTAGTCATTTAGACACAACACTGCAGACTTTTTAGGCACAGGGACGAAGGTGGCTGTCTTATAGCAGGTGGGAACGCTGTCCTGGAGAAGTGATATGTTACAACTGTCAGTAATGACATCAACTAGCTGGTTGGCACATGTTTTTAGTCATGGCCAGGGATGATATCAGGCCCAACAGCTTTCCTCATATTCATTACATCTCATTACATCTTATATCCTATGTGGATACTAACAGTGACAGGTGCTCTGGAGGAGGAGTAGACTTTACAGCTGACTCTTTGTTGAGGAAATCAAAGCAAGCATAAAATGTGTTTTGCTTATCTGGGGGGCACATCTGCTTTTGTAGCCTGTGATGTTTTGAATTCCTTGCCACATTTTTTTGGTATTTCAGCTGGAACCAATCAAATGTCCATCCTTTTATCCAAACATTGAGTCCAACCTTTCCCACCTGACCATCAGCCTCTGGCCTAGATAGTATTTCACAAATCCTGGTGTAAAAGGGTATCACTTCAAATATAATAATCCCCCTTCAAAAGGGTCACTAGATAAGATCAGCATGGAGTAGGAAGAAGAATTTAGAATAGAAGTATCTGATATGGTCTGGCTATGCTCTTTAAATTTTTTACCTTAACTATACCCTGACACCAATGATCAATGTGACTACTGCTGCACTGGTAAAGAAAACATATATACATAAATGTTTTGGACTTGGTCCACAGTTGAGAGACTTTTGGTCATTCATTTGTAAAATTTTTAATGAAGCGTTCAATAAATATGTAAAACTCAGCGCTGCAATGGGAGTCTTTGGGGTGTTGGTAACCAAGCTCCTGTAGTAAGAAAGAACCTTTCACCTTCACCTCCCTCTTAGCTTGTAGTTTACTTTTGTCGCTTTGTTTCAACAAAAAACAGCAACTCTAAATAAGAACAATACCAGGTGTGCGTTTCATTTTTTTTACCCTACTCACATCCCAGGTCATTTGTTTTGTTAGGGCTGGGAGAAAAGGGCCTCTCTTTCTCTCTCTCCATATATGTATACACACACACACACACACACACACATATATGAATATACACACACATCTGATTATATATATATATATATATATATATATATATATATATATATATACGTGTGTGTGTGTAGAGAGAGAGAGAGAGAGAGAAGACAGAGAAGGGACAAGAGAAGTGGAAATAAAAGTCTACAAGAGCAGTAAACAGAAATGGAGGAGGAGAAGAAAAAGACGGTAGTGGAAGTGGATAGTGTTGTAAACACTATCTGGCATCCCACTCTGATTGCATTCCTCCATTTTAAATACCTGCTGGCCAAGCTGGCTGCCTGTCTTCAGGCCAGGTGTGTGTTTGTGTGAGTGCATGCATGAGAAAATGTCTGTGTGTATGTGAGTGAATGTGACTGAGATAGATGACCAGTGGTAAATAGAGCTATTCTTCACAGCCAACAGTGAGCAAGGCCACAGGCCACGCAGGAGGATAGTGTAAACTCTCACCCACATGTCAACACTGTGTGTGTGACTATACTAAATGCGTCTTGTAAACCAGAGCACTACATTATTTGTTGTTGAATATGTGAGTTTTTAACGAGTGTATATCGGGTTGTGTGTGCATGTAAATAACATGGTATGTGTGTTACTAGGTGAGTATACTCTCCAATCACTAGGCCCTCTGGAGGCCTGGATAACTATTTACTAATATAATAGTTTCCCTTTGTGTCACCATTGACATTTATCATGCTTCATTTCCAGTGTTGGGTGTTGAAGTTTGATTGATTGATGTAACTCAGCACTATCAAAACATACTCTATATTGTAAGTACACTGAATGCCATACATAAACTCAGTATATCAAACTATTGTTATGTTTGCATAATTTGCAGGTTTAAGAAGTGTGAGAAAGAAAGCGGCTTGATGGGGATGTCTCCCCGCCGCCCCCTGCAGCTGCCTTCATTGGGGTGTTGCGCCCCAACTTCTGTCCTTCCTCCGAAGTCACAACCAGTAACTTGCCTTCTCCGCCTCCTCCGCCAGCTCCTTGATTGCCCTCTTCAAGCCTGCCCCCGACATTCCGGCAAGCTGGAGAAGCTGGATTGCTGACTTCCCCACAAAGCCCCTGCAACCAACTTCTACGGGGTGGATGGTTGCAGCCCAGCCTTCCTCTCTGCACTCTGCTGCTAGATCGGAGTACTTGGGCCGCTTGAATTCATAAGCTGATGGTATTCCCTCCTCCCATGGCACGGTGAGCTCGAATGATGAGGACCTTCTTGGCAGCTGCGGACCACATCAAGATGTCTGGTCTTAACGTGGTCTGTGTGATCACAGTCGGAAAGACAAGCTGGGTGCCCAGATAAGCGCGCATCTCCCATTCCTTCCCAGGAGTAAGCAGGGGTGTTGGTCTTCCTGCCAAAGGTGTCGCCTTCTGTACAGCCTCTCCTGGTCTGACAAACGGGATGTCTGTGTGCCGAGAATCTGAGGAGTTGTTTGCATCAACCCTACGTCTCTCCAACTGCTCTGCCAATTTCCTCAGCACCTGGTGGTGCCACCTGAGGCGGCCCTGTGACAACGCAACACTGCACCCTGCCAGGATGTGTTGAAGTCCCACTCCATAGTGGGCACTTCTCCTCACCTCCGAACCATTGGGAGAGGTTTCGGGGACAAGGAAGTGTGTCGTGTGCTGCCCTCACGAGGAAGCTGAGCCATGACTGTGCGGTCCGCCAAATGTCTGCCCAGGTCAGGACCCTGTTGGTTGTCTCTTCCCAGCGGGTCCATGCTCCTTGTCTCTCCTGGGACACAGCCTTGATGAGGTACCGGTCCTGCTCCACTCGTGAGACCTCTTCCACAACCATGGTCTTCCTCTGCTCCCGTGTGGCTTTGGACCAGAACTGGACTGACTCTCCATAGCCCAGCCCTGCCTGGTTGTGTTGGACTCTCCCCAGGACTTCCTTGTGTTCCAGCCTGCTGATGGCTTGACCCACCTCTTCCTGGGCCTTCCATTTACGCCCTGTGCGGACAGTCACCCCGCACCTCTCACCGCTTCATCCATGGACTCCCTCAACTCGAATACAAGTGGGGAGCTGTAGAGCGTTCTTGCCAAAAAGGCCTGTGTCAGAGAAGCAGCAGGGAAGCCCCAACCACTTCCTGATGTAGGAGTTGGCAATGCTGTCCATCTTGCTGGCTGAGGAAGATGGTATCTCACTCACTTTCAGTGGCCACATTACACGCTGAAAGAGTGTGAACTGATAGCACCACACCTTCAGTTTCCCGGGAAGCTGGCTGCTGTCGATCTTTGTGAGCCCCTCCCTCAGCTGCCTCTGGGCCAACTTCCTCATCTGCCTATCAGACAGGTCGGCTGTGTACTCCCTGCTAAGGCTTTGGATGGGTTGCTGTGTCAGTAGAGGTATCTCCTCTCCTCCAGCAGTGAAAACTGAGGAGTTCTGCTGTCCTGTCGTTCCTCACCTCTTTCCTAATTGACAGGCTCCTGGACTTTGAGAGCTTGATCTTCATTCTCGCCCACGTTGTCAGCTCGTCAAGGCACTTGAGGAGATGTGCTGTGCATGGTCGTGCTGTGTCATGAATCCGTCACAAGAGAAGCACATGTGCAAGTTGCTGAAGTACTTGGCTATGATGGTGGTGACGCAAGCTGGAATGTGGAAGAATTCCAGTGAGAACTCGACCAGCTTGTGCGGTACTGAGCCATACGCATTGGCCAGGTCAATCCACACCACCTGAAGATCACTCTTCTCCCTTTTGGCATGTTGTATCTGCTCCCAGATCATGGCTGAGTGCTCAATGCATCCTGGGAAACCTGGGAACCCAGCCTTTTGACAGCTTGTGTCAATGTAATTGTTGGTGCTAAGGAAGCTGGTCATCCTTCTTGCCAGGACTGAGAAGAAGACTTTCCCTTCCACGTTCAGCAATGCAATGCTTCTGAACTGGCCGATGGTAGTGGAATTCTGCTCCTTAGGAATGAAAATTCCGACTGCTTCTTGCCACTCAGCTGGAATGGATTGCTCCTTCCACACAACCCTCATGAGCTTCCACAAGATCTTCGTCACCTGTGGACAGTTTTTGTACAACTTTTGGTCCTGGTGCTGAGGCTGATCTGGCCTTTCTGAGGACCTCTCTAATCTCACCTAGCCTGGGTGGGGAGGTGTCAAACGGGGTCCTCGGGGGGTTTGGACGTGGCACATAGCCAGGTGCGCCAAGTGGTGTGTCTTTGGCTGCATCCGTGTACTGGCCCTTGATGTGTCGTTCCAGGTCATCTTTGGAGATGATGAGCTTTCCGCTTCGCTTTTCATCCAACAGCTGGCGGCCATACTTGAACGGGTCTTTGAAGAAGTCCTTTCTTTCCTTTTCCTTCCGCTTCCTTCGCCTCCTGATTCGTTATGCCCGATGCAGCTTGGCTAGCTGCTGCTTCAGGTCATCCCATAGAAGTTTGAGGCCTTCTTTTTCTTCTATGGTTGCTTTCCTCCACCTCTTTCGCAGCTGCCGCCTGTCGTATACAAGCTCCTCAATGCCTTTCTCCCTCCGTCCTTTCTGTCTTGGAGCTGGGGCTCTCTTGGCTGCGCATTCTCCAAACCTCTTTCTGCACTCCTCATAGATGATATGGCTGAGTGAGGTAACCTTGTGTTCGACCGTCCCGTGCAAGGAATGTTCCAGCACTCTGCTCAGATGGTCATCGAGCAGCGCCATTCCTCTTGGTTCTTTGCCGTGGGCCACTTGATCTTGCTGTGCCTCTCTGGATGCTTGCGTTGAGTTACTGGTTGTGTTGGTTGCGGGAGAAACAGTCTGGTTATTGCGCTCTGTGGTTGCCTCCATCCCTTCCTCACTTTCAGAGGTTGCCCTCTCAACACTGTGGGGTCCTGCTGCACTGTGGTTTGCTACCTGGCTTGGGGTCCCTTCCGTCTGACCTGCCGAAGCAGAGCGGTTGTGCTGTCTGGGCGTCCTCTCACACGTCATCCTGCCCTGATGAATATGCAGTCCTCTGAGCGAAGTCACCTTCTGCCATCCGCATGAGCAATTATGGAGAACCTTCTCGTTGCCGTTATTTGTTCCGTTCGTTGCCATGTGATCCGTCATAGTAGGCCCATCTTCCACCCCGCCTCTCGGAGGACCTTCGGGTTGTCTTCTCTTAGTTGCTTTCATAGCCGGATTAAGGTGCTCCTTTGTGGGAAGCGAGTGGGTTGTGGTGGCTAACCGCCCACTCCTGATGCGGTCTTTCCCGCTGCCCACCGGTCTTTCCCAGTTGTCCACCAGACTTTCCTGGTTGCCAACTGCACTTTGACAGTAGTCGCTCGTTTCCCAGAATTGCATTTTAGCGTACAGGTGATAGTTCTCCTGCTTGGCATCTCTGCCTGCTGCGCCTCCTCCAGTGCACTTTGGGGCAGCTGCAGGGTCATCAGCTGGTACCACCGTTCACAGACGTTTCGCCCCCTAGCCAGTTTATCAGCGGCTTGATGGGGACATCTCCCCGCCGGCCTCTGCAGCTGCCCTCATTGGGGTGTTGCACCCCAACTCCTATCCTTCCTCCGAAGCCACAACCAGTAACTCGCCTTCTCCGCCTCCTCTGCTAGCTCCTTGATTGTACTCTTCAAGCCTGCCCCCGACATTCCAGCAAGCCTGTGATGAACTGGCGACTTGTCCAGGGTGTACCGCGCCTCTCGCCTAATGTCAGCTGGTATAAGCTCCAGTCCCCCATGACGGTCACAGATAAGCGGTTACAGAAGATGAATGAATGAATGAACTAAAGCTAAATGTAAATTTTGGGGGGTATATGAGTATGAGATAGTCAGATACTGTATAATCAGTGTTGGCCAACATTGCAGGGCCAGTACTGAGGGGCCAATGCTTTGCCAATGAGCAAATTCTGAGGGGCCCTGTGCAGGCAGCCCACTTGGGGCCCTCAGGCCAGCCCTAAGTGGGCCCATAGAGACCACAAAATCAAATGATTAGCTCGTCATCAAGACTCTGCAGAAGCCTGATAACAACCTGATCATTTGAATGAGGTGTGCTGGAGCAGGGAAACATCTAAAACATGCAGGGCAGGGGTCCCTGAGGATCAGGGTTGGGAAACACTGCTCTAAACCATCTATCACCGAAGTATCTGATTGCCTTTAACTATTTCCCTGCCAGCATTTTTTTAAAAGTTGCCAGCCAGCAGCAGCATTTTTGGTAAAATTGTCAGATTTTTCAACACCCACCGAGTGTTCAGTTCTATAAATACGTTAATTTGGAATATATCAAAAGAAAGAACAGATCTGATAGTTTCAGCCACAAAAACTGTTTTTTTCTAGCTTCATTTATTCTGTTTTTTAGAAGCACTTGAATGTTTGTATGTTGCATTAAAAAAACACTTTTTTGTGAAAGAGACATTTTAAAGCAGAATATCGACTTCACATTTTTGTTTTTGTTTTTGTTTTTTTAATCACTTCACATTACATGTGTGACATCACTGTCACCAGTCTGGCTAACATTAGGTGTGTGAGTCCCCCACCCCTGACCTGAAACATTGTCCTCGAGGCCTGGGGGCTGGAACACTGTCTGCTGCAGTCCCAGGGTCTGTGGTGTGAGCAGCCTTGCTATGTCCTGGCTGCTGTGGAGGTCCAGGGGCTGTAGTGTGAGCAGCCCTGCTCTGTGCCTGGGTCGCATCGCTCCTTGACCCACGGATCTACCAATGAGCACCAGTGTTCTCATGTTATCTTCTTCTTCTGCTGTTCAATTCCAGCAGTTCTCTTCTTCTTCAACTGACAAATTTTTGTCAGATGATCTGTCACAGCCTCCCCTACTGCCTGGCAGTGAAAACTGATGAATTGACGTAATTGACGAGATACCTGTTTAAGGACAGGACAGGAAAGGAGTTAATTTAAGCAGATAACAGTTGTTTGCTGCTGTTTTGCCACTCAGTGTGACTGAGGTGGGCATGTTGTCAATATTCCATACCTGTTTCTTTCACAGTACAGGATTTCAAGTTAAATATGTTAATATTGGATATTAAAAATCAGTGAGACTTTGATCTGTCACCGAGTAGATGATATTAAGTAACAAACCTCTCACACTACAGGATCATATGGGCAGATAATCTATTCAGACCATCTTCTAATCGAGAACACCCCCACCCAAAATCTGCCAAAATACCCTCTAGTATGGGGCCAGCATTAGCTGCTCCTTCTCTTTAGTATGAACAGCTGTTCACTGTGGTTCAAACATGATTTTTGTGACTATTAGCTGAAGGCACACACACCTCTGCCAGAGGGAGCCAGTTCACCTGAACCTGAAGTGACAGGAAATCCTTAGGATGTCAGGAGAAGTCAACAGTAATTGTCAGTAATTCCCCCCACTAATTGCCTGAGTCTCACTAAAGAACACATTCAGCAGTTATCACCATTCAATTATATCCAATTATGAATAAATTATACAGCAAACAGAGCTGATGGAATTTGCAGGAGGCTTTTATTTTTTTCCTCCCTCCCAGTGTTGGACTGACAAATTGGAAAATGGACAAGATGGGTTTTGGATAAGGCTCCAGCAGTTTGAGGACAAACATTAATTTGTCGACCTCAGAGTATAAAGTGGAGAAAGTGGAGCATGAAAAGAGGAAAAGAGGGATTTAACAGTCGTTTAAATCCATTATCAACTGCAACTTGTACTTTCAAAAGACTGTGCTTCCCTTGTAAACAGGAAGTGTGACCAGGTGGTAACTGCAGTACAGAGGAAGTGGCAGCGGTGCAGTGAACATGACTGATGGCTGACTTTCTGCGTGTGTGTTTATGTGCGTGTGCCATCTCTTAATAACAACAGCACGAGATGGCTGACACATCTCCTCTGCCTCTGAAGAGAGCATTTTAGTGGGGATTTATTTTGTGGAATGAATTACCCAGTATAATTAAAAACCTTAATCTCTTTTTTCCCCTCAACAAAACAATTTTGTTCAAACCCAGAGAAGCAATCCAAAATTAATTTACCGCACCACTGAGTAGTATTAATGCCAGTCCCTCCCCCCTCAGCCACCCATCCACATCCTCATCTCTTACATGGGCTATGTGATATGAGACGATAGGCTATGTGTTGTAACATGGGATGTTCCCCGTGTAATCATCAGGAGCAGAACAATACACCAAGGACAGTAGGTATTAGCTCTAATAGACTGTCCTGTGGGGGATCTCAGCTATTGTCTGACACTGTGTGCTGTGTCTCTATGTGTGTTAGTGGAGCTTCAGCTTTTACGTGGTAAGGCTCTCTCATGTGTGCCAAATCATTACGGACCAGAAAGGAAACATGTCATGCAGTCTTAGCGTGTGACTCAGATAGTCGCAATGCGTAGGATGGATTGCTAATTTAATTTATCAACCAGCGAATGAGGTGATCAGCCAATCAGCCCAAATCAAACAAAATATGTCTGCCCAGGGCTTTGGTTTATGCTCCCCTACTCATCAAAAACTTCACTGCATGGATATAAAAATTGAATCATAATTAAATGTGTTAGCATGTACATCTTTATGCATTAAGATTATTGGGTGTGTATATGCATTTGTAAACTCACCCTTGCTAAAGTCACAAGTACAGAAATCCAAATGTGCCTCTTGTACCACCAGGGGAAAATTGACCCAACACTGAAAGGCATAAAATTTTAGAATTTTATCACAAGATAAATATATCAAGACTATAACATGACAACAGATATTTCATTCATTTATATATTCATATAAATATATCATTTCATTTCAGATATGAGCAACAAAAAGAAGCTCTGTAACTAAGTGAGAGAAGCGGGGCTATGCAGACACTGCAGCAGTGTGTGTGTCAACTCGTTCATATCAATACTGTGAAAAATGAGTACTTCAGATATTCTGTATTGATATTTATTGATATATTGATAATTTTGACAACACTAGAGTATATATTATATCCACATTTTGTAACCTAGGGACAAAGTGTGTTTCACAGCTGGGCAGCAAGACATAGCACACACACTGCATTGACACACAATTCTTCTGAAACTGTACATTTACTGCCATTAGACAACTTTGCTGCTAAACTTTAATCCCTCTGGCACTCTTTTTTTCCCCCTTTCTCTCTTTGCTCATCCACACCTACAGCACACACGCTGCCATGCACATACCACAATCATAGGCTCATATGTGGACAAGACGCTGCTAATGTACACAGACGCTTCAGTGTGGCATGAACGTTGTTTTTAACGCAAGCGTGATGCTGACCTGATATTTGTGGTCTAGAAAAGGGGTTACCCGCCACCTCTCTATGTAAAAGACACACCATTTGTAGTGATTTTAGGTGTGGAACTGTCCAATATGGACATAATTCTTAGGCATACTATTACAGCCTCTATAATATGCAAGACTGGTTGTTTCTTGTCTCAAAATTGCTGCAAAGAGACATTCCACAAATGTAAAAGGTTTGTCATGGGGAATTAGTTGAAGGGACTGGGCTGGCCAGCTGTAACAACTCTTGTTGTGTGTATGGAGCAAAATTTAAAAAAAAAACATCCCTTAATTTTAAGGAATGAAAACAGAGTTATCAGGATAATGACAGTATCTGATATCTGCCCTTTCAGGAGAGTTCCCATTACCAAACAGGCAACTCCAATTGGTAACCCTGTGAACAACCCGAGTGGTCCTCACCACCATTTTGTGTACAGTTAGAGACTCAAACCCAGAAGAAGTTGCTAAAACAGCAAAATCTATTGTGTTGGACAGTAGTGACAGTAGGGATTGTTTAGTACACAATGGATGGTGATGACAAAGTGCTGCAGAAGAGGATCAATGCTGTGAGGAGTACAAGACTGTTTTTTCTGTCTGTGTCAATGCAGTGTGTGTGCTGTGTGTTCCCTGGTTGCTGTGGTGGAAAGGGAACGGGGGATGTGAAGTGGGAAGGAGGGGGATCGATGAGGCATTTGTTTTGTTTAGGTAAATGATGTGGCGGAGATGGACAACAGCACTCTGTCTTGTGTCTCTAAGGAGATGGAAGACAAATGGCTATCAGTGTCTCATCATCCCTCTCTCTCTCTGTCTCCTATACTGGCATCTATGGTGAGATGGTTATGGTTGGGAGCTGGATTGGTAGACTATGATGGCATTCATTGTGTGTGTGTGTATAAAGAGTCAAAACTAAGCTGACCTCTGACTGACACAGTGGCAGTCTACATCATGTTTTCAGTCGGCTGTCATTATGAGCTCTACAGATATTTGTGGTGGCAGAGCTGCACCGGAGGATTGATTGATCAAACTTCAATGACCAGAGCCTGAGAACAATGAAGAGGACTCAAAATCAAAGTAAAAAACAAGCAAAAAGACAACAAACCATCCAGTGGACATCTAAAATAGTGGGACACATACAAGGCCAGTACTAACCCAAGTTGAACCTACACCATGCTTTCAGAATCAGGATTCTGATTCTGAAGTTTTCAGGGCTGGATTAACCAGTAAGGGGGCACTAGAGAAAGATTTGCTGTTGCCCAGTTGAGATGTACATTTTGAAAGTTAAAATGTCCACTTACTCAGAGGAAGATATCAACTATGGATCAGCTTAAAAATACAGTTATTGTTTGTTGGTGAAGTTTGCTAAAACGAAGGGAAACAAAACACAGCTGGATGTTGAGTATGTCATCATATGATCTATACTGTGAATTTAAAGATGACTTTAAATTCGGAAAGTATCTACTCTGTGAAGACAGGAGGTATTCTGTCTTCTTACATTTTTGTGCGCATGCGCCGACCGGCAGCGTGCAGCCTGTTACAGTCGCTCCTGATCGTTTTTTTCTCTATTTTCCTAACTTTAGCTATCCTCCTTTTTATGATTGCCTGACTTTTTGTAAGCAACTTTGTTAAGCTGTGCCCTCTCTAAACATGCTGGTAGAGAGCTTTGGTCTGTTTTTTCACTGTGGAAGTACTTTTTTCACTCAGTCAGGCCATTGTTTGTTGAGATTGTTGACTAGCAACTCCATGGCCGCATTGTCTACACAAGGGATCAGCTGATCGCTCTTAGGCTAGCTGGCATTGCAGCCAGATCAACAAGCATACCTGAAGAGCTCTGGATATGGACGTGCAGAGAATGCAGGAGAGGAATGAAGCAGCGGAGGAAGAGAACCGGGTCATGGCTACGGAGGCTTATGGAGAAGAGGAGATATAAGCCGTGTCTCCCCTCTCTCATCATGGACAATGTGAGGTCGCTGGCTAATAAGATGGAAGCGCTAACAGGACTCGGCAGGAGTCAGAGGGAGTACCGGGAGTGTAGTCTCATGTGCTTTATGGAGACATTGTAGCACCAAGACATACCAGACAACAACGTCTCCATCAGCAGCTTTCAGACTGTTCGGGCCGACTGGGATTGTACCAGGAGTGGTAAGCTCAAAGGAGGGGAGCTGGCCGTTCTAGTCAACAACCGTTGGTGTAATCCTGGTCACATTACCATCAAGGAACGTATCTGTTGCCCGGACATTGAACTGTTGGCTGTTGGACTCAGGCCGTATTATTTGCCATGGGAGTTTTCACATGCCATTATTGTGACTGTGTACATCCCTCCCTCTGCCAACCTGACATCGGCGTGTGACGTCATTCACTCCGCCATAGCCCAACATCTCCAGACTCAACACCTGAGTGCATTCATCATCATCTCGGGTGACTTCAATCACGTCACCATGGCAACGACACTTTGTTGTTTTTACACTAGTATGTGTACCACTGCTGTATATATTTGTACATATTGCTATATATAATATGCTGTACATATTTTTAATATTTTATTTTTATTCCTTAAAGTTTTATCTCTAAATAATATCTTAATTTCTATATTTTATATTTCTATATGTTATATATATACTTTTACTTATATTCTAGTCTTTCTTGAATGGGTGCAACTGTAACACTAACAATTTCCCCCGAGGGATCAATAAAGCATTTCTGATTTCTGATATTCCCAGGCTATTTGTAACTTTAGAGTCTCCGATAGCAGAATCCCAAAGATAACAGGAAGATAGAAAAGTCTGGAAAGGGATAAAAGGTTTTGACTTTATGTAATGATAAATTGTTGGGGGATGAATATCATGTTTTTTTTAATGTATAAATTTGACCATTGTTGAGTGTAGAAGGAGGTACTTGCCAAAACACTTTGTTAGTTATCTGTCTATGTTTAAACTTATATTAATACTGCAGACAGTTAAATCAACAGTAAAAGGTAAATTAGGCGGCTTTTTGAGCAATGTCCTGCTTTTATTTAAATGACCTAGTTTGTCATATGGATCTATTTTGGTCGTTTACCACTATATTGTTGCTTTGTTTTATGTTTGTACTCTATACTGCTGCTGTGTGGTCTACAGTAATTAAATAAAAACTGAAACTGAAAAAAAACTGAAACTGAAATTATGAGAAAGCTACAACAGTAGACCTGCAGTAAATCTCAAACTTTTGGAAAATTTGAAATATCCTACAATGCATTTGGCTTGATATAATCAACATAGTTTTATTAGCATTACTGTTTTTTTCCCTTGATGAATCAAGTTTCCAATAGCAGATTGACTATGCTGAATCAGTTAAAAAGCACGCACTGGCCAAAATTTTCCTCACCCACACGGGTTTATAGTGTCAGCCCACATGTACTTGCCATAGTAAACCATCTTATCTTATTTAACATGGGCACTACATACTATAGTATCTTCCTGTTTGTAGTTTTTCTTTTTCATTATGTGATAATTAGATCTTTCTTTACTGGAAATAGCATACAATATATTGAATAGCCAGTAGGTTGTTGTTAGTGATGGTCCATTACCTTAATAAGCCAGCACTTGAGCGACAGGAATAAACAGCATGCTACATTGCCTTGTGCAGCATCACTGGTTGCCAGCATTCCCATAGACAACAATACAATCAGACTGATTTGATCTGATTTCACTTAAGACATGGTGTTAGATCAATGAGCAGTAGGCTTATGACCACAGACCATGGTTATTCAATTTCAATAGTAAGAGAGGCTTCACTGTGGGGTTGAGGGCCAATACTTTGTCAGGTTAAAGGGATAGTTCAGTTTTTTTTAAATGGGGCGCTATAAGATACTTATGCATAGTTAGTGCATTACTTTCAGTAGATGGTGGTCAGTGTGGTTAAGAAACACTGAGTGCAACAGCCCATCTTTTCTTCTCCCTTTAGCTCTCTCTCAAAGTTTCTGAATTGGCCAAAATGTTTTTTGCCTCCAGCAAAATCTGTCTGAACACACAGTAAAACAGTGTCAACTGCTTATAGTTTCCTTACCTTGATACTGTTTCAGAGCCTTCTCCGTCATGCCAGTGCTGCCACTACGTACACTTGTATCACACTCTGTGTGCAGAGCACCATGTGACCCACACCAGAGGGAGCACCAAAACAGCTTCACCTACTGCATTAATAATTAATTTTAATAAATATTTCTGGTACAAAGTAACAAGTACACATATGTACTCTATAAGCACGTACAAAGATGTATTTAATGAATTATCCTCCAGCTGAAGTTTATGTGGACCTACTGCAGCGGAAGTGAACTGTGAAATCCACTCAAAGGTAAGAGAAGGACCAGAGGACACACACCACTAGAAGGAGCTATTTATCTGTATATCTATCTCACATGCAGGGAGACAAGACACACATGCGTGCACACTCATACACACACACACACACACACATACACACTACTATTACTACTACAACTACTACTACTAATAATAATGATAATAATAATAATAATTGAGTTTGTCACATATTCTCTATTCTCATAGCAGAAGTGCCTCTGCACTTTGAACAGATTTATTAGTAATCCAGAAAGATCACCTTTTGCTTTTTGTAGTCTTTCTTCTGGTAACTTTAACAGAATATTTTTGTCATCTATTCTTCTGTGTGCGTGTGCATGAATTGACTAGTTTCTGAAGATCATGTGTGAAACCACTTTAACTGCATTAACCGCATTAACAGGGGAGTTACTGAGGAAAGAAATGTTTATTCATAGTAATCATGGTAGTAATAATTGTAATAATAACTGTGATAATAACTTACCAGTATTGTAATAAATAGTATTGTTTCTTCAAAGCACATTGGGAGCATACAGAAATGAAAACCAGGAAAAAGAAATAACAAAAACAACCAAACCCAGTACGGTACAGGTGCTGAACAGAAACCGTTTTGATTGCACAAGTTAAGTGAAGCCACAGCCACACATGAAGAGTCTCTTTGTTCTAATATACAGTAATACAAGGTTCTGCTATTGACAGAGAGAAAGGGAGGATCTGTACACAAGGAATACAAAAGCACATTGAAGCCTCAAACAGATAACAGACCAAAAACAGACAGACAAATACAAACAGAATGGAAGGAAATTCCTCTTTTTCTTTCTATTTTACGCACTAGACACCATTCAAACCTTTGTGCTTTGGGGATCTGCATAGGACAGGGAGGCTGTTGGCGTTTGGGGAGTGATGTGGATGTATAAAGGCAACAGTATACTTATTGCAAAAGTCAACATTGCTGAAATAAAAACACAAAGGAAATTACTGCCATGTACAAATTGTGGTTATTTTATGACATCTTTGTATTGTACAATTATTTACACTCCACACCAGTGGGGGTACATGAAGATTTAACATGAACATGAAGTGCAACCGTGGGAAACCAGGGACTGTCCTCACTAGAACGATGACTGCTATGAAAAAAGCTGTGAGTGATCACTGATGGTCCTGTGAATGTTGGCTGTGAATTCAGCAGCAGAGACCCAATGCGTTCTCATCCCAGCTCATCAAATGCCCATGTTGCTTTGTGACAGCCCTCAGTGTCTCATACTCATGCACAAGGTACCCTTTAGCTCAGTGGTACTTTTTCTGGCATGCCCCCTTTCAGAGGGTGAAAAACTCCCCCCACCCCCCTCCCTACAATTTTTTTTATCAACTTTTAACAATAATTGGAGACAGAACTGATAAAAAAAGGATTTAAATGTTGCATTTTAGTGAATTAAAGGTTACCAGGTGGGCCCGCCCCCCAATTTGGTAACCACTGCTTTAGCTTATCTATGAAACATTGCCAGAGAGCCTTTTTAACACGTGCTTACCATTGCGAAATGTTTGCAGTTTAGGTAGCTTTCTGTGCCAAAACTACCTGGTTAGATTGCGAAAATATAAGGTAAGGTAAGGTAAGGTAAGTTTTATTGATCCGACACCAGGGAAATGCACACATCATGCTGTGGGTTCAAAAAAGTAGGTTACTTTACGCGTATCACATGATGTACATGAAGCAAGTCATAAAACAAAAGTCATATTTGGCAGGTCACTTGATGCACATAATGTTACATACCTTCAAACTTTTAATATCGTTTTGGTTTCACATGGGACACAATCCCCAGTCTCCTGTGCAAAAGTGCTGTGTTTGTTTGACTTATCCATTCACCCCACCTCTTCCATGCATGGACTCCCTGGGTCTTTATACCATGTCAAAAGTCTGATCTTTCTCACACAGCCCTTCAAGGGTACCTCGTGCATCTGCATGAATCACCAAGGGGCATAGACGAAGGAAAACAACATAGGTATTGGTGGACTTGAGAATGAGAAACAGCTGAAAGACCATTGTATGGTATGGTATTTCTCTAATCTCTGTTCTGCTATCTGATAGCAGAACAGAGAATCTTATACAAGTGTTGAGTACTCATATAGATGTTTTTGAAAGGTCTTTGAATACATTCAGACTTCCAGACTTCATACAAAGGTAAGAGTACTTGTTGGATATAAATATAAATATTGGAAATATAGATGGACATAGAGTAGTGTGGTAAAGAAGTGACAGGGGAAACTGAGGGATTACATGGATTAAGGGGTACGTCACAGTAGCATTTACATTATGACAAGCAGTAACTTCCCACAAAGTCTTCATACGAAGTTCAGCATAGATGAACTTTCTCAGCGTGTATCGTGTTTCTTGTCGCTTTATTCTACGCTCCTCAGTAGACGACTGCACGGGTGAAAATACATTACATTACACTACATTTATGTAGTGTAAAATATTTTTCAGCTTTTATGTTTGGTGCATAGTTCTTACATTGTGCTCATTGAGCCTGTGAAATAAATAAAAGACATCTTTTCAATACTATATGTACAACCGTAACTAAATCTTCACTTAATCTTGACCAAAACAGTTAACTCATAACCCAGATAATGTACTGTAACCCTAATCAACTACAGAATTCAAACTTATCTTTTAGTTTGAGCAAATATACCAAAATGTGTCTTTGTAGAAAGTATACTGTGGCCTTTATGGTGGAGGTCAGTGGGTTAGGTGGGGAGGTAGGTGTGGTTTTGGCTTATGGGTTGTAGTTGGGCTCTAGCTGGGCTACACAAAGAAGGGGTGAACGAGGTCTGGTTACCAGGAGATTCAGAGTATAATAGCTGCTTTAGGGCTTGCATCTGAGGTATACACATTATAAAGAAACAGGGAAGGTTTTGTAGAAGACCCATATAGGTTTTGGTAGGAAGCTCAAGGATTTTTCATATAGTGTGTGTACTGTAGAGCAGGTGAGAAGGGTTGGAGCTTTGATATGGTCGGGATATTTTTTATCTAAAGACAGGCTCTTCTGGAGGGAAAGGGGATGGAAGGACTAAGGTAAAGGGGGACATGCTAACTTGAACAGAAGGGTTTTCTCAGGGTTACAGTAATCAGCCATAGAGAATACCAGAGCTAGAATGAAAGCTGCTTCACACCTTTTTTTTTAATCTCTCCAACCCGTAATGGATGGACAGCATTTACAGTACATGTAAACAGGACAGAATTCTTAAACCAACAACAGAAAGAACAGAAAAGTTCAGAATGAGAAGAAGATGGCAGAGATCTGAGGAGACCTGGATCTCTGCTAAGATTGACATCGTTAGTTGTTTTTCATTCATTTTTTTCTTTGTTTTGCTTTGTAAAGTCCCAGTCCGTTTCTCTTATCCCAGTTAACCAGCTCAGCAGTGGACCGCCGAGAGATAGTGGAGGACAGCCATTTTTAAAAAGTCACTTCACTGGACGCAACCACACACTGTCACAGAGTCTCAGTGTTTGAAGTAGCTTTGAGACATCTATCCAGAGAACAGTCTGTACTGTCTGAGTCCACCGTCCTGTCCACTGTGCCACATGCACTTTCAACGACTGAGAGAAAAAGAAATGCAACAACATGAGAGGTATCACTGGATCCTTTCACACAAGCTAAATCTGTTTCACTGAAACACCAGAGAACTGAGTCCTTGCTGATCTGGAAAGCTGATCTGGATGAGGAAGAAAAAGGGCAAGGCCAGGAGGAGGAGGAGGAGGAGGAGGAGGAGGAGGAGGAGGTCGAACATTCTCCATGTGAATTATGTTTCCTAAATTCATGGCAGGTACTCCCTGCCCTCAGCCTCAAATCAACAAAACCTTCAGAATGTTGGTCACCAACCCAGGAGGTGGACAAAATAATGGAAACACAACATAACAAAGGTGCCTCAGAATCAGAAGATCTGATTCACAACTGACAAAGCAGCTACAAAGTCAGCTTTAAAAGACAACCAGGCAGTCAAATATAGGATCGTTTAAAAAGATTTATTGATACCTTTTAAATGACTCAATCAGGAATGGAAATGTTTCATTGGTAAAAAATCAAACTGAGCTGTTGTTAAGGCTGCCAAGTTTAAAGCCATGTTCAGCACCAGTTTGTTTATATTTCAGCTACATGAGCTACATTCAGTCACGGCTAGTAGATCTTTGTTTTAGCTTACCTCACACACAGTGGAAGCAGAGTCGGTCTAAAAAGAGTAAAGGACCAAAAAGAAGAAGACGAAGCGGCTAAAGAGGGTAAATATTAGTGTGGCCTTTAATGTGGAAGGAATGCAGATGACAAACATTTGAGTTGTGTTCTGCTGGATCAATCATTTCATTAATCATTATGCTGACTGGGGTCAGAACAGCTCATGTGACCTTTCACATGGCATAGTCCAAGTCAAGTACACCAGTAATGGCTGATAATTCTGGAGCTGAATTTGGTATATACAAAAAGATCATTCATTATCAGAAACCGCTTATTCTTGAAAGGTCTTGAAG
The DNA here is from genome assembly GCA_034769285.1 of Lutjanus argentimaculatus. NCBI lineage: Eukaryota > Metazoa > Chordata > Actinopteri > Lutjaniformes > Lutjanidae > Lutjanus > Lutjanus argentimaculatus. Next base: position 733,691 of record JAWZSL010000051.1, read on the forward strand.
AACCTATCCCAGCTGACACTGGGTGAGAGCCAGGGTACACCCTGGACAAGTTGCCAGTTCATTGCAGGGCTGACACAAAAAAGCAAACAACCACTCAAGCACACATTCACACCTATGGGCAATTTAGAGTCACCTTATTAAGGTGCATGTCTTTGGACTGTGTGAGGAAGCCAATTTTGTAATATCACGCAAGAATCCATCTTGCCGGCCTTTCAAGTTATCCATTTGCATCTGCACCAAAAGTGGTGCCCAATTAGGTTTTAGGTGTGGGACAGTGAGAAGCATCCATAGAAGCGACTCGTCTTGACAAACAATGGCAGCTCCTGAAGAGGTTAATGAAAATACTGTAATAGCATCAGTTATATCAGAACTGGAGAGTAGTTTTTCATTGAAAGAAGAGCAAAGAACAGCACTGAAGGCTTTTATTGATGGAAAAGATGTTTTCACTCTTCTCTGACCGGCTTTGGCAAGAGCTTGATCTGATTGGTTGAGGTTAGCTCGTGTAAGACAGATGATTCATCCAATCACCCGCTAAGTGTTTTTTTAAGGTACCTGCCCTTTTCCAAACAGTTACTAAGGACGACTTCCCAATTGGCTCTGTGGGGACATGGGGAGAACATCACACAGAAAAACACAGCCACAAACTCCCCCGCCCCCCAGCCAGCTGGGGGATTCAAACTCCTTGCTGTGAGGTGACAGTGCTAACCACTGCACCATCATGCTGCCCCCATACACACATACATAATTTAAAGTTATTAATACTAATAATCATCAATATTTTTCATTGTGTTTTGTAATGTTCTTACTTACACTGTGTTTGACATAATATTGTAAAATTATAATAAAATTAAAAATTATTATTATAATTTCAAAAATAATAATTATATTAAAGGGATAGTTCATATTATTTGAAGTGAGGTTGTATTACATGTGCCTAGTAAGTGTATTACCAACCCACCCACTGAGACCCCCAGTTTGGAGAAGCAGCAGGAGCACCAGTGTAAGAAGCTAAGCAATGTACTATACTGCTGTGGACAGGGTCACCAGCAAAATGTACACCTAAAAACATCAATGTCAGTTTAAGTGTACGTTGTATTTAAAATATTTTCACTGCTTTACCTTGCTGTCAGACAGCCTTTTCTGATGGGGAACTGCCATTTCTAATAGCATAAAAATAATGTGCTCTCACGCTAAAAGAAACTCCATTGACAAAATCAGTCATTTTACACCAAAAACACCAAAGTCACACAATAAAACAAACAAACTAACCTATCAAGGCAGTGCTAGACCAGGTAAAATTACTGTTTTTGACAAAGGAGTCTGGTTGTTTTGGAGAGGCTGTCTGACAGCAAGGTAAAGCGGTAAAACATTCTAAACATAGTGTGCACTTAAACTGGTACTGATTTTTCAGGTGTCTAAATTAAGTTTTACTGACCCTGTCCACAGCATACATTGCTTAGCTTTTTACACCGGTACTCCTGCTGCTTCTTCAAACTGGGGGCATGTTTTAACCGCCATCTACTCTGGGTAATGCACTGACTATGGAAAAGTACCCCATACAGCCCCATTACAAATTACTTTTTACTGTTTCTAATATTTTTTGTATGTAATTTTGTTGCTGGAAAGCATTTTGAGCTGCATTTCTTGTATGAAAGGTGCTACACAAATAAATTGTGTTGTTATTATAATTATGATAGTAGTTTGAATCTAAATCAACATATATGCATAAACGTGCTTTTAACATGTTAGGACACCTGCTCTTGGCTTGGTAAGCTGCAAGAAGTTGCTGTGTCAAGACATAAAGATCTTGCGTGTTTTCGGCGTCCTGCAGTATGAAGCTCACCAACAGACAGATCTTCAGGATGTGATGTCATCATAAACTACTGGAAGTTCCATGTATTACGTCCACCCCATGGAGACTGTAGCCTATCCCTCTAATGCCCCCTTTTTTTTCCTCCTTCTCCTCTTCCTCACCCCCCACATAGCACTTGCCCACAGCACCTTGATAATGCGAAGATTCAAGGGAGAAAGACAAAGAGAGCAAAGAGAAAAGGAGAAAAAAACTAGAAGAAAAATCAATATTTCAAAAAAATTCTTTTTATCTTTCCCCCGTCCCTCTGTCTTTGTCTCTCACACAGGACAGGCTGCTCCCAGTCTCCTTGTTCTTATCAAATTTGAAAAGCCTGGCTGAGAAAAATTCTGACTGATCCTGTAACGATTACACATTTCTGTATCTCCCACTGGCTTCCCACTGGCTGCAGGGCACTGGTGTTCCTTTTAAATGTTTCCCTCATCTTTACTTTTTTCTTTTCTTGCTCTGTCTTTTTTTTTTTGGCTGTGTCATTACAGTCTATCTGGGTCAGCAGAAGAAGTCCAGCATATTATCAGAAACATTTTTGCTATATCATTTACACATGTATATCATTTACAGAGTACTGTATGTTTTTTTAAGTATATAGAAAACAACAACATCTACCTAAAAAGTTTAAGAGTTTTTGAAGTTACATTCAGTAGCTGAACTGAAGGGAAACAGAACCAAATGAATGTCAACAGAAAAAAACATCACACAAGTAGAAACCTCATCATACATCGACAGTGCATTGAATTCTGCATGAAAGTTGAAAATCAAAGGCAAACTTATGTCCAAGAGTTGCAGATCACAAATAGATATATCTATATTCATATATAAATGTTTTTTCTTCTTACTGGTAATACAATAAATACAACATTAGTAAATGGCTACAATTGACTCTCCGACCATGCTTGACAGCATGTTATTAGTACAACGTTTAAATATAGAAGGATGTCACTAAAGTAGAGATCCATATAAATAGAAAGGTTTAAAGAGACTCTTAGTAAAACTTTGTTTGCTTGTGACCCTTTTTTTCGACTTCATATAGGCCTACACCCTCCCCTCCCCCTCTTGTGCCACCATCCCTCCTCGGCGGTGGAGGCCAAGGGCTGTGTTCAAAGATGGATGGGAGAGTTTCCCATGACTCTTGGAAGCAGACAGCTCTCGTGTCTCTAATTTGTACAATCCCTCAGACTGCCTGTTCCACCCATCCCTTCCCCACCCAACATGATGTACAAAAGCAGTTTACTACACAGCACAGCCACCTCAAACCACAACACTACAATGACATGTTTGGTAGTGATGTCAGGGGCCGCCAGGCCTCCAGCAGACATGACCTACAGTACTACTGACCTTTGAGCTCCCACTGTGCTCTTCACTGAGCTTTCTGATCTCCATTTGCACAGACCACCGCAGGGAGACGTGTCTATTCAGATGCTTAATTTTTGGAATCTACAAAATGCAGACTACTTGACAAAACTAGCCAGAGTAACAACTACACTACTGCAGTCCGTTAGTGGAAGACAGGCTCAAAAAGCTTTTTATTAGCTGAATTCTACTCCTTATTTCCCTAACTATGACTGTGACATGTCTGCTGGACCAGCTACCCCCCACCCCCCCAACCCCACCAAACACACGCACACACACAGAGATGCACACCAAGTCCGTACCCTCCCCAACACCCCTGCCCCATCCAGCAGAGGGTGATGGGGGTGGGGGTGTGGTGAGACAATCAGAAGACAGGGGGGAAGCTGGCATCACCTCACCTCACCTCCCTCTTCTAAATTGCAAAGACACATGACATTTTTCCCAAAGTTTTTCTTTTTTTTTTTTTTTTTAAACATACTATATCACACACATATAATATAGAATATGTATATACGTACATTAGTGTTTGCTCTTTTTGGAAATCATAAACTTAAAAAAGTTTACAAAAATAAAATGTTTTATGGCGACCTCTCTAATTGGTCTCTTCCACTCAGCAAGGCTTGTTTTTCAGGGGTCAGAGCCAGCAGGCTCCCCTCCTCCTTGACTACAGGCTCAATGGTTCGGACCTTGGCCTCAGAGCAGGCCCACAAAAATCCTCCATCCATCCTTCAGATCCCTTTCATTCCTGATAGAAGGGCTCCTTTACTGCTCTTTTTGTTTTTGTTGATCTTTTTTTTTTGTGTCCTTCTGTGTCCACGTTCTTCTCTTTTTTTAGTTGATGTCCATCTGTACTCATCCCTCTAGTCTGTCTTTTATTTACTAAAAAAGAGAGAACAAGCAAGTCAGTGTAAATAAGACATTCATTTACTGTGGGCTGAATTTGATTCTATATAGTGCAAAGAAATACAAAAATACGATTCACTTTACTTTTCATATTAAAAAGTGAAAACAACTAAAATGCAAAAGAACAGTTTTTATATACACTGTTGAACATAATGACATCAAAACAGCTACACCATCATTAACAAATTTAGTATTCACTCAAAAAATAGTTCAATTCAATCACTGAGCAATATGGATACATTTATTTTGGGGGAATCAGATTTTCTCATGAAACAATATGATTAGATTTCACTATGCAGTATCAAAAACAATTGCAATAACAGCTTTGTCTAACAGCTTCAATCAGAACAAAGTAATATTTTACCATCTTCAACAGTCAGCAGCAGGGTTTGATTTAGGAGTTCAGACTGATCTGTTGGGATCAGTGTGCTCCATGTCTTCTGTCATAATAAGACTTTATTTTGAAGGGTATGAATCAGACTCACATGACACCTGTCATGAAAATGAAGGAGAATTTATGAAGGTTTTTGCCTGTTGTCATTTAGTGTCATTTTGTCATTTATGTTATTTTTAATGCAAAGTTGACATTGTTTGAGATGTCTTTGTTTGTCTTCTATCTGATATCTGATATCTTAAGTAAGATAATATAACATACCATAAACATGTCAATGCAGGCCTAATGATCAGACTTAAATAAAATGTTTAGCTTTATGTGTTAACATTATATTTACCTGTCTTATATAAGGTTTTGACACTGGCTGTCATCAGTGGTGGAAAAAGTACTGAAAATCTGTAGTCAAGTACAAGTACTGTTACATTAAAATAAAATAAACTATTACTCAATTACAAGTAAAAGTACTGGTGTTAGAAATATACTTAAGTAAAAGTACAAAGTATTTGTCTCAAAAACTGCTTAGAGTATTAGTTACTTTTAACTGTTGATGTTTAATGCATTATCAGTAGGGGTCTCTGTTTCTGTTTCTCTTCAGTGCTCACAGTCACCTCTCCAAACTAGGGTTGCAAATTTTCTGCATTTTTAATTTGATTTTTATTAATCATAAATAATTTATATGATACAAAATGTGTTTTTTTTTTCTTATTCTCAACTTTTTTTTTCAATTTTCAAATTTAAGTTTAATTTTCCTTAATCAACTAAAGGCCCCACAAGACAAAACAATGTCAAATGAGGTGCAATTACTGCCATGACTATTGATTTAATATCCATGGATGTTTTTTTTTTTTTTCATTTATATGTCAGTGTTTTCATTGGCCCGTTTGCAATCAGATAACCAGATGACAGGTTTGGATGTTAATTCAAATTGTACTCAATACTCAACAATGATTTTAAAAGTAACTAAGTAGATCACAAAATGTAATGTACACAAGTAAGTACGAGTAAAAATACAGAGTGCTCAAAATTTGTAATTAGTTAGTTCCACCCTTGGCTGTCCTGAGACCATTATAATTGTGTCATGAATATTTTCCTTGACTTCAACTACAATAGTACGATTTGGACGAGTCATAAAAATGCTATTAAGTGTCATATATAATTTCCTTAACTGCAGTGATGCAATGTGGACTTTTCCATTAAGAGGTCATTAAATGTTATAAGGCCAGTTTGGCAACAATACAGTACCAAGATGATTTATAGAGTTTCTTGATGGACAGATAGCTTTACTTGTTCCAAAAATAACCACTAACTGCTACTAACTATAGCTGCTATTAGCCAGTTAGCTTGGTTAGCTGTGCAGCTATTGGTCCTATTAACCAAGTCAGCCCCGAGGTGCTGCGAGACAAACCTGTCAATAAAAACTGCCTCAGGGCTGTATTTCATGTTGTCAAACTGGTCTCTTTTGGTCTCAGTTTCATCCCAGGTCATGGTCACATAATGGTCTCATGATGGCCAATGTCAAAAGCAACCACATTAGTTTAATGTAACATTAATGCATAAAGCTTAATAATTTATTTAAGTTGCATAATTAAGCATACTGTGACATTTTATGTTGCTGTTATGTTTTCTTACTTAATGTTAATTTGTCATAATAAAGACATTGTTGTCTTAGTTAATGCCAAGGTGTCATGACAAAGACATCTCAAACAATGTCAACTCTGCTTTTGTCCGACTAAATTCTCATCGGTCGGACACTTGCTCGTGTTAATTTCACAAGCGGAGGAGCTTATTTATCCGTCATTGTCAGTGGCGGGACAAACCTTTGCAGACCTGGTGTATTTTATATCAAACTGACACCATGTCAGAGACGTAACACAAATGGTGACATCGGCCCCCAGCCTCAGAGGATCTGAATGAATAAAAAGTTGATTTTTGATGACCATGTGTGTGGTTTTTACTGTGCCTGACTGCTTTCTTATGCAGCACCTACTGTTAACAATTCAAACTCAATGATGGATAAATACCAGCTGTTCATGACTGACCTCAAACTGGAAAGCTGTAAATTTTGCCATCTTTATATTGTTTTAGTGTTTTATAAGTAGGTTAACTTGTTTAATTTGGCACTAGCATGTTGTGAATGTTGCTAGACAGGCTGGGGCAATGGTGGACTATTTTTTTCATATTTAGGGACAGTTAAGAGAAACAGTGTAAATGTTAAGCTTTGTTTGAAGCCAAGTAAATAACAGCATTAGTTGGTTGGATGCCGGTAACTGTTTTTTCATATTGCTTTTTGTGGACATTTATGCTGCAGGGAGAAGCTGCATTAATGCAGAGATTTGTTGTTATACTGAAGCTGGCATGACCCTCATTGCTGGTGTATGCATAATGTGTATGTGTGTGTGTGTTGTTGCTGTGTGTAAATTTACTTGAAAGATGTGTCCTGAAGGTAATGATGTAGCTACATGTCGGAAAGAAATGATCAAACTGGAGGAATTCATTTGCTTGTTTTGTCTAACTTTGATTAGCACCATTTAGGCTAGCAAATGGAGTCACTCAGTGCACTGTGGCTGATTTAGTTCATCTAGTGATAACATGCAGGAGAAGATTTCCTTTGGTTGACTACAGCCCTAGTCGTGGTTATGATGGTGTCATGTCAGTATTTCACCCCTTCAAATAGAGTGTGGCCCTTACCCTGGAACATTTAAATTAAATTCCACACTTATACAAGGATATATTTTATTTTATATTATCTGCAACCTTGTTACCTAGACATCACGTGTATGACTAAATTGCTAGAGCAAATATATTTTCAAAAATACATGAGAGATGCAGCAAAAGACATGGGGGGAGAGAGATGGAGGACACATGTTTTTTCGAGAAATGAGAGGTCCTTCTGACCATTTTTCAGGCTCACCTTTAAACTTAAAGCGATTTTCCACTTTACATGATAACCCACTCAGTATGTGCTCACCCCTATGCCGATATGAAGATGGGTGAAGATCTTCAGTTCACAAAACAATCCTGGAGTTTCAGCAGAAAACAGGCTTGCAGCCAAATCCAGTACAATTGCAGTGAATGGTGACACAGTTTAAAATGTTTAAAAAAAGAACACAAAACAAATGCAAAATGTCTCCATCCTGCTCGTTTGGTGTAATCCAAGTGTCTGCGAGCCACGACATTAAAATTTAACTGCAAAAGACGCCATTTTTTTCAGCCGAAATGTCAACTGTAGCATGTAGCCGGTAGGATGTAAACATGGCGTCGATCTTGCGAGACTTCATATATCTCTTAATGGATGCACGTGTGAAGATATCGTGAGATCAACGCCATTTTTACATCCTACCGGCTACATGCTACAGTTGACATTTCAGCTAAAAACATGGTCACATTTTATCCATGGTCACCATTCACTGCCATTGTACTGGATTTGGCTGCAACGCTGTTTTCTGCTGAAACTCCAGGATTTCATTCTTCACCTTCACCCATCTTCATATCAGCATAGAGGTGAGTACATACTGAGTGGGTTATCATGTAAAGTGGAATATCCTTTTAATATGAAACTTAACTTAAAATGAAGACAGCATGCTTCTTTTGTTCATTAGACAGCTAACATAGACCCACCATATTCAACCAGATGGTGAATCAGAAAACATAATTGGTAAAACTAGTTAGTAATGTTAGGAGACAAGGTTGCATCCTGCTGCCAAGTTTTCCACACTGTTTGACAATATCACGAATATAATCTGTATTTACATTTTCTAACACTTAATTGGGGCTGCATGAGCAAATAACTGGATTTAATGGCTGTGAGATTTCTTTGGCTCATTTATAAAATATTATTAGTCAGCAAAGAGAAGCTGTTAAACCCAATGAATCAGATATTTTTAAGCCAACTGCGGATGGATGCAATTGAGGATGATCACATGGCACATAGTAATATGCTCAAAATTAAGACCATTTTTTAAAGGCTGTACCAATACACCACATGAAAATATATTCTACATGCCTCATTTTATACACATACACACTTATTTTTCACAATTCTGCACATCATGGTTTAGCTCTGATCGGGCAGGCTGAATTTGAACTGCAAATTCAATCTAAAGGTAACTGTATAAGCCTTGAAAAACCCATTTCAGTCAAACCCTCACCCGAGTATTACTGTTGACCATCTTAGAGGCTTAACAGGATCAAGTGTGCACAGCAATTTTTTTTCTCTGTACAAGACAATCCAGATTTTTCCAGCAGCAAAGTAAATCACTCCAGTAACAGCAGGAAGAGAGCAGAAGAGGAGAGGAGTGAAGGAGAGAGTGAGGATGGCTATGTCCTGGGAGGCTCTCGTCTTGACAGAACCTCTTTAATTCTGGGAGATGAGTTGTTGAGGCGGAGGAAGGACGGATGTGTGTGTGTGTGTGTGTGTGTGTGTGTGTTTGTGTGTGTGTGTGAGTGTGTCGAGGGGAGTTTGGATCTTCAGAGGCGAGAACAGAAGAGGCCGACTTTAATTTCAGCATCACTTTGTAGTTGCTTGGTCCTGCCCCTCTGGAGAGAGACACAACCTGTGCAGCTGCACCATCGAGTCGCCAATCACAGCCAATAACAGCATCCTCTCGTCTCAACTTAACGGCCTCGGCTCCCTCCCGCATGCATTTTTATACCAGAGCTGCTGCAGAAACAGAGCCTCAGAGGGGAAGGAGGGGAGGTGAGATGGGGGGAAAGCAGGGGCTGGGTGGAGAGGTGGAGTTTGGGGCTGCAGTATATACTTGGATACCTCAGAGGATGCTCAGAAGAGCCTCGCCAAAGCTGAGCTGAGGTGACAAATATATTAATGACTTTGGGCAAATACCTCCCGCAGAAGTTAATGGGTTGAGAAACCTGTGCCCCCCACCCTCCTACCCCAACCTTTTCTGTAGCCTCCCCTCCACAGCTCCACAAAGATCCCTACAGGCTTTCCCTCGCTTCTCTACACCTGCCAGTACATGAGTTAAAGTGCACGTGACATTTGAAACTACCTCATCTGCTCTAACTCCTTGAAGAAAGAATGACAGAAAGAAAGAGCCTGAGAGGTGAGAGAAGAGGCTCATCAGTCTTGTCTCAAAAGGCACAACCCGATCATCATGACTTAACTCACTATATGAGCATCCTTGGAAAGAACAGATACACATGTACCTGACAAACCGTGTCTCTTTAAAGACAAAGTATATTGAGATTTGAGGATAAACAGTTAAATATGGTATACTGTATGTGTTTGCTTAACAGAGACAATAAATAAACAAAATTAATCAGTGCTGCATTTACTGGTACTGGGCCAACAGCAAGATTCTTGTATAGCCCAGCACAAATATGCAGCCTAGTACATATTCATCAGATACTGTCATGTGAGGATATCAGAAAAAAATTAATAAGTCAAATATAAAGGAAAAAGTAACACGGAAAGTTTCCAAAGATTTAGCAAATACTCAGAATAAACCACTTATCAAAGAATTCAATACATTAGTAGATCAGATACAAAAAACCACACAAAAAAAAAAATCACACACAACACTTGTTTAAACTATAACTACACAGCATTTGTTTGGTTATTTTTTCATAGAAAACATTTATCTCTAAAAATTCCTTGACATGTAAACCCATGACTTCAAAACAAAAGGAGAGCACACATTTTAAAAGCTGTCAAAAAGAAAAAAAATGTCTGCAGTAAACAGACATGAAAAGCACTCAGGAGATTGCTTATGCAGTTCTCCTCACATCTGCACCTCAACTCTGCTTCTGCTTGGACTGTTGCTGTGATGAGTCCTACTATGGCTTTATGAAAAATATGTGGCCTTTAAATTGGCTCCCATGTGGCTGCTCTGGCTGTAGAAGCCTGCTGTGTTCATAAGTCTTTTGACTCTGGCTCTGTCACCCACAATCCCACAGAGGTCTGTGTGACTATCTACTGGAGCAACAGTCATTTACAACACAAACTGACTCTGGAGGTACCCTGAATGGATCTCAAAGGTGCAACACTGAATACATGTATATGTGTGTGTGTATGAATATACACATATAAATGATATACTTTATTAATTACACTATAGCCATGTGAATTTCCAACACAGTCTTACGGCAGTTCGTGAAATTCAATCTAGGCTATTAGATTTGTGTACATGCGTACGTCTTGTTATAGGGACAGTTGCCCCAGAAATGAAAATTCAGTCATTATCTACTCACCCTCATGCCGACTTAAGGTCAGGTTTATTTTTTAGTTCACAAAACACTGCTGGGGTTTCACAGGAAAACGGTGTTGCAGAATCTTCCAAACAATGGAAGTGACTTGTGACAAAAAAAACATAAAATGCCCCCATACTACTTGTCTGGTGTAATACAAGTCTTCCAAAGGACCAACATTATTTACACTATGTTTTTAGCCTGAATCTTCAATCTTCACTGTAGATCCTTAGCTTGGAGACTTGTTTTAGGGCATTTTATGTTTTGTTTTGTTTTTTTTTTTAATTCAGTTGTTTTTTATGTTTGAAAACTGGTCACTTCCATTGTTTGGGAGATTTTGCAATGCTGTTTTCCTGTGAAACTCTAACAGTGCTTTGTGAACTAAAAAATAAACTTGACCCTCAAAAGGGTGATTAGATAACAACTGAATTTTTGAAAGTTTGGGGATGAACTAACTCCTTATTTTTAGAGAGGAGCAATAGAAAGCATCCTGAATGGACACATCATAGTGGGTGATTAAAACTGCCTGGAGCATCACTGGTACTGCATCTAGTGAGCATCGCAGGAAGTGAGGTTCCTGCACAGAGCCCAGAAGATACTAAAAGGCAACACCCACCCCAGCCATAGCCTGTATCTGCTGCCATATTACCAGACTAAAGAGCAGCTTCTTCCCTCAGGCTGTGGGAAAAAGCTAATTCATCCCCAGCACTCCCTCATGTGAATTAATTTGATATATTTCTTGTTTAATTTTATCTCTTCAACCAGTCCAATCCACCAATCAAAGATTGATATCCTCCCTATATGGACTTTCTTGATCTTATTGTGTTATTGTGTAATAACTGTGTTATACCTTAATTCTTTGAAAGTCGTGCTCACTGTCATCAAAAATATTGACAATTCATGCCCATGTACACAAATTAATTATTTACTACACTTGACTATTTTGTGAAATGCTGTGATAATGGGCTGGAATTTCTTTGAATGACCCCGATACATGTTTAGCTACGTGCAGCCTGGTGAAGCATGTTCCAGCCTTTACACAGCTTATATATACTGTTCAAATTCTTCAACTTTTAAGTCCTGTATAGGTGAATTTTTGGTTTCATTGTCCACCCCTGTGTGTCTGTGTTCAGAGATAAAACGAGAAAGAAAAACCCACAGTCAACCTTTTTGTATTTGGATGGTGGCCCATGGTGCCATCTTACAGATGACTGCATTAACAGAGCCAATTAAACAGGCAATCATTTAATGGCTGCCTACGCAGCCTCGTGAGACAGGGACTTTCATCACGTAAATCACCAAAGAACTAAGTTTGCGTTAGGAGCTGCCTTGGCTGAAAGCTCTGTACAGCCTGCAAAACTACTGTGTCAGAACTAAGACAGAATGGGCAGTTTTGCTCTGAGAAATGTGAAAACAGGAGCTGATGATTCTACTTGATGATTCATGTCTAGATAATGAAATATGTTTTTTGTTTTTTTTGTTTTTTGTTTTTTGTTTTTTTTTCAGAATTTGTAGTTATTTTGGGGAGGACAGAGTAAAAGGAGAAACTTGCTGGACCTTAGTGACACTCTCTCCACTATCTATGTTCTCTCGGCTTGCTGCTGGCTGCTTCATCCCACAGCACAGGCTTTGTGTTTTAGTGATGTCATAAACCCAAGAAAAAGACTGACAGTCGTTTAAACTTGTGCTCTCAACTTCCTCCAGCTGAGACAAGCTCAAACAAATAGAGGAGCTGCAGATAAATAAAATGTCTTGCCCAAGAGCTGGGAGACATAGAGGTTATTTAGGAAACATTGCTATAGACAGTAGTAGGCCTATGGCTTAACAAAACACACCTCACACAGTAATGTAACAACAAAACACTGAATTCAATCTAACAAAAACAGAATTAAAGCCTTTTTTGTCCTATAAAATGTTGCCATTGTCTAACCCCTAATCACTGATATACAGCCATAGAAAAGGAATAACATTTTTTCTCTATTGATATATATATATATTCTTTTTCTGTAGTTTAATAATCTAATGTTAATATCACTCTAAATAATAGACTAATAAATACTATGCTATTACATGTCTTTCTATGATACACAAATACTGGCAAATGACTTTTAGAACCTTAAGATAAACATACATTTAAAATTCAGAAAGTGCGTGGAAGAGCAATGGATAAAAAAAAGACAAACACCAAATTTCTATTTACATAACTGTTCTGAAAAGCAGTTGATATCCCATCACCACTGAAAGTACATTCAATCTATAAAATATATAAGCATGTTCTGTGTGTGAGAATGTATATCTTTACAAGTTTCTCATGTAAAATGAAGGATGAATCAGCTATGTTCAGTTAAAACTGAAATACTTAAAGCTACTACAAGGAACTTTCATATTGTGTGGATTTTGGCCCATCATGGACAAGTGTAGCGCGTCCACTGTAATAATCACAAAATATATAGTGTCAAAATTATTTGAAGAAAAAGCTCCTTCTACTTTATTGTAACTGGCTAGCGTGCTACTCACTGTAAATGTAAACACAGGCTTCTTTCACCTGATGTCAAGGAGACGCTGACCTGGAGGCAGGCATTAAGACCAACTATACAGAAAGAGCCAATCGTCTAACTAGTAAAAAACTTGTTGTAGTAGCTTTAAATCAGTCCAAACCAAAATACTAACCGACATCCCTAATCTTTCTGTGACACTTCCATTAGTCCCTCCTGAAAATGTAAAGTGACTGAAAAATATATAGTTCCATCTGTAAACGGCTCAGTAATGTCTTAAAACCCTTAGACACATTACTCAAACAGGAGGAAATAGTGCATTTGTCAAGGACTATTTTCAGTAGCAGATTAATCCTCATTTGGTACAGTAGTTAGAGCTTGAGATCTGCGCCCAAACCCGATGGGACCCGACAGGTTTGGGTCAGGTCAGGATGTATTTCTCACATATTTCTTGGGCTTATGTCAGGTTTGGGCTATATTATTATTATTATTATCATTATCATTATCATTATCATCATTATTATTATCATTATTATTATCATTATTATCAGTAGTAATACTTTTTTTTCTCCCCAATTTAGTCATTGCCAATTCAAATTCCCCGCAATGTATTGTCTCTGTCACTGCCAGTTCCTACTGTTTGGTACATAGAGGGAAGCTTGTTAAGAAAAATGTTGAGGGACAGGTTTAGGTTGGGCTCGGACAGAATTTTGTCGGGCTTGGGCCTTTTCAGGCTCAACTTTTCAGGCCCGATTAAAGTTCTAGCTGTAGTGAGTATTGCAGCAGGATGGTGTATGTTGATTGAGTCTAAACAAACTACAGTTATAGTAATGAAGGAACACGTCACTCAGTGTTGCTCTTTGATGCGTTTTTAGTTTTGGGCAACAATTGAGCTTTATGGCACAGAGGAATAAGATATATGAGGCATGTTGGTGGAATCAAGCCATTGTTGTTTTGGGTCCTCTAATTGCATTTGTTGATAATAAGAAAAAAAATAACAATGTAATAATAATTTCAATGCAGTTAATTTAAATATTATGCAGGAAGCATTGTGGTAAACCATGGAAAATGCAATGTAGCATGAAGTGTAACATGGAGAAGTTAAGTTGTACCGAGTCCTCTTGCCTTAAAAGGCTGCAGACATGTTAGAGTAAGGCCACTTTATGTCTGCGAAAAAAAGAAGACATGTGGTTAGACAGGGAGCGGGAGATTTGTCCAATCCATATTTACTGTAACAATCATGGCTTGATTTGGAAACTGCAAGAGAGCTAGAGAAAAGACCGTCTGCAGACAGACAAACAGTGACAGCAATAGACCAACTAGTGTGAATGTGTGTGTGTGAGTGAGTGAGTGTGTGTGTGTGAGAGAGAGTCTAGTCAGTCTGGTATATCTTCAAATGAGATCAGTGCTTATTGACTGAACTCTCTTATCTCTAATCTGTGGGGTAAATTGCCTCGGTTGCTGCTTCTCTTCACACTCCCCTTTCTTCCTGCACTACTGACTCTTCTCTTTACGATCCCATCAGACACAGCAGGCACAGATGCTATTTACTGGTGGGAGAGTTTGCGTATGTGTGTGTGTGGGTGAGAAGGAGTGAGATTGGTGAGTAACTGAATGCTTGGGTGTATTAGGGAGTGTTGCCTGTGTTGATTTTAGTATAGGTCTCCTAAGTAGTGCAGCGTGTAATCTCTGCTGCTAGGGGTCTCTCACATCAAAATAATAACAAAAGACTTTGTGTGGGATCATGGGAGTTGTTGTCTTCTTTGTTAAACAACCACCATTGCAGAAAAAAAAATCCATCTGACATGACTCAGGCAGAAGTCATGTTCACAGACACTGGATTCAAGTTTTATTCACATTATGTCTGGCATTTTCCGTGTATTTAGGCAAACAGGCAACCAAATGAAACACACAAAAATTGTCTGCATTTGAACATTGTTGGAAACATATGGGAAAATGTAAGATCATGAGTCAACATAGGTCTATCTATTTTTTGACATTTTAATGTGGAAATGTTATATATTATACCTTTAAAGCTACACTCTGGAATTTCTTGCCAGTGGTGGTGCTATAGAGCAATCTTTTGATGAGTGGGATCTCATTTTATACACCTAGAGTAATTAATTTATGGTTATTTATTTAAATTGGACAACTCTGGAGCTTGTTTTTCTAAATTTGCGACATGGAACATTTTCGATATCTCTTGCAAAATCCTCTTGTGTTGATTTTGACACATTTAATTGCTCAAAACAATTATATCATTGCAAGTCTGCCACTGACAATCAGTGGTGCAAGAGGCTGCCGTTTTGAACAGACTTTATATTTACTGTTGTCTGTACTGTGTACTGCAAGCCAGAGATTGACAAGCAAGTCTAATCAAGCTAACCCTTCTTCTAACAGGAAAATACTTAAATAAATCAATATAATTTTTTTGTTGAGTCAAAGCTGAGCTTTTTTTGGTGTGTCAAGCCCATTTTTTAAAAATCCTTTAGCCTGTACTCATTCCCAACTCATCAAATACAGACATTTTCTCACCACCTGTTGATGCACGGTACCTGTTAGTAGCTGAAATAGATGCACCAGACTGTCAATGTAGTCCACATCTGGAGAAGGTGCTTCATGTGGCTTTCGTCTTACAAGTCACTCATGTAACAATGCACGCGACGCAATGCAACGCGACGCAATGCAACGCGACGCAATGCAACGCGACGCGACGCAATGCAACGCGACGCAATGCAACGCAACGCAATGCAACGCGACGCAATGCAATGCAACACCATGCAATGCAACCCAACGCAACCCAATGCAACCCAATGCAATGCAAAGCAATGCAATGCAACCCCAAATATGATGTTCTCCTTAACCTACCCAAACAGTTTTGGTGCCTAAACCTACCCAAACTGCAACTGCTTCATAATGTTAACCACATATTAATAAGGCTTTCTGGCAGCATCTCATACAGCTGTTAAAAGGTACTGTGCATCACTATGGCACAGCAGGGGACATAACAAAACAGTGTCAGTAGTTTATGAGCTGGGATGAGAATATATCAGATGATCAAGGGGCTTTGACAAAACGTCGGTATTAGAGGATCTGGAACAGGTTGAATTACAACATCTCTTCTGCCAGGGAGCCCTGGTGAAGATGAGCAGTAAAAAAAAGAGCTGATACTGAATAGCATGAGTATTCATCTCCTATTCTTTTCACACTGCCTTGGGGATTCTCAACCTTTCCTAGCCCCCGGTCTCAATTTTTATTTTCTAAATCTCCTATTATTATAGATTTGCCAAAGTGGTTATATTGAAAAAATGAAATGCACCCATCCAATTGAAAAAAACAAATATCTTTATCGGGCTTAGAAACACTACCATAAATAACAGTTATCTGGGGTTTTGATTGAGGGTTGAGGTTATTAGGTTGAGCAGCCTTTCTGTTCTCTGCATGACCCTCCAGAACTTATCAAGCTGTCTCTGCACACCAGCCTGACAACCTCTTGAAACACACCAAACCTGGGGGTAAGGGGTGGTGGGGGTTGGTCACCTTGAGAGTCAATCACCCAGTGGAGAATGAGAGGAAAACAGACTGAAGAACTATTTCAGGCGGCAGCTGATACGAGAGGGTTTTAACTACAGTGACTGATCTGAACATCTATCCATGCACTGGCTTCACTGCTTTTTCCTGCTCCTTTCTTTTTATTGGTCTTGAATTAGAGCTCTGGGTGACAACTCATCCCACTGAAAACTAATCAAACTGTGTTTGCATTTAAGATCCTATATTTCCTTCTTTTACTTGACATCCAATAAGATGGTCTGAGACAGTTTTTGCAACCTACACTAGGGTTTCTTCCCTGGATCTACACCTGTTTTCACCAGCCAGTCTCTACCAAAAAGATTCCTCTCAATGCTAACAATAACAAGCATAGTGTAAAGTTTACTCATGTATAGCCTAATAAATTACAGAAAAATGCTGCTATAATATATTGTACCTTGTTTTTTTTTGTGTTTTTTCCTTTATTGGACAGTCAATAATGAAGAAGCAGACAGATGTTTTCAGTCTCTATCCCATGGCTAAGATCTAGTTTTAAGTATTGGTTTCATTTATCTGTTCAAATCTAACATTTAAATCAAGTATTGTAGCAATCTTGTCAGCTTTAGTTTTCAGAGGTACTTGATGAGCTGGTCATTGGGAGACTAATAGCAGCAGTAATAGTAAATTTGGCAAAAGCTATTGTATCCGAATAAGAATTTCTTGACCTGCAGGCTGTTGCTTTAAGTATCTGTGATGGTGGCTGTCACTCAGCATGATTCTTTATTGACAGTGCTGTCAGCCCAGTGCTGATCTTAGCCTACTGGACAGTAGGCGAAGAAGCAGTGCAAGGGTCTGCCCCGGTTCATGAGCCTTGTGAGCATTTAACCTCGGAGCTGCACAGTGTGCAAAAATAAGGTTGAGGAAAGGGGGCCTTTATCACAATAGAAAGGAAACCTGTTTCTATTTCCAATATAATTCGGTGGACAGGGATGTGCATTTTCTGGCATGACTAGCTTTGTAAAACTCTGCAGCTGCTGTAACTCTGTCATGCTGTTATCCCGGGAAAAAGTAACTTGTTTCAACCTGAGACTCAACGTGGGGGCTCTTCAACAGGGATTGCTTTCACTAACTGGTCTTTACTAAGCCTGGTCCTAACAGCTAAGTCATTCTTTGTTAAGCCCCGTCTGTAGAATGGAGTTTACATAATTTGGACCAACCAAACTTAAACCTAGTCTTAACTGTGCCCAGTTTTAGATGCACATCCATATGTGTCCATATTGTCAAGAATCTACAGCTGTCTCAGTAATGTGTAGCTAATTGTTTCTAATTTGCGATAACGTTATGGAGGAAAAAAAAAGGCAATTTCATGGACACTGAGATAAGAAAAGTAATCGAGTTGTACAGCACAAGAAAACACTGACCAAGCAGTCTAACACAATAACAAATAAGACGAAGAAGTCGACTTAGAGAGAAATAACGGAGGCCATAAATGATTATTCAGCCTTTGTTCAGACGACAATGAGTGGACAAAGTGGAAAGATCTCCTGAGCAAGGTAAACAAACAGGCAAGATTTTGACTTTATGCCAAGTTATGACTGACTTAGTTTAGGACCAGGCAAAAGGCCTCTTGGTGCAACCGGGCCTGATGACTCATTGATGTTTAGGGGGCAGCCCCAATAAAACCTCTCCAGAAATAATTAAGTCTCACCTAGTTTGATCATTGCAGGAGAAGATGGACCATTTTATTGCCTGCCCTGTGAAAGTGTGTGCTAAGTGATAGCTTTTTTCTGGTGTCTGACCAATCAGAGCTTTGCAGACAAGACTGAGAATGGGGACATCAACTTCCTGCATAGCTGACAGGCTACATCCAGGAAAAAACTGCCACAGAGAAGTGTGGACAGGACAGGTGTACAGGTTGTTCTAAGTCCATTAACTTAAGTAACAAAAAACATGTATTTGCTCATTGTGAAAAACAAATATATTCATAGAAAATGCTACTATAGCTTCCATGTCCACTGAAAATATCTACAGGACAGATATGTTGTTCATCACAGATTGGTTAGAGCTTTCATGAGTATGATGTCAGGCTTTTTTTTTGGCCTGTGATATGTGGTGGCTGCATCCATCAGCATGTTTTGATGCCTTTCTGCCCTCTAGTGGCCAAAATGCGATTAATGTGATTTTAACATGAACATGGTAATGTGATGTGTTTGTATTAATATGAAATTCAAAAGGATCACACTGTCCCATCTGTGAGAAGACAAATATATTCCTCTATATGCATATATATTAAATGTGGGATTATTGCTTAGTATGTGCAGTATGTGAGGAGATATGAAACAGTGAGAAGTGTTGTGTGGAAATAATGTCATTTTAAAGCCATTCAGCAGTAATGGGATACCTCCTGCCACTGGCATGATGCCAAAGATCAATGAACTCTAACACACTGCTGCTCGTTGTACAATGGCTGCCATAGCTCTTACTCCACACCTGATATACATCACTTCCTCCTGGATTCAGATCCAATAATACATCTTGTCAACTTCTGGTTTTCACAATGCATCACTTCCTGGTAGCCATTTTTGTTGCAGTTTCACCTCCTTTGGGCTGAACAGCTCTAGTTCCTATGAAGTCAGTCTGAAACCCAGCTCCAGTTACTGGCTCTCTTAGAATGAAGCCAGTTCTCTGAGGGGGTGGAATGGCTGTATCATTTACTTATTAAATCCAATCTGGAATTTGTTGCTCAAACTGGAATTGCTGAACATTAGTGCTCTTAATGCATATGGGGAAATGACTAATTGAAACAATAAAGGTAGGGAAATTAGATGGAATTAAAACCAATACAAAAGGGCCACCCCAAAGGAGCTGAGTTGCCGACCAATAACTTAAAGGGTAAAACCGTGAGGTGGGAGACTAAAAGTTTCCCAATTCAACTCTTTTCTCACTTAGTCCACATTGACTATTGTGGCGTATTTTCCACTACAGACATGTCAATGCAAATACATTCAAGTCAACACAGAACAACATGTTCTTTTCCAAAATAAGTACATTACATTATTAAATGACAATGTGTACACTCTGTAAATGGGGAAGCAACTTGAATTCTTGCATTTCTGGGTCACGTTTGCCACCTGGAAGCATTTTGTTTTTAGTTTTCCATGAAGAGGGTGAAGATGGAAATTTAGTGATTTCATTTGTCGCTGTTTTTTGTGTCTGTTTTGCGGGGAAGGAAAGGGGGCGTGTCTCCCTCTTTTCTAGTAGGGAGTGAAGCGACTGCACCCTCCTCTGTAAAGGCTAGCCTGCAACATCAAAGATGAAAAAGCTCCAATCAGTATTCAATGTAAACTTTTGTTTGTAATATTGATATTAAATGAACTCCTCTCTTTCCTCCAAAGAAACATTCCTCCCTTTTTCCACTTGCCTCTTTTTTGATTTAGAGTGATTTTGTGGACATGGTGGTTTGGAAATTTGTGAAGTGAAAGAATCTGATCATATGTGTGTGACAGTTGTATGTACATGTGCATGGCCTTAGAAGTTGGATTCTCAAAACTGCGAGTGAGACACAAATTACAAATGAGTTTTATGAAGTTTTTAGCCCCAGCTTCATATGGAAAAAAAACTGATATTGTATTTTGACTAAACAAACATAGTTAAAGCTGTCAGCCACTTTGATTATGTTGATTATGTTTGGACACCTTAACAACCCCAAAAATGCTACTCGACAAGCACCCCAAACATTTGCCATATAAGAAGGTCTCCAGCCCCCCCCCCGCCCCCCAAAAAGAAAAAATAAATAAATAACATAAATTATGTTTGTTTTTTTTTCCAGACAGAAACAAGATGATTTCCTAAATCTAAGTCCTCCTGTAGAGCTGAATAGTCTGGTAAAAACTGAATCTGTATCCCTCCATGTTCCAGGCACTGAGGCTCTGTTCAGACCAACCCTATCGCTTGACAAAAACATCAGTGCTCGACAACTCTTCAAACTGCAGATTGCGTTAAATGACAATATTTGTCAAGTCTATCAATTTTTTAAAAATTCTTTCGACAGTATCGATCACTATAAAATTGATGCTGCAGAAATAGAGATATTGACTTTTATATTCTATATAGTCTTTTTTTCTGGCACCTGGCTCCTACTGAGAGATTTGGGTGCCACTAGGGGCTGATGTAGCCTTGTGTCTCTAAGCAGAGGCGAGGAGTGAGCTACTGAGATGGGGAAAGCTTTCTAATGCCACACCCCCAGAGTTTTTTCATCTTCAGACTTGTAGGCTTCAGTCCTGTCCGACTGAGGAAATTTATTAGTTTTCACAGAACTCCCTCTGGAGCTACAAAAGACTTAAACAACTTTGTTAACATATTGTTGCTTTCAGATGGAATCCTTGTGTCTCCACATTTTGCCTTTTTTTCTTCTCATAAATTAGTGCTATTGGTCACACGTTATGTGTTTATTTGGGTTTTACAGCTGTTTAACCCCGGGTCTGCAGCTCTGGAGCCACATGCAGCTCTTTAGTCCCTCTCCAGTGTCTCCCTGTGGCTCTGGTGTGAAATTAATGATGTTTTTTTTTTTTTCTTTTACATTTTCATGTATGATTGTTTTAGGTCTACATTGTAAAAACTAATGTGCGAATTTCAAATATGAGTACGTATTGCATATTACAATAGATTTTTGAGTTTTAAGCCCAACTCAAATTCTTAAGTTTTGAAAAAGTTTTACCAACTGTAAAACAATACTGAATAAATGTATTGTAGTGGAAGTGTATGATGCTTAAAACTTTGATATTTTCAACAATATAACTTTCAGCTCACTGTTACCAATTTTTGTGATACTTTTTTTTTCTTTTAGATTCAAGTTTATCTAAAGAAGAAAAGTAAATAATCTCAACCAAAGATTATAGGTTGGGCTTAAAATGCAAAAATCTATTGCAATATGATGCCCTGAAATTGATTCTGACATTCTCCAACAGTAAAAATATGTAGCCTATACAGAAAATTAAAGAAAAAGTTTGAATATTTTGTCAGCTAAAATGTGTGTCATAGCCCAAATTTGTGGCTCGGTGCCCTCTCCTCTAAATTTTGGCGGTGACTAATCTTCTGGTCTCCATAAGCGCACATGGATGTCAAATTAAAAAAGAGAAGGGAAAAGAGAGAATTTAATAGTTGCGGCTGCAGACAGATTTTTTTCTTCCTTTTTTTGGTCAAAAATGTCTCTTTTATTCATAAAGGTTGCAGACCCGCCCTCCCTCACCTGAACCATACAGAGCATTTCCAACATGTGGACAATGTCCAAATATGTGCTGGATGTGTGAAAGAGCAAAAACCGGCATCCGGATGTCTACAAGAGTAGGCCGGCCTAGTCCAGAATACCTCATCCTGTATACATCCACACAGACCTGAACTCACAGGACTCAAAGAAGCACTAATTAAAAAATATCCCAACTCTCTTCTATTTATGTGGGAAATAGAACTTGGGACCCACAAGAACCTCACAAGGCACAATGAGTGGATTTAGTAGCATTTAAAATTCTGCTTGTAGTCACAATAACTCACTTACGCAACCCATAACTCTACCTTTATCAGTCTCATCATTATTATGTAGATCCAACAAGTTTGGTCTTATTAAGTTTGGTTTGGGGCTACAGCTCAAAATGTAAGGCATGATAAAGCTTGAGATTAATTCATTGAGTGTTGTACTTTTAAATTGAGAATCAGGAATAAAAATTAGTTGTGAAGGGTTTGGATATGGGAGGATGGGGAAAAAGGGAGGAGTAATTTGAAGACAAAAGAGAAGAAAATATAGAGTAATAAGGAGAAAAACACAGGCCACTGTTTTAATTAAGTAAATGAAGAGGAAAAAATGGTCATAATTAATGAAGGCTTTTAGCTAGCAGCTGCACTAAGGGAGGAAAGGGTTTTTTTTGGGGGACACATGGGGTTGGTGGTAGGGCTTTGGATTTCCATCACCATAAGCATGTCAGCGCATCAACTCTCATCTGTCTGGAGTCCAAGATGCTCCACCAAGCAGCAGCTCCAGCTGCAGAACTTTAATTTTGCCTCTCCATCTTCTACTTTTCCTTCTTTTGTGGTCTATCTTTCTGTCTTTCTACTTTAATCTCCCACGGCACTTTGAAGCATGTACTAGATGGTCGTTAATCTTTGGAGGAAGTCCCTACCCACACCCACGAAAGAAAACAAATTGTACTTTCTCTTTCTCCCCCATCTTCTGGGGTGCTCGGTTTCTTTCTTTAGAAAGATTTTTTCATCTTTGATGTTAGCTGCAAAGCTAGCTAAAAACAAACATTAACCATTCGACTATCTCCCCTTGCAAAATTTGAAGAGACTGTTTCCTGTGGGGAGGAATTCTCAGTCTTGATTGATTTTCAAGCAAGTAGCTTCAGGCCAATGAAATTGAATGGGGAGTTAGAGAATAAGGCAGTGTCCCTTTTTCATTTACTGAAGTGGCAAAGATTCACATTAAACATTAACATGGATCCCTCAGAGGGAAACACAACTCAGAAACAACAAGTTGAAGGGTAAAAAGGATCTTTTGTTGAAGATGAGCAAATTATTTGATTTGAGTCATTAGTTCAATTAGTTTGGTACTCCACAAGAGTAGTTCAGGTGTAAAATGGGCCAAGTCAAACAGCCATGTGTCCACTTGACCCAGTTCATCATGATACCTCATACAGTCAGTCAGCAGCTAAAAAACAGGGAACAGACTCACCATAGTGCCCACACTGTATGTGGCTGCAGGACCAATCGTATGGTGATATGGGTCTGCTGTTGCATAGACTCTGCCATAACTATGGAAGAGAGAACATGCAGAAACAGTATTTACTATAACAATATATAAAAAAATAAGATCTATAGTAGCTTCTAAAAGATTTCAACAGACAAATGTAGCTAAACACAATCTATGGATGTATTGCAAATACCATGGCCTGCATTTATCAAACATGACAGTATCCCTGCAGGGAGCTGTATATGTGAGTGTTTGAGTAGGATTTAGATAATTCCTAATTCAGAATAGGGCATGAAACTCTGTGAATGTACCTTGACAGAAATATCAATTAAGTAATGGTTTACACCCATGTAAACAAAGCAGAGCTGGATCAACTTGCTAGAGGGCCCAGGAGCAAATTTGGGAGGTAGTTCTGAAGAAAGATCATTGATTGTTGAGTCCCAGGTCATCAAATTACAGATGCTTTGGATTGGTGGCTTGAAGACAGTTGATTTTTGAGTGTCAAGGTGTCTGCCTCAGCAGTCATCTATCTTACTGACCTGTGATTGGCCAAAGTGTCTTGTCATGGGCTAGATTTTCAAAAGCCTGAAAACAGAGCCAAGAGGAAGAGCAGGGGTCTAGACCGCTTGAATTACATCATGCTTTAAAGTTATTATGGAACTTTCACCCAAGAATGCCAAAAATAAACTGCCTAATCCAGCTTTAACTTTTACCTTAAAGTACCCCTAAAGTGCACACAACAGCAAACAGCAGACTACACATGGCAGCAATATTATATATTGCCCAGAGCACCAGACAGTTATGACATTTTGAGACATTCCTATGCTACCCCATGTTTGCTGTGTGTCAATTAGTTGAGGGTAATTTAATTCAACACATTTTTATAGGGAGTATGAACCATAGAAGCTTAACAATAAATGAAATAATAAAGGTTATAAAAGTAGATATATCCTTGTGTTAAAGCATGTGCACCCATAACCAATTACAACCCTGATTCCAAAAAAGTTGGGATGTATAAAATATAATAAAAACAGAATGCAATGACAATCCTTTTCAACCTATATTCAGTTGAATAGAGTACAAAGCCAACATATTAATGTTCAAACTGATCAACTTTTTTTTTTTTTGGTAAAAATTCACTCATTCTTTATTTGATTGCATTCTGTTTTTATTTACATTTTACATATCGTCCCAACTAAGGCTGAGTGTCGCTACTTAATATCTTCAATCTATTGACTGAAATAACACAGCACCAAGTGGGATCTATTCTCCAGTCAAATTATACCTGCATTTGATCCTTTTTGTACCCAGACCTAGAAAAAATATCATTATTTGTATGGGGTTTGGCTTGCAGCCAATAACTGCAAGTGCTCTTCATTTTAATGTGACACATGAATGCTGCAGCAGCTACATACAGTCAGTGGTGATTAAGTCGAGCACAGTGTTTGACAGAGTTGATAGTTCAGTACACCGCCAAAACTAACTCTAATGTATGGAAGATTTAAAAAAAAGGTACTAAATGAAGTCCTCCATTGGTGTGGGTAGCACTTTAAAGGTACTGGTATTGGTACTAGTGTCACAATTTTTTAAACAACTCCCAGACCAAAAACAGTCCTGCTGAATATGAAGACAACAGAGTGGAAGCACTGCTGGGTCCTTCTGTTGGTCACAATACAGGTGCTCTTTGGATACTTCAGGTATTTTGCACTCCCAGGTCTCAAGTCCCAACTGTTTTGGAATTGGGGTTGAACATGCAGCAATGCAATTCTAGGTATTATTCTGAGGTGATGCTATTACATCTCAAAAAAAATTTGTTTTAATGCATTTATTTGAAATTGAACATTGCAAATTTAGAGTTCTACACTTTTCCCCACCTCATATTGTGTGAACATATGTTACTGTGTTTTTACCACCTGCTAGGAACTAACAAGACAGGACAGCTCTGCAGTTCTGGAGGCCATTTGTAAGAATGACATTTTGACTTATTCCCCAACATAAAAATATATGGATTTGAACCAGTACAAATCAAAGGGGAATTTAATCAGTTAGGAAATACTGTTAATTGTTTCCTCCTTACCCAACTCCAACCAGCAGACATAAAACTTGTGCATGTTGGCTTTGATCGAATAGATTTGATAATGGATAGTCAGCACCAACGAACCCCAATGAGTATGCATGAGACACATAAGGCATTGGGTCGTCGATTTTAACTGGGGTCCAGAGGAGAGATCTATAATAATTTCCCCCTCTCACTCACGCTAAGGACAGGCCTACAGGATGAAAATGCAATCGATGTCCCCCTATAAATGTACGTTGTAAAGGTGAGAGTGTGTGATTGCAATGATTTGTTTTACCCGTTTCAATTTATGAGAAAAAAAGGATCTTGCGGATGATGGGAAAGGATAAAAGTAACAACAGCCAGGGAAGAAAAGAGAGAGAAAGTTAAGAAAAGAAATTGAAGGAGTGATAAGAGTAATAGATGTCTGATGGCAGGGAGAAATAAGATTATGAATAAAGAGAAAAGGAAAAAAATCATATTTAGAAGAAAGTGGATGAATCCAAGGACACAGAAGAAGGTAAAAAATTGAATGACAAAATTTTGGATCGAGAAAGTATATTTCTCTGACAGTGTCCCACACTTTCCCCTTTCTTCTTCAGTTCCCTGTCTTCTCCTCTCTCTCTCTTCTGTGTCCCCTCTTACTGCCATCTCCCTCTGTATCTCTCTCTGTCTGTCTCCTGAGGCTTATTTTCAGTCTTTTCACCAGCACTGGCTTGGAACTAATCCCCTCCCTCAACGCCCCTCTCTTTTCTCATTCCACCCCTCCATCCCTCTTTCCCTGATGGCACCAGAACGCTTTATTTATATTCCTCTCTTTCTGTCGTGTTTGTTTATTCTCCACTAAAAGTAAAGGGAAGCCAATGTAGGTCTGGAGGGCAAAGATAAGAAGCTGCATGGGTGCACTACTATGTGTTAGACTATGTTGCGCCGGGAGACCTGAGGAAAGGATGGCAGTGGGTTGACATGGCAGGAAGAGGGAAGGACACGTGTTTAAGTTTAAGGCTGCAAATAATAATGATTTTAACGATCAATCACTATCATTTTTTGATAGCCTCAGTCCAATCTAAATCAGTGTGACTCTCTAGTGAAATGGAGTATGATATGTGTTCCAGAATAAACACAAATAAATGTCCATAATTTATAAAACAACAGTATAAATAATAATCCATTGATTGTTGTCTGTTTCCATAATTTCAGTGCAAAAAGGAGCTCCGAGTACTGTAGCTAATGCAGCATGACTTTTCAAACTTAGAACAGTGGCACTGACAAGCTATCTGATGGCAGTCATCAAAAATACTGCATGCCTAACTATAACAATACATAGCATGAGTAGTAAGACTTATACATGACATAAGCCTTTAAATAAGAAAAACGAAGCAAAAACATCCAAGGATTCAAAGTTTTAAATGATCTGTAATTTAGTTTTTTATATATATATATATATATATTTATATATAATATATATATATATTATATATATATATGTATATATACATTTATGTCTCTAGACCAGTGGTTTCCAAACTGGGAGACAGGCCCCCCTGGCAGGGGGTGCAGAGGACCAGGGGAGAAATAAAGAGTGAAACAATGTTGAATGACTTTAAATTATATAGGGAAAATAAACAAACAAAAGTTTGCTGATTCTATCCTGCTAAACTGTTCTCAATCCCAACTCATCCATTCTCACTCCCAAATCATCAAATACAGCAGCTTTGTCAGTGATGCTTCAAACTACATTATATTGCTAAAAGTATCGAGACATCTGCCTTTACACATGCATGAACTTTAATGACATCCCATTCTTAATCTGTAGGGTTTAATATGGAGTTGGTCCACCCTTTGCAGCACTGACAGTTTCAACTCTTCTGGGAAGGCTTTCCACAAGGTTTAGGAGTGTGTTTATGGGAATTTTTGACCATTCTTCCGGAAGCGCATTTGTGAGGTCAGGCACTGATGTAGGACGAGAAGGCCTGGCTTGCAGTCTCCGCTCTAATTCATCCCAAAGGTGTTTAATCAGGTTGAGGTCAGGACTCAGCACCAAACTCGCTCATCCATGTCTTTATGGACCTTGCTTTGTGCACTGGTGCGCAGTCATGTTGGAACAGGAAGGGGCCATCCCCAAACTGTTCCCACAAAGTCAGGAGCATGAAGTTGTCCAAAATGTCTTGGTATGCTGAAGCATTAAGAGTTTCTTTCACTGGAACTAAGGGGCCAAGCTCAACCCCTGAAAAACAACCCCACCATCACCCCCCCATCACCCCCCCTCCACCAAACTTTACACTTGGCACAATGCAGTGAGGCAAGTACCGTTCTCCTGGCAACCACCAAACCCAGACTTGTCCATTGGATTGCCAGACAGAGAAGTGTGATTCGTCACTCCAGAGAACATGTCTCCACTGCTCCAGAGTCCAGTGGCAGCGTGCTTTACACCACTGCATCCGACGCTTTGCATTGCACTTGGTGCAAGACTTGGATGCAGCTGCTCGGCCATGGAGACCCAATCCATGAAGCTCTCTACACACTGTTCTTGAGCTAATTTGAAGGCCACATGAAGTTTGGAGGTCTGTAGCTATTGACTCTGCAGAAAGTTGGCAACTTCTGCGCACTGTGCGCCTCAGCATGTGCTGACCCCGCTCTGTGATTTTACGTGGCCTACCACTTCGTGGCTGACATGCTGTTGTTCCCAGTCGCTTCCACTTTGTTATAATACCACTCACAGTTGACCATGGAATATTTAGTAGCGAGGAAATTTCATGAATGGACTTATTGCACAGGTGGCAACCTATCACTGTACCATGCTTGAATTCTGTGAGCTCCTGAGAGCGACCCATTCTTACACAAATGTTTGTAGAAGCAGTCTGCATGCCTAGGTGCTTGATTTTGTACTCCTGTGGCCATGGAAGTGATTGGAACACCTGAATTCAATGATTTGGAGGAGTATCCTGATACTTTTGTCAATATAGTGTATGATGCTGTGGTTACCCCACCTGCATCATTTTTGCACATGCAATTCTCTGTGGTCAAGTCAGCAATAATAAATATGCAACATCTGAGTAGACAAAATAAAGGCACAAAAACAGCCTGGGTATGTTTAGGCATCAAAACTACCTTTAGGTTTAGGAATCAAAACTACTTATGTGGGTGAAGGAAAAGATAATGCTTTAGTTTAAAATGTGTATGTGACATATGTACAGTATGTTACTTATGCAGGTGATGTAACACAAGGTGCTTTAGTTGCAGTAAGGCTTAGAGGGTTAAAGTACGAATGAGCAAAGGATCAAAATCCATCAAGATGGAGTGGAGAAGCAGAGGCCAAGAGAATAAGTGAGTTTTCCAAAGAGCCAGCCAGGCTGTACTCTAAGCTGCAGTGGAATAACAACACAAGGACATACCCACCCAGAGCTAAGACTGCAGAACACAGGAAGGACATATGGGAGAAAGAGGTGCATCACCCTCGTCCAGGACACTGGGCTCAGGATATTTTTTGACCTTAGCGTCTCTGTCCTTCCACCTCTCCTGACTAGCTGAGTCAAACCAAGTCAAGACAAACAGCACAAGTGTCTGTAAAGAGGCTCTAGTCTCTCCATTGTTCTACACACATGAGAGACAGAGATGAGCAGAGGAAGGTGAGCTGCCATGTGAGCAGAGGGAGAGATGAGCTGCAGGGGAGACAGGCTGCAGGCAGAGAGAGGTGTTGGAGCACAGGAGGAACAGTTGAAACTACAGTGAAAAGCAAGAAACACACATGTAAATAAGGACTGCAGTTAAGCCAATATTGTATTGAAGCACTGAACTGCTGTTTCTCAAGGTAAACTTGTTCTGGTTCTTTTCAGGCATGGCGACGCTGGGAATAGGACAGTGGTGTGAAGTCCTGCGGGGTGGTGCGGCAACACACGCCGGCGCACACCTGCCACTGCGTCTGCTGGAGAAGGGTTGTTTGTCAGGTTATATACAGTTTTACAGGAAATCACAGCAACATCAGAATGCAAAATCCACCAGAAGGTAGGAAACAAGCTTCCTGAACCCAAATGTGAACTAGGTGCGAAACCAGTGGGAGTGTGTCTGAGAGACCCAATCTGAAAGCTTGTGTAGTTACAATAGCAATGAGTTCCTATGATCAAGAAGGACACAACTTGTATTGGAAAGCCACAGACTAAAAAGTGAGAGTGGTTGGGGATAGGTATAGGTTGGGGGACAACCGGGCCAACAAAAGGTTTATTCACAGAGGTATGCTAAAAATGCAAAAGTTTGATTCTTGGTAGACACACTCAAATTAAGAATATACAAAGAATCATACTAAGATAAGACTAAAATTAGAAAGAAATAAAATATCTTCTTTTTATCATAACAGCAGGTCCATACAGAAAAGTAGGAACATATGTTGGAAATATGGAAACAGAAAACCATCCAGATGAGGATTCGGCTGAAGAGGTAAAGTAGAGAAGCAGAGGCCAAGAGAATATATGAGTTCTCCCAAAACACAGCCAGGGTTTACTTGGTGTTTATTTGGTGAATGCCAGGGTGTACTCCCATCTGCAAGGGAATCACCCACCCAGAGCTGTGGGTGTGGAACATTGGTAGAACATCTGGGAGAACGAAGCATCACACAACACCAATGCCAAGTGGCTGGTGGATATAAGAGCAGACCAGACCAACCTCCCAAAAACCAATAACCAGCCAACATCACAAGGGCAGACATCTAACAACAAGTCTCAGGCACGAAGG
The DNA here is from genome assembly GCA_034769285.1 of Lutjanus argentimaculatus. Taxonomy (NCBI): domain Eukaryota; kingdom Metazoa; phylum Chordata; class Actinopteri; order Lutjaniformes; family Lutjanidae; genus Lutjanus; species Lutjanus argentimaculatus. The sequence goes on from JAWZSL010000051.1 coordinate 763,961, forward strand.
GCTGGACAGCACCAGAAGCTAATGTAATCCACTCGCCTGGGAGCACATATGAATGAGCTGCTAACACCTGGCACTCACCCAGACTATGCGGGACAGGACCATCCTGATCACAAGGAACACCTTTGAACTACTGATGAATTACCTGCCTCTCCATGAACATGGAAACTCCTCTCAGGCATCATAGCACCTAAGCTGAGGCGCATGAGTCAACACATGAGAAGAAGAACATGGCTGTGGAAACACACCTCTGGAAGCCAACTCCAAGGCTGTTGCACAAGTCACCATCAACTGTGGCATACACTAAGGTGATGCACTGTTCCCACTGCTGTTCCCCATCAGCTAGATCATCACATAGAGTGGATATGGATGGAGATTCAGAAATGAAGTGACCATCACCCACCACCTATAAATGAAAGACATCAAGCTGTTTGCCAGGAGTGAATGAGACATCGACTCAGTGATCAACCCCACCAGGATCTATAGGAAGACATCGGGATGTCTGGATACAGACTGGATGAGTGTGGCTGCATGTCAAAGAGAGGGTAGGTGATCAGCACCGAAGGGGTGGAGTTACCAGAGGGCAGGACAGCAGACATACAGGACAGCTATAAGTACCTGGGTATACCACAGGCAAATGAGAACCATGATGAGGTGCAAGGTGCTGAGAAGCCCACTCAGTGGTAGGAATACGACCCAGTCAGTCAACATGTATGCCCTACCAATCATCAGATACCTGGCTGGAATGGCAAAATAGCCACAGAAGGAGATAACACACACACACACACACACACACTTTTATTTTTTGGCTATATTGCTGAAACATATATTACCTAAGACAGAATTACACTTGTAGGCAATGGAAAAGGAAGCATGGGGTAAGAAGCAGCAGACCCAGAGATGATCAAAAATGTGTGCATATCTTTCAACCAGTCAATCAGCTGAACGCTCTGCCACGGACCACCCCAGGAGGAGTGGAGGAGAGCAGGGATAAGAGCCATGGAAACCCAGCTTGGATTTAAAGGCTGCATCGGGCTAATGCCTGGTCAGAAAAATGAAACAGACGAAATGGGACTCAGGATGGCCAGGCAACAGGAAACCCAAGACTGTTGCACCCACACAGAGAGACTTCCCAGAAGTATCTGTTTCTATTATTCATCTGTAACCGCTTATCCGTGAGGGTCATGGGGGCTGGAGCCTATCCCAGCTGACATTGGGCGAGAGGCGGGGTACACCCTGGTCAAGTCACCAGTTCATCACAGGGCAGACACATAGAGACAAACAACCACTCACATTCACATTCACACTTACGGGCAATTTAGAGTCACTGCATGTCTTTCGACTGTGGGAGGAAGCCGGAATACCTGGAGAGAACCCACGCAGACATGAGGAGAACATGCAAACTCCACACAGAAAGGCCCTGCCGGCTCAGGGAGTCGAACTCAGGACCTTCTTGCTGTGTGGCAGCAGCGCTAACCACTGCGCCACCGTGCCGCCTGTTTTTTAAAATAATTGTTTGTATATATGTTGTAAGTGTGTAGCATGAGGGAGCTACAACTTTCTTCCGTGTATTTCTGTCTAAAGTAATCATAATCAATTACCTTGACATCTTGATATACATACATATATGTATATCAAGCAGTCTAACACCAATGTTGCTATTTAAACACAATGGCAACTAATACAGCTTTAAAGCAAGTGGTACAGCCCTAACATGTTCTGTATACCACCCTATGTTATATATAGTGTTCGCCCTCCATGGAGACAGAATAGAGGTGGAGTCTCTCAGTCCTCAGCCCATCTACTGGCCTCTCTTATCCCTCAATAAATAAAACCCCTTCACCTCCCAGCCTCTGCCCCATCTCCTCTCACTGCCTGGGCTTCCTTTTAAATCAGAAGAAGTTAAAAAATAGAATGAGAGAGACAGTATTTAATATGAAATGGGGAGAGAAAGTGAAGAGGGATAGATTACATATGGGCCACGGAGGGAGAACGAATAACAGCCAGAGAGAGAAAGAGGGGAAGCATGAGAGGAGAAAAAGAAAGGGAATGAAATAAGTCTTGTAGAGACAGACGTGCCCCCTCACCTACTCCACTCTTCTCCTCTGCTCTGTTCATAATTCTCCCGAGCACGCTGTGCGCTCCTTGCCTCTGATAAATCTTACATTATCGGAGGCCTACAGGCTCCTGCTGTGGCTGTTTCTTATCGGGCCTGACATGCTCAATCTCCCTAAGATTAGCTCCCCAAGCACCTTCACACACACACCTAGACAGCAGTAGTGGCAGAGTGTGCAACACACACACACACAAATACACACACACAATGAAGACTCCCAGAGGGCTGAGGACAGCTGCACAGGGACCAGAGCAGCAGTCCCTGGCAGGGGCAGGGGAAGGGAAGGCCCCACAGGTTAAGGGATCAGAGGTGAGGGGGTGCCAGGGAGCTTCAAGGGGAATACAATTAAAACATGGAGTGGATCAAACTGCTCTTTCAATGCCTTTGCTCCGTTTACACTGTTCCACAGCCCCATGGCAGGATGTCAAACTGTCTTTAGTCCTTGATTGTTGCTGCTGTTCATGGTATGAAATATCTACTCCTGTGGCCTGTATCACAAAGCATGATTAGTGTCCTAGCCAGCCATCTTTGGGCTTAACTCAAGTTTTCTGATATCACAAAGCTCCTAATAATAATAGTAATAATAATGATAATGATAATAATTGATTAATTGAGTGATTTATATAGCATCTTTCAAGTGATAATGATAATGATAATAATTGATTAATTGAGTGATTTATATAGCATCTTTCAAGGTATACAATGGCGATTTACAGAAACAAAACTATATAAATGTGAAGTGCAGTATATTTATGTGCCACTCCAGAACAGGTCAGCCTCAGAGGATCAGATTCAAACTTGTCAACATCTTGACTACTAGCCAATCAGATTACTGAAAAAAAGGAGTCATCATCTCTACAAGATCCAACATGGACAAAAGTACCAAGTTTACAATAAAGTGACAAATAATAAAGAGCAATTTATCAGTAAAATCCCTTTGCTTTCCATGATAATTATATCTGATAGGACAAAACATTTTTAGTCTGGGTTTAAACTTGCAATGGTGGTGCATGTAGATGCAGCGACTGGTAGCTCCTTCAAAACTCTGGCTTTATTGCTGAAACACATATTATGACAGAAAGGCACCTGTAGGCATTGGATAATGAAGTGTGGGGTTTGCATTAAATCAACAATAAAGTCTGCATCTTTTGAACATGCGGTCAGAACAGCTAGATGCACCACTGAGGAGAGTGGGGATAAAAGCCATGCTACAGCTAGGGCTGAAGGCTGCTCCTGGATAATGTCTGGTCAGGAAAATGAACTGGACGAAATGGGACTCAGGCTGGCCAAACAACCAGAGATCTGTTACCAATTATTATTAATTTAATAATACAATAATAACAATTTAATAATGAAAATAATAATAATAACAATAATAATAATAATAATAAGAGGAAGAAGAAGAAGAAGAAGAAGAAGAAAAAAGAAGAAGAAAGTTCTTCTTCTTAATTAATTATATAATATTGCATTATATGGCAGCAAGGTGTGGGGTGTTTGTTGTAATTTATAAAGATAGTGGAAGATCAGGAGAATAGTAATTCAGCCCTATCACTGAGGTCAGAAAACACTGCACAGCTCATGTGGAGTGAAAAACACTATGCCTCAAGTTTTTCACCACTGGGATCTTATTGCTGCTTTTAATACAGCTACTATGCATTCAATCAGATTAGCATGATGTGTGGAGTTTCCTTAATGTTCAATCTTCTGGCCTCACTTATTGAAGTAGGGGTAGAGAGTGAGGAAATTCATGCAGGAAAGGAGTCAGTATTTGGAGAACATGCCCTACCAGGTGAGCTACCTGGGTGCACCACATAAGGTCAAATTTATATACAGTATATATAAAAAAAAATAATAAAATGAAGCTGCTGCTATTATTACTGCTATGGTGGGAAAGTATGGTTTCTCCTGTTCCATAAGAAATTTACTTCATTTAGTGAGTCAAGAAGGATCTTTTTTTTTTTTTTTTTTAGCTGAGCCACCATCCATCAAAACGTCTGTGCACATCTCTGGTTTAGGTTTTACATATTGTAAGAGATACACTAAATATTTTGAGAAATGCAGAATGTAAATAAAATCATGACTATTTACAATGAAACCTTAACAGAGCACCTGTAAGTGGCCTTAGAAGGCAAAAGGAAGCCAACATACCTGTCACTGTATGCTGCTGCTGCAGTACCAGCTGGCTGAGCATATCTGTAAGCTGCATACCCTCCCTGAGAAGAGACAGAGGAAATCAGTATTCCCTCAGATTAGGAATCCAGAATCCAGAATTAAGGTACAAACACAACAACTGACTTTAGCTAAAGAATTCGATCAAATGCTCAAGACACTCAGTACAACATTATTTTCTTGATTGATCATAGAGAATATTTGACTTACGTATATTTCTGCCCCATAAAAGCCATCCTGGTAGACCACACTGTAAACAGACCATATGAGACATTAGGCATTTTTTTTTCAGCTTTTAAGTAAAATAAATGAAAGGCTGTTGATGAAATGATGTTTTAGTTGCGAATTTATCAACTAAAGAAATACAAGTACAATACTAGAACTGCAAGCAGTTATGAACGGGGGCCAAGCCTCCCGCGCGACTCGGCCCCCGGGCGTAGCGGAGCCCACGCAACGGCTCTGTTTCGTCACTGGGAGGCATGTTGCCGAGGTTTGCTGTTAAACGCTGGGTAAAACAAGGTTGCCCTGTCTCTCCCTTCCTCTTGCTGTAGTGGGAAGAGCACTGCAAGTGTCAAATGCTGAATATGTTTGTTGTAACAAGTCACGCCCACTTTGACCAAACATAACAAAATTTTATGGCTGGGCTCGGGAGCAAATCCAGATCACGCTCCCCGAATTTCGTGCGGATACGAGCAACTTTTTTGTCGCTTGATATTACCGTGTTTATAGCGCCCCCTATTGCCCAATTTGCACCAAATTTGGCACAGAGCCTCTGGTTGACCTCTGAGAGCGGTGTCTTGAGTTTCATGTCGATAGCTTTTACTTTGACAAAAATATGCAACAGTATGTGTTTTTTAGCTAGCGGAAAAATTTGTTTATTTATAAGTACCGCATTTTTTGGAGTAGCAAAATTCTTTTGATAACTTTTGATCAGGCCCATCTGGAGATTGTATGTGCAAAGTTTCGTGCTGGAGCGTAAACCCTAGGAGGAGTTCGAAAAAGTAGTTTTTTGACGTGTAGCGTCTTACAAAGAGAAATATACTGTGGGAGTGGGCGTGACCTATGTCAAAAATGCGGATCTATGTAGGGAACACGTGGATATAAAGTTTATGAAGATGTGATTTAAAATGTGGAAGTTACAGGCCAAAACGTGTTTGCGTCAGTTACAGCGCCACCTAGTGGAGTAGATGCACAATTTCTGGTATGGGCGGTCTGTGTGCTATTCTATATATACCTGTAAATTTCGCAGCCCTCAGCTTAATACTTGAGCTGAAATAAATGTTTGTTGTTTATCTCGTAATAAGCCACGCCCACTTTTAGCAGCCGTGATAAACTTCAAGATATGGCCTCAGGAGTGACCCAGCATCATGCCCACCAAATTTGGTAAAAATCGGTGTTTGCGTTTAAGAGATATAACGTTCCCATATTTGCAGCGCCCCCTAGTGGCCAACATTAGCCAAATTTGGCTCATACCCCCACAGTCACATGACAACCAATGATCTCACATTTGGTGTCATTAGCATTTACTTTGACCGAGTTATGCAACTGTTCGTGTTTTTATAGCTAGCTAGAAAATTTTATTCGTTAATAATTTGCGCATATTTTGACGGAACAAAATTCTTTTGATAACTTTAGATCGGGTCCAGCTGCCGAACGTACGTGCCAAATTTCACACTGATCGGACAAAACCCCAAGGAGGAGTTTGAAAAAGTAGGTTTTCCAGTTTTCGCGATCTAGCAAAAAAAAATTATAGGCGGAGATGGGCGTGGCCTAGGACAGGTGATTCAGGGCAATTCAGGGAATCTGTGGATATGAGGCTTTTGAATGTGCGCCAAAGGGTTTGGGAGTTATAGGCCAAAAGGCGTTGCCCTTGGTTATAGCGCCACCTGCTGGTGGACATATGTAATTTTTTGCGCCTGAGTTCCCTGCAGGGTCTGGACCAATCCTCCAAATTGCACCGCCCTCCCTTGCACGGTTTAGCCTGCAGCACCACTTTTATCAACGGAAAAATAAAAATAAGGAAAAAAAAAAAAAAAAAAATGTGAACAAAAACAATAGGGTTCCCAGCACTGCTGGTCCTGGGAATAGATAGAATAGATATTACTGCACTTCTTGCATTAGACACGTTGGCTCTGCGAATCAATTTTTATGACCCAAGCAATTAATGGTACGCGGACCCTATTGGATTTGCTTGGATTATTAGGGCCCGAGCACCCTAGGTGCAAGGCCCTATTGTTTTTGCTCAGACTGCCCAAAAAATGAATCGCATTTTTGGGGGCTTAAACATACTCAAAAACTCACCAATTTTGGCACACACATCAGTCTTGGTGAAAATTTACGTGTCATGTGGTTTTGGTTGGTGGGCGTGGCAAAATGACTTGGCCACGCCCTTTAAACGCCGCCATTACCCGCACGTTTCACCGATTTGCACGAAAATCGGTACACACGTAGATCATGCCCAGACGCACAAAAAAGTCTGGGGGACCCTATAGGCTAAACCCAACAGGAAGCCAGCCATTTTGAATTCCGTGGTCATTTTTGGCGTTTTCCACGTGTTGTATTTTAACGAACTCCTCCTACAGGATTTATCATAATGACTTCAAAATCACTGGCTACCATCTACACTGCTTTGTGATCAAAAGTTATTAAAAGACTGCGCTATCGTTGAAGGGCGTATCGGCTTTTTGGCGTCCAAGTTTGACGTTTCGCCATGAAACACGAAATCGCTATAACTTTGGACTACATTGTCCATTCCTCACCAAACTTCGCATGATTCATAATAGTCCCGCCCTGAAAACAGCTACATGACAAAATTCCGTGTTTGTCATAGCGCCCCCTGCTGGCGACAGGAAATGACATGTTTTACGCTGTGAAGTGCTGCTCCCAGCACACTGACCATATCCAGCTCAAATCTAGGTCTGAAAGGCCTTAAGACCTTGGCGATGCTACGTCATGAAGATTGTGACGTATCGTCAAATGGCGTTGCCCTGACAGCATGGCGAAGGTCAGCGTTTCACAGAACACAGGAAGTGACCCTGGCTTCAGTGTACTTGATCGAATCTGTCTGAAATTTCACATGCTTGTTAATGGTCCGGGTCCGAACATGTGCTATGAGTTTCGTCAATGGGCCTGGCCAAATGGCTTGGCCACGCCCTCTAAACACCGCCATTACCGCCACGTTTCACCGACATGCACGAAAATCGGTACACACGTAGATCATGCCCGGACGCACAACAATGTATCGGACAACCCATAGGCTAATCCCAACAGGAAGTCGGCTATTTTGAATTTTGTGGTCATTTTTGGCGTTTTTCACGCGTCGAATTTTAACGAACACCTTCTACGGGATTCATCAGATCGGCTTCAAAATTGGTGTGAACCTTCCAGGCTAGTTTGTGATTAAAATTTATTAAAAGATTCTGTTTCAGTTAAAGGGTGTTGCCATGAGTTGGCAGCTAATTTTGATGATTCGTCATGAAACAGGAAATGGTTATAACTTTGGCATACATGGTCAGATCTGCACGAAACTTAATATGTTTCATAATAGTCCCACCCTGAACACATATGCATGAGAAAATTCCTCAATTGTCATGGCGCCCCCTGCTGGTGGCATGAAATGTTATGTTTTAGACTTTGAGGTGCTGCTGCGCACATTTTGACCGTATCTCACTCCAATTTGGTGTGGAAAACCTTCAGACCTTGCTAATGCTATGTTGTGCAAGTCGTAACGTTTTTTCGACGGGCTTCGCCCTGACAGCGCAACATAGGTTGACGTTTCGTACAAACACATTAATGGCATTAACTTCTGTGTACACGTTCGCGTCGCCATGAAACTTCACATGTATGATAATAATCCCAGCCTGCATACATCTACATGAAACTCATGAGTCACAGTCATTGCGCAACCTAGTGGGGACAGGAAGTAACACACAATTGCTTCCTACTGTGTCAAAAGGGGGTGAAAATTCAGCACCTGATCCACCAGTGGGCCTCTGGTGACATGGTCGCGGCTGCAGTCGGCTCCGAGTGGCGCGGGGGTGCGAGGGCCCGTTCAATGCTGCTTGCAGCTTTAATTTTTTTTTTTACTTTTTCTTTTTTTTGCCATCTTCAATTACCTTTTAAGAGCTTAACATGCTTAATACTCCATGAAACGTGGCACAAAATTCAATCATGGTGAAAATTTACATACAATATGGTTTTTGACACGCATGAAAATCGGTACACACGTATCATGGCCAGACAAACAAAAAAGTCTCTTAGAACTATAGCCTAAACCCAACAGGTTAATTGTGGTCAAAGGTGGTCAATTTAGGTGTTTTCCACGTGTTGTATTTTAACAAACTCCTCCTACAGAAATAATCAGATTCACTTAAAAATCACTGTGTATCATTTAGACTACTTTGTCTTTAAAAGTTATTAAAAGACTAAACTCTGAAGGGCATGATGTGGAGTTTTGATGTTTCACCATGAAACAGGAAATTACCATAACTTAAGTGTAAATGGTCTGATCTACACCAAAATTCACATTTAATAAGAGTCCCAGAGAAGAAGAGAGAAGGTCAAGGGGGCAGGACAATGAAGAATTTCTCTTTCTCTTTGCTGTTTTATGTTGGCTTGAGTTTTGAGAAGTTTGAGAGGAACTATCCAAAGAATTTGGAAGCACAACTCTTTCTGGGGGGAAATCTGTACTCTTCAGTATACAAATAACCTCTATTTAGTTGTTTTTGTAACAAAATGGGAGTTGTGTATTAACAAGGGACAGGTGTCTTGATGTACTCTGCAGACAAACCATCTGGGCTTGTGCTGCTTTTCTCTCCTTATTCAATGGAAGCATTCGCTCAATATTGAAGATTTGTGTGATGCACATCGCCATGTGTTTATACTCATGGCGCTACAATGCTCACTGCTGCTCCATGTGGCATTATGTCAATACTGCTGCCTGACATTTCATTATTTATTATTTGTTTTACAAAATATAAGTAGTTATAACAGCTTTTGATTGAACTAGCAGCACACCCGAAGACCTCTCAGAAAGTTCTTCAGTCGGGTGGGCAGAGGGGGTCTGGAGGAGGGAACCCTCTTCATTGGAAGACAAGTCCTCCTCATTGGAGGTATCGCTGGGATGAGCTGGGCAAGCCCTCTGGCTGGGGCCCCTAGACACAGAAGTGCACTGGCACAGTTGGTCATGGTGTTGCCGGTGGAAATCAGCAATGAGCTGGGGGTCCAAAATGTGGTGAGCCAGGACCCAGGACATCTCTTCTGGACTGTACCCCTCCCAGACTACCAGGTACTAAAAACCCCTTCCATGGCGTCAAGAGTGGAGCAGGCAGCGGACCGTATAGGTGCGGCCCCCATCGACAAGTCAAGGAGGTGGGGGAGGTGCAGTGGCAGGCACAGGGGACTCTACCGAACCAGATTGACCCTGGAGAAGTGGAACATGGGATGGATGCGCATGGACTGTGGGAGCTTGAGTCTCACAGCCTGATGACCAATGAACTTGGGGCCCAGCTTCTTCAACTCCACCTGTAGAGGCAGGTCTACGGTGTAAAGCCAGACCGACACAGTAGGTGGGAGCTTTGGAGCAGTGCCAGTTAGCAGAGGTGGAGTAGCAGTTGGCGGAGTGGAGGAGAGTGGCCCTATATGGATCCAGGTCCAGCAACAGCATTGAATGTAGGCCTGGACCGAAGGGCAGGAGGCCTCTTTCTACTGGGCCGTGAAGAGTGAAGCTTGGAAACCATGGACACACTGGAAGGGAGAGAGTCCGGTGGCAGAGCTGAGGAGGGTGTTGTGGGCATATTCGACCCACAGTAGCAGCTGAGACCAGGCTGAGGGGTTCTATGAGACCATGCACCATAGGGCTGTCTCCATTTCTTGGTTCTTGCGCTTGGTATGGCTGTTGGACTGTGAATGGAACCCTGATGATAGGCTAACGGTGACTCCAAGCAGGTTACAAAACTTCCTCCAGCAGACTGAAGCAAACTGGGGGCCTGGGCCAGACACCACATTGACGGGGAGCCCGTGCAGCCAGAAGACATTTTGAAGGATGAGATCAGTGGTCTCCTTAGCAGACGGCAGCTTGGGCAGGGCCAGGAAGTGGGCCATCTTGCTGAAGCAGTCCACCACAGTCATGATCACTGTGCTGCTGCCCAGTGAAGGAAGACTGGTGACAAAGTCCAGGGAGATGTGGGACCAGGGACAATCAGGGACCAGGGAGTGAGGGCTTGTACTGGTTGCAGACTGGGTAGGCATTCACTAACTCCCAGGTATCATCCTTCATCGTGACCCACTAGAACCGTTGCTGCAGGATGCTCTTGGTGCATGGGATCTCGGGGTGACAGTAAGTCTAGAGGCATGGGCTCACTGGAGGACGTCTGACCTCAGTGCCTGGGGAACAAACAGGTGATCAGGGGACAGTTGCTGAGGCCAGGTTCATCCTCCAGGTTGGCTCTGACTTTCTCTTCTGTCTCCCAGGTGACAGCACCGACCAGGCACAGTGCAGGGGGGATGGTGTCTGGTGTCTGCCCCCCCCCCCCCAGTGAGTCCCCAGGCAGTAGAAGAGGATGGAGTTGAATCGGATGAAGAAAAGGAACCAGCAAGCCTGCCAGGACTTGAGTCTTTTGGTCGTGTGGATGTACTCAAGGTTTTTATGGTCTGTTGATACCAGGAACAGGAGCTTGGTCCCCTCGAGCCAGTGGCACCACTCCTCCAATGCTAATCTTGACCACCAGAAACTCCCAGTTCCCAATGTCATAGTTCATCTCGGCCAGTGACAGATGACAGGAGAAGAAGGCACAGGGGTGGACCTTATGGTTGGAGGCCATGCACTGTGAAAGCATGGGCCCCACCCCTTCATCGGAGGCATCCACCTCCACCACAAACTGCTGGTCAGGGTCTGGCATCTGGAGGATGGGAGCAGATGGGAAGCAGATCTTTAGTTCTTGGAAAGCCCCCTCCAGCACTGGGCTCCAGCAAAAGGGAACAGAGGAGGTCAGAGCTGTGAGGGGGGCGACCACCTGTACCCCCGGATGAAGCACCAGTAGAAATGGGTGAACCCCAGAAACCGTTGGACCTGCTTCTGGTGTCTGTTTTGTGAGAGTACTTGGATTGAAGTTGTTCAAATGAGCTAAGTTGCCCATTGACATATACATCTTTTATGCTAACAATACCTAAACAGCTCCACTCTCTGAAGGCAGTTTCCATGAGAGATGGTAAAAAGGCATGATTCTGCCAAATTGGGGCATGTACCGAGGTGTTTGGGAGCACAAGGCATTTCTTAATTTGATTCCAGATCCTCTGCGCATTTGACAAAATGAAATGCTCCTTCCCATAAGCTGCAGGAAGCCTTGGGGATGAGAAAAGGAGAGCAGGGAGGGAAGTCTTACTGGTTAGATTCTTTTCAATGGCCAACCAGGGAGGCAGGGTAGGCCCGTTCTCCCTTTCATATCCATACTGCCAGTAAACCATTACATTGGCAGCCCAGTAATAATGCAAAAAGCACGGCAAACCCAGGCCTCCGAGTTCTCTCGATTTCTGAAGGTGGCTTTTAGAAATTCTATGTGCCTCATATCCCCAAACAAATGGCATGATAATGGAGTCAATAAGTTTAAAAAAGTATTTACGGATGAAAACAGGGACATCCTGAAATAAATAAAAGTTTGTTCAACTTTGTGAAATTTAATTTAAGGAGGGCCCCTGCTTTTTTGGGTAAACTCACACTTCTCTGGATGTGTTCTTTGTGGGACTTGGAGAAGATAAGGATATCATCAAGGTATACAAACACACGTCCCGTTGTTCACACAGGCCTGGAAGACTGCAGGGGCATTGGTCAGACCGAGGGGCATGACGAGATACTCGTGTCCAGTGGGGTGTTGAACACCATCTTCCCCTTGTCCCCATCCTGGATTTGGACCAGGTGGCAGGCGTTGTGAAGGTCGAGCTTGGAGAAAATGGTAGCCCACCGAAATAGCTCAAAGGCGGTGGAGGGGGGTAGTGGGCTCCCATTCTTGATGGTGATGTCGTTCAGGCTCCCGTAGACTATGTAGGGCCTCAGAAACTTGTGCTTTTTCTCCATGAAGAAGAAGCCTGCCCCCACCAGGGACGAAGACTGATGGATGATGTCAGCGGCCATTGAGTCATTGATATACATCTCCATCACCTTTCTTTCAGGAGTACAGGCATCACTTGGGTGCAGATGTGGCAGGCTGCGGGTTTATGGCACAGTTGCAGGGGCAAGGTTGCAGAAAGGTGGCCTTGGCTTTGCTGAAGACCTCCTTGAAGTCCTGGTATTCAGGGGGCATCCTGGCCATGTCCGGTTGGCAATGGTAGTGGGAGCCCACTTAAGAGCAGAGGCTTTTTTCAGGCAGACGTGGTGACAAGATGAGCTCCACCCCAGGATGGCCCCAGTGGCCCAGTGTATATAAGGGTTATGGTGGTGGAGCCAGGAATACCTGTGGATGAGGGGCAACTGCTGGGACTGCAGGACGTGAAACTGGATAGTTTCATAGTGGTTGCCAGACAGGGGCATATGCACCGGTGTTGTCGTGTGGGTGACCATGCCCAAGAGTTGGCAGGAACCAGGCATGGAAGTGGGACCCGCTCAATCCCCAACTGATCGATGAGCTCCTCATTGATGAAGTTGACGTCCGCCCCGGAGTCGATGAACGTGGCAAGGGTGTGGGACCCACCTGCCAGCAGGAGCTTGGCGTGGCTTATGAGCCTGGAAGTAGGGGAGAGTCTTGTCGGGGTTTGACTCACCAGTAATTTCCCCTCTACTGGTGCATCATGCCAACATTCACGTTCTCCAGAGTGAGGCTAGTGCATCCCAGTTGCATCGGCACCAGGGTTTCCACCCGGGGCTCAGGTCCGACTCTTGGTGGTGTGGGGGCTGGTGGCTAGGGGGCTGACAACAAGGCCGGGGATGCAGGCTGAGTGAGGGCTATGGTCACCTGTTGCACCTGAGCAGCTAGCATGGCTAACGCCTACTCGAAGGATACTGCTGACTGCCTTGCTTCCGTGCTGGCAGCCGACATCATTGTCTCGTGCTGCTGGAGGATGCCCTCCACCCTCTCAAGATGGCTTTGTGGCACGGAGGTTGGTGCTGGGTCCATTTCTGGCCAGTCTGTACTGTAATGGGTGTTGACTGAACACACTAGCAGCACACAGGCACAGAAAGACCTTTGGTAATGACCTTTATCAAAACACAGGCTGAACAGGAACTTAAGCAGATTAAGCAGGTAATAGTTTGTAACTTGTGAAACAGTCTCTGAGGTTCAGGCTTGAAAGATGAATCAAGCCAAACTGGGAAGTGGGACCATGAGTGGTGACGTGAGCACACAGACCCAAACAGTTTTGTTCAGCGGGAGGCAATGGTACCAGGAGTGAGCAGGCAGGAGATGAGGTCGATGAGGTGGAGGGTCCGGAACCAGACGAGCAGTCAGACGAAGCAGACAAGCAGATGAGGGACGAGCAGGAGGATGGTCGAGGCCAGGCGGAAGAGTTGGAACCAGGTGAGTGGTCAGAGAGGGCAGACGAGCCGACAGGGGACGAACAGGAGGTAGGTCAAGGCCAGGTGAGGGATTGATGACCCGGCAGCTAGGTACACAAAAAACGCTCACACAGGAACACGTGGTGACACACAATGACAGTCTCTGAGCCACAGTCAACTACAGAACAGGAACCAAGGACACTAAGGAAGATCTCGTGGTCAGGTACAGAAGGATGGTGTGTTTACCGGGAGACAGATGAAGCAGGCAGTTCAGAGGCAGGCAAAGTCGGCAATGGGGAATCAATCTGAGATGAACGCTGGAAAGTCTTCCATGGGGTCAAAGAACAATCTGGTAGCGAGTGAGTGAACTGGAGAGGCTTACATACCAGGTTGATTGGCTGATGAGCTGCAGCTGTGAGACCAGGTGGAGTGGAGTGGGGTTACTAAGTGGGAGCGGCTGGCAGGTGGAGTGAGGCAGAGGCGGGGTGAGTGAAAAACTACTGAAAAGCAGAGGAGCTGAATGCAGATTGTGACAGTAGTATTAGTCTATTAAATTTTAACCATAAACTATTAAGAGCTAAATCAAGGAAAATATATTTGTATTGCCACCAGAGAGTACTCACCATTCTTCCATTCTTCGTCTTCTCCTGCCTTTACTCTCCCTGTCTTCATCTGCATTTCTCTTCTTGTCATTTTTCCTTTCAACCCTAACACACTTTATCTGACATCTATTTGCTTTGTCTCTCCATGTCTCCCCCTTCACGTTCACTAGGTCTCTCACTCTCTCTGAGGCAGGCCTACTGGAGTGTGCAGGCCAGGTCATAGCTGTCCATTCACAGCCCAATAAAGAATGACACATTAGAAAAAAGAGAGACAAATTTGGCCATTCTGGAATCAAAGTGCAATTTTCTGCTCTATTAGAAGGCAGCCTTTCTGTTTTCCACTCACCATTCTCCTGTTATGGTATGTGTGTGTTTGTGTGTGTGTTAGCTTCTGTGTTTGCGTACTGCTGTGAATTAGATTTGTGCAGTAGCGTGCTTCCAGTCTTGGAGACCTGTCAATACACCGTTTATTTGATTATGTTGTGTGTTTGTTTCAGTTGTATGTGTGTGTGTGTGTGTGTGTGTGTGTGTGTGTGTGTGTGTGTATGGATACTCACGCTCCATAGGCAGGGATAGGTGGAGGAGGAGGTGCAGCACGGAACGTGTTGTAGACGGCACGACCCCTCCCTCGCAAATGGGTCCCTCTATAGGCCACGGCTGCTCCTGTACTTGGGTATGGAAACCCTGTCACTGAGAGGAACACATCCAAACACACACACACACGCACAGGTAAAAAGAAGGACAACATGTTACATCACTAATTTTAATATTTTTTGTTGCGATAAAATCACTCCAAAACATTGAAATCTAATTGAAAACAAATCCCTTGAAAATGCCAAAACCAAAATTGTGTTAGTCCATCTCTGTCTGTGGTTCTCAGTTCCAAGCCCATTGGTTATACAGAAGAGATTAATCTTAAAAAATGAATCACAAACATACAGTTTCATTTTTAAAAAAGCTCTGTAATCCACTCGATCAGCTGCTTACTGTAGGTTTTGGCAAGCATTACTCAAAGAGGAGGAAATGGTGCAGCATTTGTTGAGGACTATTTTTAATAGCACACTTAGGGTTAAGGTTAGTAAGAAAAAAAATTCTGCTGCAAAATATTTGAAATTAAGGTGTGAGTGATTTAGAAGTTAACACAATTTGTACTTCATTGTAGTCACTCAAATGGTTTGAGGTGGGTTAGCAGTTCATAGGAGGAGAGTTTGGATTATTTGAATTGGGGTTTTATGATGTACATATCCACAGTCGACATGCACCTAGGTTGGAGAACAGCAGGAGTTTCAGTGTAGGTAGGTAAGCAATTTATTGCAGTGTGTTTTCACCACTTTACCCTCCCCTCTCACAGCCTTCTAAAATGGGAAACTGTTGGCAACCACAGAAGTACATTGCTGAAGACCACACAAAGTGAAAGTTAGCCAACAACTTCCAGAAATGCTATGGGCCTCTCTAGGCCCGAGCTCATCTGAGATTGACTGATGGAAAATGGAAAAGTGTGCTGTGGTCTGACAGGTCCACATTTCAGATTTTTGGAAATCATGTCCTCCATGCTAAAGAGGAAAAGGACCATCCAGATTGTTACCAGCACTAACTTCAAAAGTCAGCATCTGTGATGGTATTGGAGTGTGTTAGTGCCCATGGCATCATGGGTAACTGTCACATCTGTGAAGGCCCCATTAATGCTGAAACATACATACAGGTTTTGGAGTGACATACAGTATGCTGCTATCCAGATGTCTTTTTCAGAGACGTCCCTGCTTATTTCAGCAAGACAATGCCATGACACATTCTGGACATGGTCCAACAGCGTGGCTTCGTAATAAAAGAGTTCAGGTACTAGACTGTCCTGCCTGCAGTCCTGACATTGAAAATGTGTGGTGCATGATCAGGCAATATAAAGTATGACAAGAGACCCTGGACTGTTGAGTAATTGAAGTGCCATATCAAGCAACAATGAAGAATTTAGTTTTCAAAACAGTTCCCAAACAGTTACTGAGTGTTACACAGTGGTAAACATGCTCCAGCACAAACTTTTTTTGGAATGTGTTGCAGGCATCAAATTCAAAATGAGTGTATATTTAAAAAAACAACGAAGTTAATAGGCATGAACATTAAATATCTCATCTTTGTACCGTATTTGATTAAAGGGACATTGTGTAGGAATTACATCCATCTAACGTTGAAATCGTGTTTCGCATTCAAACGAATAGTGCACTTTAGCGCCTCACTTTTTCAAACACGTATTGCAACAACGGTAGCTGCCGTGTATCAAAAAGCCTAGACAACACTGATGAAACCATGTCATCCAATACTTCATGGAGTGTTCACTCAGGTGAAGAGGTTCGTGATTTCATAAATATTGCAAACTGCATCGCATCATTAGTGTGAGTGTGTATAGGCCAAAAAAAAAAAAAATGTTACCCTGTAGCAGCTAAGTTAGGATGTAGCTACAATTTGATAACAAACACAAACAAATGTTACCAAAGTGCTAATATTGCTCTACAACATGCTAGATCCTTGGAACTATGTACTAATTAGTCGGGTTATATTATCCATTTACATTTTGATGTGCGTACTTATCAGAGATCATCATTGGGTGATTCAACGCCCTGCAACGGTATTGAGAGGAAGAGGGAGAGGATCTGGTTTTACTCCTCTGGTGGAACTGTATGTTTACGTGGTTTCAGTAGCTTTCATAGTCGCAGTAAACGCCGGCTTTCAGTCACTGTAAAGCCAGACTAAAAGCCGGTGGGAAGGCTTTATAAGCTGGCATTTACTGTGACAAAAAGCTGGCGTTTACCGCGACTCTGAAAGCTACTGAAACCACGTAAACATACACTTCTGTACCAATGAGGCTGGTGTATTTTAGCAGGATCTACTGTTATGCTGCCTATGGTAACGAGCAACACTGTCTAACAAAACCGAATGAAAAAAGTTAGCTTTAGGCTAATTTAGGCAGTACAGTTGACTTACTTGTCGAGGAGAAAGCTGGCAACTTCAGCGTCCCTTTTAAAATCTTTCTCCTTCATGAGCTCCCCACTGGGGAAGGCTAGCCCGATGCTAATCCTCTTTTTTTTAATGCTCCGGTCACGCTGCCTTCTAAGTTCCCTTTTTTGCTTTCTTGGCAATGGTGAAACCGTCTCCTGCGCTGCTGCTGCATATGCATGGTCCTGCATTATGCTGCAGTAGTGCAGATTTTCAAACTTGCCGGGGTAGTAAGCCTCTCTCGCTGATCTTCTCCTCTGGTGTCTCAATCACTCTGTGCTGGCTCGCAGGGAAAATGCGTAGTTATTCCGTGGTGGTGCTATTTGTCCCTTGCCGGCAGCTGTAGTTTCAAGATGGCAGACCGTCATGGCGCTTCCCTACCGGCTTACCCGTAGCATGTATAAACAAATCTAAAATTCTTCGCTTACGAGAATGTGTCAGATTATTAGCGGAGGTCATAATACACCAATGATAACACATATATAAATGCAGATATCTATTTTGGCCAGTAAACAACAGAAAATGTTACACAATGTCCCTTTAAATATAGGTCGAAAAGTTTTTGCAAATCATGCATTCAATTTTTATTTATGTTTCACAGCTTTCTGAATTGGGGTTGTACATGGATTACATTTAAACCTTTACATTTAATGTGTGGTCACACGAAAATTTAATCTCTTTGTAAAATTGCTGCACACATGACTTACTCTTTTAATATTTGCCCTATTTGCCCAGGGTTTTAGTTCACTAGCAACAAAGACTGGAGGAGATCTCCACTCTTGTGCCTTGCACATTTTAAACGTTGGAAAACTCAAAGCCTCTTTTGAGATTACGGTGAAAATACAGTAGCTCACAAACCACTCATAATTTGAAACTAGGAAAATTTTAAAAAAGTAATCTATGGATTTCCACAAATTAAAGAATATTTTCTAAATGAACACCAAGGTAGTGAGTCTTAATTCAAGTCTAAATTCTCAATTCCACCTGCAATTGTAATGTGACAAGAACAAGTTGACAGGATAAAGGAGAATATAAATAAGGATGGAAGCATTCATATGATGCAGGAGAAGGGGGTGTTCCAGTGTGGGAGAGAGCTGAGCTGGCAGAGATAGCAGAGAGGCACAGAGGCCTGTGTGGAAGCTTGCCTCAGTGGTTGGCAGCTGCGACACAAAGCAGATGGCTTGTATTGTTTGGAGTGGCAGATCCACCTACAGCCATGCTTCATCATGTATACACACACACACACACACACACACACACACACACACACACACACACACACACACACACACACACACACACCCCATGAGGGTCACCCTTATTGGCACGAGGTGGTAGGGTGATGGAGGTGAAGGTTCCTGTGTGACCTTCAGTTAACAGGGGAGCACGGTCTTCACACATACACACACACACATGCACACACACAGTGTGGCCTGGAAGTCATGTACTCCAGGACCCAGCTCTTATTATCCTCAACATTCAGTCTCTACTCTCTTCATTCTCCTCATGTCTTTTGCAGTGGCACATTTTATACCCAACATAATAATGATGATTCTGGTGTGCAAAATAGATCAAATGTGCAGCAAAGTTGAAAAAAATGTACAAGTACATGATACACATGCATGCATTAAAACTCAACGAGTCCCTGCATGTCCTCAAAAATTTAGAACAGACAACAGGAATAATGTTTAAATTTTTCTTTTTTATTCTTTATATATAATGTTTTTCCATGACAACAGTATTGCATGCAAATGCTGCAGCGGGTAGCTCCTTCAAACTCCTCTAGTTTTCTCTTTTAACCTTTAATTTTTATCTGTGCAAGCATAAACCTGGAGAGGATCATGTGAGAGTGTGATCACTGGACCTATAGCTTGTCTGCAGCTAATCTCGAATCAGCCTTTGTGCACATCCATGATAGTATGCTGAAGGACCTCCGTGCTTTGTTTTCAGGTGATCCCATTCATCCCAGGTCATCCCATTCTTGTGAACGCAATATCTCAAGAATGTCTTGGGGAAATTTTTACAAACTTGACACAAATGTTCACTTGGATTCAAAGATGAACTAATTAAATTTTGGTGGTCAAAAGTCAAGGTCACTGTGACTGGAGTGGAGACCTTGATGTATGCTGATGACGCAGTTATTTTTACACATTATATTGCCTTTGAATTTTGTTTCCCAACATAAAGGATTAAATGCTTCTTCAAAACCTTCTGTGCTTATAGCCAGGAAAACAATTCTGGTGGGGAAATAGTGAATTCTTAATTGTTTTATTGGTCTAAAAGTAGTCAAATTTAATTATAGCCAACATAAAAAATTCTGCTATGGAAAATAAGACTATTAGGTTGGGGCTCACAGCAGATGCTTTGTGCACTTCTTTCTATCAGAACTTGCTAATTGATTTATACATACCTACATATAACTGACAAAAGCAAATCGACCATCAGTCTGAAGAACACTGGTCATTTCTTACCTGTATAATATTTTTTGCACTGAACAGACTTTAACAGCACAGCAGAATTTACACTTCCTAAATATATTCACATTTCCAGACGAAAGTTGTTAGTGAGATGTATGAATGATGCTTAAGCTTTTATGTTATGTATAACACATTTTAACATCCTCATATTAAAGGTAATAATCTAACATGTACCCATAATGATACATTGTTGAAATCATCTCTACAGTCCCATCCTGACTGACATCACCATAGATTGTCCTCCAGAACTATGTGTATTTTTTATCTTCAAGATATATTCTGAACTACATGCTGTGCATTCCAGGTGTTTAATAGGGTGTATTTTAAACATGTAACAGTGTATAATTTAGGCCTATGTAACTGTGCAGACTATAGCTGGTATCATGCTTTCAGTCTGAATGACTGTGATAAACAGAAGGGTAAAAAACATCCCTGCAGAGAATGTTTGATATTGACTGAAATGTTATTTTAAAGGGGAATGTGCAGAAATGAGAGAAGCAGAGAATGGAAAGTCTTATGGTCTTCTTTACATGGAGACATGATCTTTCAAAATAAAATAGCCTGATATTAATATTCCACTGCAATTATGCAAAGTGTAAGTGTTCCTGTTCACAGTGAAAGTTTACAATCCATCACTGTGATGCATTACTAAATTAAGAAATCTTAGGAGTTGTTTCTGTGGTGTTTGAAACTCAATTAATTAAATGAGCCAAAACTGGTTATGGAAAAAAAATAGTTCTTCTGAAATGTGGTGCATTTAACATAATCTGACCTGTAACCTTAGTTAACCTTAATCACCTTAAGTGATCAGTGGCCAGTTTTCAAACGAAAAAAAGCAATCAAAAATTCCATAAAATGCCAGAGAAACGGAGGTTTCACATCTTGTGTGTTACTGCAAATTTAGAGTAACTACATAAATTATTGATAATATATGTTTAAAGTTCGTTCTGGTTACAGTTTGTGAGCATGAGTTGTCTGTCAACAAAAGTAAATAAATAAACTGATACCCAGCCAGCTGTGAGTGCACAGCTTAACCAAGACTCGTGTTAATTATAATAAGTAGTCAAAAAGTAAAACTTAAACTCATCATTTTTGATTAATAGGAACTTTACTGGACATGAAATAATGTTTACATACTTAAAATTAATCAGTTATGTACTGTAAAAAAGTTGAGAAACTAAACATTTTCAGGCATCTGCATTCAATAGATTTTTTAGTTTTGATTCAAGCTCAAACTCTCAAAACTCAAAGTTTTGAAATAAACTAAACAGAGCTTTGGCTATTTCATAAATTGCTCACCATAAATTATGAACCTTATTTGTTGTTGTTTGGATGCTTGACAATTGGTTGCAAATAAAAATATTATATTATTAATCATTATTCACTTTCACTTCAAAGAGTTTACTCAACATTATTGGAAATGCACATTTTTAAGGTTTCTAAAGTAAATTATGTAAAAAAAAAAAACAAAACAAAAAAAAAAACATTATTAGTTGGTAAAACTTTTTCAAAACTTAAGAGTTTGGGTTGTGCTCAGAACTCTAAATCTATAAGTAAACTCAATTTAGTAAATTGCCTTGAAATGTTGAATTTCTCAACTTTTTTGTTTTTACAGTGTGTAAACATATTTGAGTTGCCCTAATCTTTTTAATTTAACTGTAATCATGTAACACTAACTATTTTAAGCTGCGATAAACTGTGATAACCTCAACTGATTGCCTCATTTTTTTCCGAGTTTTGCTAACTTATGTGGGTTTACAGCGCAGGACACTTGTATGTATACATAACAGTTAAGTGTAATGTTGAACCTTCAACAACTGATGGTCAGCCCGCTGTAAGCTCAAACAGATGGATGCCTTAAAAGGAA
Source organism: Lutjanus argentimaculatus (assembly GCA_034769285.1). Lineage (NCBI taxonomy): Eukaryota > Metazoa > Chordata > Actinopteri > Lutjaniformes > Lutjanidae > Lutjanus > Lutjanus argentimaculatus. Next base: position 785,661 of record JAWZSL010000051.1, read on the forward strand.
TCCAGTTAAATTCCAGACGCACTGTATCACCTCCCGATCACCTTCAAACCTCTGGGAGGCCTGTTCATGGATGACTACACCTACTGTCTGCAGCAGCAGAGACAAACACAACATGCCCCACTGTAAGAGCTCAGTCTCTCTGTCCCCTCCATCCACCTGTCTCTCTATCAGTCCTCAGAGTGATGGAGATCCCCTGCCCTCTGTGTCACCTTTGCCCACTCTAATTAGTCAGACAACGGCATTAATACGCCACATTGGCAGCATTGGTGATATATCCAGAGTAAAAGACCAATTTCCCCCAAGTTGCCCCCACCTTCCCTCTCTTTTTTAATATTAGACATCCATCCCTCTATGTGTGTGTACATGTGTGCCAGCAGGTATATGGTGTGTGTGTGTGTATGAATATGAGTGAGCATGAGGACACGTGTATGTACATGTTGTTAGTGGTGTGATGTATATGAATACAATCTGATGATGAGCTATGGCTTGTGCATGCTACAGCGCTGCTGTAATAACCCATGAATCATGGCAGGGCCTCTGCCTGACAGCTAGCAGGCCCTTAAAACAAACATCTACTGATACACACACGCACACAGACTGCACTCTGAGGCTGCATATGTACATACAGTCCTCTACATACTACATTGCAAAACTGAGGTTGCAAGATATTAGTTTGAATTACATTCATTTTCAGTTAGCAGATACACTCAAATGGCACAATGGCATCAGCTGGAGTTACAGAATGAGCTGCAATAAAAGTCGAAGCATTTCAGGAAAGGCCATTTTAAAATACATTTCACAGAAATAGTTTTCCATAAAGATCACACTCTGTCATGTGGAGTTGAAGGGATTACAAATGCCATATCTGATGCATTTGGATAGTGCGAACATACTGTACTGTAATTCATGGCAAAACTAAACAGAAACCTCTTCTAAGAAACTAGTTACTCAGTAACTAGTGTACTAGGGTACTAGTACTAAGTAGGTGCTAATATACAATTGGACAGTTGTGGGTCATAGAATTGGCTGGGCAAAGGGTAAACTGGGCAATATAACTGTGTCTTTCTATACGAAGACATTCCATTTAAATATTAATATACTGTATAACATCATTTTTATTTTAGCATTCTTTCATCAAAACTAATTTAATGATTGTTTATAAAACAATTATTATAAAATATTCAATATAATGGTGAACAGTGGATTTTCTTTTCTTTCTTCCCCACAACATTGATGAAACTGAATCTTGGCCCAAAAACATGTGCATATGCTTTCAAATAGTGTTAAATTTCACTTCATTTCATACAGACATGCATTGTGTTGTTTGTGAATTTCCCCCAGGCATCAATAAAGTCTCATCTTTTGTCACAGCCACAAAACAAATAAAGCTGAAAATGTTGAAGAGCATGGCTACAGTCATACTACTGTATTAAAATGCCCATGACAAATCATTGCTTGCCTTTTAAACACCCCAGATTGATTCAGTTAGAAAAGGCGGGGTTGATAGCTGACAGTGATCTGGGCCGGCCTTGAACCAATGACGGTGCACCAATAAGACAAAACCCAGAGTTGATCTAATGTCGCCCTTCCAGCTTGCAAATTTTTCAGCATATGTTAAAAAGTCCCGAGCCACTTGCCTTCTTACTTCCCTGCCTGCATTTTGCATTTTAATCTTATTTGTTGTGTTCTGGAGAGCTGCTCTGCCAGGCTCTGCATAAACCAACTCACATCTCACACACACACACACACACACACACACATGCATTTGTCCTGCTTTGCATATACTCAGTCTAGGACACAGTCAATCAATCAGTATTACATTTCCCTCATTGTCCTTCATGCCCATGCAGCCTATTTTACTCAGTCACCCGAATACACACACACGCACACACGACCAATTTCTCTGTCTGTGATGCACACACCATCCACACAGAACGAGGCTGTTATGCAAACCCTGATCAAAAAACATTAGAGGAAGTCTGGTCTCCCTTAGACCTAGCTTCCTTGTATTGTATGTGTGTGTGTATGTAGATGCCTAGCTGTCTTGTACTAGAACACTTATTTACCTGACCTGAAGACAGGTCTTTATTCAAGAAAGGCTATTACTAGAGACAGGCCTTTATTTCTGATTTCTAGGTCTTTTTTTAGTTTATAAGCATTTTGTTTTCCTACAGTATCTGCTCATAGTAATCAAAATTACTGAAAACATCATTAAACTTGTGTTTAGAAAGAGATTATGATTTTGGTTTTAAAAAGTTGACAATGTCTTGAAGCATGAGACAAAACGTTTTTACTTAGTTAAGATTTAATTGAATGCACAGTCTCTCCAACCGCAGTTGAACCCCTGTCTGCAGTATACAAATCATGTGCTTTGTAGGCCCACCACCACCACCACCACTGACTGCCTCCACAGGGTAAATACACAGAGCACTTCACTAAATCAAAAAACACTGTCAGCATAATCCAGACAGCAATTACATTTTAATATTTGTATTTTGCAATATGCATTTATAGTACAATACATTAGTGATGTACTGTAACATGCCTGCTTTTTCTAAACCAAACATCTTAAAGTTTTAGGAGCCACTATGTTTATTTAATAACAATATAGAATTACTTTAACTTGGCCTTTAGTTTTATTTAGCGTGAGTACAGGAAGTAGAGGTTGAGATCTGTGCCCAAACCCAACAGGGCCCGACGGATTCCGATCGGGTTGGGCCTTATTTCTCACATATTTCACTTTCATTTTTCTCCCCAATTTAGACATTGCCAATTCCAATTGCCCGCATGTATTGTCCCTGTCACTGAAAACTCCTACTGTTTGGTACATAGAGGGAAGCTTGTTGAGAAAATTGTTGTAAATGGCTGTAATTGGGTTTGGGCTGAAATATGCTAATTAGGTTGAGGTTCAGGTTGGTTTCGGACAAAATTTTGTTGGCACCAGGCCACGGCAGGCTCAACTTTTCAGGCACGGTTAAAGTGCAAACAGGGTGGCGGACGTTTAGCTCAGTTGGTAGAGCGTCCAACCCATGTATGGAGGCTGTCAGTCCTCTGCAGTGGCCACTGGTTTGGCTCCTGCCTGTGGCCCTTTGCTGCGTGTCATCCCCTCTCTCTCTGCCCCGTTTCCTGTCTACTCTCTAGCTGTCCTGTCAATAAAGGCAAAAATGCAGCTTTTATTTGAGAATTCATAGAATCTGTGAGTGTGTCTATGAGAATGTAGCTGTGTGAGAGTGAATGTACCAGAGGGACTGTACATCTATGCTTACATTCTTGCATGTGTACCTAAATATGGGAATTCATAAGTGTGTGTGCATGGGTGTGTATGTATGTGGAGGTCATCCGTCATTCTTCTGAATGGGATTTGCGCACAATAAACCTGTAGCCGAGCCCGGCAATGGAGATGGAGTGCACTGTCAGCCAGCCACGATTTATGGAGGCAGCATCAGCTGATGGGTGCTGGGAAAGCCGTCTGATAAAGGGTGATTAATTGCCCTTACATCTCACTTTACATCCTGCTTTACTCCTGCCCCAAACTAGATTAAATGCACTCATAATTATTCTAGAAGAAATCCCAATCCCACACACTTTCACTTACAGGTGGGAATTTTTCATTTTTCATATAGCAGAGATGAGAGAAGCGCCAAGGGGGATGAGAGGAAAGAGAGAGAGAATGAGGAATGCCTGGAGGAATGCAGGAGGAGCAATATGCAGGGTGGAGGGGAGGATTCACTGTGTATGAGTGGGGGAATGAATGCCAGTAGACCTGAGCCACAAGAAAAATTCATAAGAAGCAGAAGATGGTATAAACAAAAAGAAAAATGCTGTGGACACAAAGAGTACAGGCATGCCTGATTTCCCATTTTCAGTCGTGTAGTTTTCCCTCCTTTCCATCCCTCCAGCCTGCTCGGAGAAAGCGAGGCATATGGTGTCGTTTAGGCTTGGCAAACTTTAGTGGTGTGTTTAAGACCACTCCACGTATTAGCATCCTATAAATTAGCCAGCCAGACTAAGTATGTGTGAGTGTGTGTTCCCTAATATTTTTATGTATATGAGGACCTGAGCTGGTTCACTTGTTACAGACATGTGCAGCCAGGGAGAAATACACCTGCTCAGTTACTGGAAGTCACTGTAAAGTAATAGTAGTAGTATTATAAAACTCAAGGATTTAAGTTTATCCAAAGTAGAAAAGTTAATTATCTCAAGAAAAGATGAGTTACTGGTAAAACTTTTTCAAAACCTAAGAATTTGAGTTGGGCTCAAAACTCAAAAATCTATTGCAGCATGTTGCCTTGAAAGTTTGGGTTTTCTCAACTCTTTTGTTTTTACAGTGTAGACCTACAACAGTGATGAATGACTTTTTTTGTTTGTTTGTTTTATATGCGCCTTTAAACATGTGTGATATAATTTCCTAAATATACATGTCTGTAGCTCAACATACACACATGCGCACAAGCAGACACACACACAGACACACACACACAGGATAGATCTACAACCAGTGGAGCATGGAACTGTGATATAGGGTTCGGAGGAGGTCATCTGAAGCTTCTGTCTGGCTTGGTTGGTGGATGGAGGGATGGATGGCAGAATGGAGGGACAGAGGCAGAAAAGCAAGAAAAGAGGGAGGAAGAAATAAAAGAGATGGATGGCCTCTCTCTGTCAGGGTGGTTATTTAGAGGAGTGCTGTAAAGCTGTCTGGGAATGAACAGATTTCAGACTAATGAGCAAAAAGGAGAGCAGTTAAGGGAAGCGGACAGTCTCAGCACTTCTACCAAATGAAACCAAGCTGCCACTTCAAACTGCACACTAACCCACACCAACCCACACACACACACACTCAAGTGTGTACACAAATAAATGGGTGCAGACAGGAATGCACGTACAGAAACTCTGGAATCTGTTTCTGGATTGATCCAATACACTAGCTGGAAGCTAACATTTGTCTCTCTCACAACACATGGAAGGAAGATGAAGGAAAATACAGATGAAGGAGAAGACTGAGTAGTATACTGTATGTAAGGATGTTACAGTACAGTATATGTTCTTCAGTCAGTTTTTCTTTTCAGAACTGTGTGATTCTTTACCTGCATAAAATTCAGGACCATATACCGCTCCAACCACTGGATTCAGCTTCCAGCCTGCACAGGAGACCCCACACCACACACAACGAATGTTAGTATCTGCATTGGACCGTATGTATGTTGGATAAAGCAGCAGTATGAGATATTCTTTGAAAAAATTACACACATACACAAATAATTTCACATGTAACTAAGGATGTAACAATATATCAAATATCACAATAATACCATACTGGACTGTGACAATACCTACTTACATGGTTAATTTGCTTTTTTTTTTATTTGCAGTTGTAAATAAACTCATTGCCAAAGACAATTCATGTCAATTTTGTCACATGCTTAGGTCATGACTGGCTACTTATATTAAAGAAGGAAAGCAGAAGTGCTTTAATTTAAAAAGAAAAATGCATATTACTCAAACAAAAAATGCTACACACATCAGATGTATTATTTCATAAAAGACATTTCTATTTAAGTGTTCATTTTTCTTTGTTTTTTAATATTGCGATAAATATTGTGTCATGGTCTTTTTATCATGCTGTTATCACACCTGTTTTTGTTTTTGATATGGTTATGTTCCAGCATGTAACTGAGGTGTGGATGTTTCTTTATGAAACAGACAGTTCATGAGGCTGGTTAACAGTTAGTGGCCTGACTGTGTGGTTGGTGTGTTTAATATGTACATGTGATATTTCCAGTGAATGCCAAATTAACTTCTGTGCATAACTGGTGTCTCTGCCATCCATAATGACGAGTACAGGTTTTTACAAAACATTAATTTATTATGTGAGAGTTACTTACATTATGTTTTATCTTTATTACACTTACTTCTCCACTGATACTCTAGTGCACTCAGACATGTCTGTTAAAAAAAATTCTTTTTTTCTTTTTGTGCCCTTAGGTGACATTTCCTTTCCGTTTACCTCTTGGTTTAATGTTACCTGTCAAATGTCAGTGGCATGTTGGTTTGTGGTTTGCACACGGCACTTCAGCCTGCCTTTATATGGATTTATTGGTGAATTTCTAATATGCTAAATTCAAATTTCCTGGCACGTGCATCCACGTGCATCCACCATCCAGGCTGGTGAGAACAGACTTGGACGTCAGTACACATTACATGAATCTCACATATTTTTCTTATTTTCCTCTTATTGCTTCATGCAAGAAAAAATATAAGAGAAAAATAAGAAAACATTTATGCATGAGGCCCAGTGAATCTTGAATCATGAATCTGGAACCTTTAAATATTGCATATTCCTCTTTTAGTGCATTTTGTGCGGTGCAGCAGTATATTCTTGAAAAAACTGGAACCAACTATGGACTCTTCCTGTCCTTGTTCTCCTTCTTCTGGTTATTATTATCAATATTGTTAATATTATTACCCTGCACTCTCAGCATGCAATCATTAGAAATGTTAACTACAACATTTCTGTAGTTCTTCTTTTTCAATTTTTATTCAGTTGTATTTTTGGTGTTTGGCAACAGTCTGCTCGACCACTGCTGAAGCCAACAGAGCAGACCGAACGGAACTGAGAGAGAGAGAGATGAGTTGGGAGGAAATGCGTGTGTGTGTGTGTGTGTGTGTGTGTGTGTGTGTGTGTGTGTGTGTGTGTGTGTGTGGGTGGGTGGGTGGGGGGGGTGGGGGGGTGTTTGTGCTTGGGGCCTGATGACAGTGACAAATGGAAAACCCTTCAGGGCTCATTCTCTCTTTCTCTCTTTCTCTGCACCCTCAAACAGAATGGAGGGGTGTGTGTGTGTGCGTGTGTGTGTGTGTGTGTGGAAGAGAGGTGCTGACCAGTTCTGGCCATTTAATTCTTTCCCTTGTTCATCCATCCCCTCCCCTTCTTTCTCTCTTTTACTTTTCTCCATCTCCGTCATTCACCCCCTCTCTCCTCCTCCGCTCTTTCATTCCATCCACATGAATGAGCGTCTGAGAGAGATGGAGAGAAACACACCCTAAAGGTCCTTCTCTCTCTCTTTACCAGTGACTCCTGGCTCTTTTTTATTGGCTCTATTCATTTACCCATTCACTCTCTCGTCCATCTACGACATTCTCCTCCTCCTGCTTTAAATCCAGCCTCCATCTCCAATCTGCCTTTTTCCCTGCCGCCCTTTTAACACCTCTCCCTGCACAACAAGAAAAGATTTCACTTTGCTATTTGCATGATATTTCAAACCAAATGGGCTGCCTTTTTGACAAATATTGGTTTCAATAAGCAAATGTGAACAGCTCTTTTTGTGTGAAGGCAGAATCTTCTGCCTGGCTTCCATTTGTAGCTTTGGTTTCCTTTCCATTCACAATACAAGCTCAATGGCTAAAAATGGATCATAACGATTTACTTCCTCTCACAAATATAACCCTGAGATCTGTTGTACTGTGATGTAGCCAGATCAGATACTGCCAGTGAAATGGAATGATGGGCAGAAATGAAAAGTGAACAGCTATTAGAGGATGTACACAGGAAGGTAGAAGGCTGTAGTCTTACCGTTTGTGTAAGGGTTTGCCACCTTTTTGTTTGTCATTACTCTGGCTGTGGCATTGTTGACCTGTCAGCAGACAGACAGCGGTTAGTGTGAGGGCAGACAAACAAAAATACACACAAACAAAGCAAAACTGTGCATACTGTATATAATCCACGTCACAACCACTCTCCATGCCATGCCCATATTTTATCATTTCAGCAATGAGGCTACATGCAGCAAGTCACAGGTCTGATGTTGAAACAGTCAGCAACATCAGAGGAAAGAAAGTGAGAGAAAAATCAAACAATTAAAAACTGGACGAAAGAAGAAAAATTTGTAAAAACCTGAAATGCTTGAACTCAAACTCATTTTGGAGGTTTTACTATGTCATTTCTCAGAAAAATCCAGAATGGTGGTAGTACAACCTACATAAATCCTTCTCTTCGCTGATATACACACAGCTGGACATTGTTGGAATTTCCTTCACTATTCACCATTCATTATTCACTGTGCATGACTGTCCCACTTTCCCAGTCAGCCTGATTTTGGTGATTTACAGGTGCAGGTATAGAAAATTGACCTTGCTTTTAAAAATCTATATTAGTTTATGTGTACACTCTATTGAGATTATTTTCACTGCTTTGCTTTGCCATCGGATCTCTCTCTCACAAAAGAGAGCGACATTTGGCTTATAAAAGAGCAGTTTTGATTGGAAAAAGCTGTCTGACAGTGAGGTAAAGTGGTGAAAATATTCTAAATATAGTATATACTTGAACTGATATCACCATTTTTAGGTGTCCAAAATTAGTTTTGCTGCTGACCCTTTCCAAATTGGTCAGCTTTTGTGCTGGGACTCTTTTCTGCTTCTCCAAACTGGGGATGTGCCGACCGCCATCTACTGTAGGTAACACACTGACTTTGGACAAGTACCACATATAACAACACTTCCAACACAATCCAAACTATCCCTTTAACTCTGCATGCAATGTCTAGACATGAGCTTAAAATGCCACAAATTTGGCAGTAAATAGTTTTTGGAGGAAATATAATGTTGCTCAGATGATATTTTCTATTAACATAATGTGGAAACAATGTTAATCAATGTATTTGCCAAGTTGCTAAAATGTTATTAGTTCAATATTTCATTTGTTTTTCAATAGAATTTGATCTTGTAACAAAAACATCATTCAATTTCTCTATGGCTCTGTCTCAAAGCCCTGAAAGGGATAGTTCACCCAAAAATGAAAATTCAGTCATTATCTACTCACCCTCATGCCGACTGAAGGTCAGGTTTAGTGCTTTAGTCCACAAAACACTGCTGGAGTTTCACAGGGAAACAGCGTTGCCAAACAATTTAAGTGAATGGTGACGTGAATGGTGCTGTTCACTTGCATGTACACACCATTGCACACCATACACACCTAGTTCAGATGGTGTACACACATGTGAACGTGACTCCAAGTTAAAGATTTACAGTGAAGATTCAGGCTAAAAACAAGGTGTAAATAATGTCTTTCAAGTCAACTTGGCATGTTGGAGCTTTTTATGTATGGAAGCATTTTATGTTCTTTCTTTCATTGTTTTTTTTTACATTTGAAAACTGGTCACCATTCACTTCCATTGTTTGGGAGATTCTGCAACACTAAACCTGGCCTTCTGTTGGCATGAGGGTGAGTAGATAATGACTGAATTTTCATTTTGGGATGAACTGTCCCTTAAAAATTAATAAAGATGGTGGTCTGGGTTAAATATGGTAACAGGAAAGCACAGTGGTAGTAGCAAATATCATTTCTAGAGACAGGGTTGCTGCATGGGAGTTTACTGGATTCCCAGGTGAACAGCTGTCAAGGAAAAATCAGATGATACAGTGAAAAATAACATAATAAAAGATTCCTTTATTTGTGGAACCCTAATGAGTTACCATGGAAAAATGGGAACATTTTCTTCTTCATGCAAGAGGATGGAAACAACAAAATGGGACACTAAGTGCTAAGATTTCAGGTCAGCAAGTTTTAACATGGCATAAGGCACTTGCAGAGTTCATTTTTAACAGGAGAGATTCTAACTCAAAACCACTGTGATCTCATGCACAAGCAACAGACACAAACACACATGACAATCCATCATGAACAATGATGAATGCACCATTTGTATCCAAAAACACTGCAACACACACACACACACACACACACACACACACACACACACCGCTGAATAGGTCTATCTTTCTCTTTGTCACACACACTTACGGATCAGGGTTCGGCATGCAGCGTTCAAGGTGCAGCAGGCAGGTGGGAAAGAGGATATTGATGGAGGAAGAGAGGAAAAGGAGGGGGTATTGCAGGAAACATCAGGCAGGCAAAGAAAGGAAAGAGAGATTCAGGGAGGAGGTGCAGTGATTAAAAGAAGAGGGGGGAACAAGGGGTAGGGAGAGACAGGAAAAAGGAAGGCACCTCTATTTTGCGTCCCTCTACGATTGTACCATTTAGTTTCTCCCGTGCACGGTCAGCATCTGCACTCGTTTCAAATGTTACAAACCCAAAGCCCTGCAGTGGCCAGGAGGAGGGGTGAAAATCAAACGACAGGGGGAAGAAGTCCAGAAATGGAATGATAAAACAAAATGGGGAAAAGAAGGGAGAAGAAAAAGACACAAAGCAGAGAGCTGCAGGTCAGGACCAGGTCTAGATCTAGAAGCAGAAGCCAGAGAGACGTCAGGCTGGTTTGACAAACATGAGGAACAGAGCTGGAGTTACAGTTGGGAAAGCTGCGGACACAGGACATCAAACCAGACAAGAGTCATGCTGTGGTCCGCCTCATCACTGTGTTTGACTGTGTGTGCATTTCTTTGATCCTCACACTTCAGACTCTGCTGCACATACATTTTAAAGAAACAACTGGACCTGATTGAATTAGCAGATGGAATGGAAGCCTCCACACACACAATGAAGTTTGGGATGTGCTTGTGTGAGTTTGTGTGAGAGTGTGTGTGCATGTGTGTGTGTGTGTGTGTGTGTGTGTGTGTGTGTGTGTGTGTGTGTGTGTGTGTATGTGTGTGTGTGTGTGTGTGTGTGTGTGTGCGTGTGTGTGTGTGTGTACGCGCGCGCGTGTGTGTGCTTGCTGTAGGATGCAGTTGCTTTGCTGGAGTGCAAAGGCCCTGTGGGAGAGCAGATAAGTGCCATACAATTACAATCTCCACGGCATCAGTCAGCCATGACTCTGGGAGCCCCAGGATGCAGCTCGCTCATGAGACCCTGTCTGCACCTCAGACTGCGCCTGGAGAGGCAGCTCACTCAAACAGACCATATATTCTAAAACATGCCTCCTAACCTGAAACTGCAAAGCCTCATGTGTCTATGTCAATGAGCTTAAAGCAGACAGAGAGTAAGAGCTGAAAAATCCTCTCCTGCCATCATTGATCACTGCCTCTGTGAGGGGCTTTATGTTAAATGTTCCATTCTACCTGATCAGTGTTGTTGATTTACTGTGATCTAAATCAGGAGTCCACACCTCATGAACTCACAAAGAGACTATTATTAATATTAGAGCCACTGGCAAATGTTTAATTACACATAGTCCTATGGACACATCAAGAAAATTTGTTTTGTCTTACTTTTATAGCCTTGTATAGTATCAACATGTTCTCACTCCCAACTTGTCAAATACAGCAGCTTGGACAAGTGGCCCTGCACTTCAAACTATGAGGCTCTAGCCGCCCCATCTTGCTGCCTGACTCTAAGTTAACTCTTGTGAATTAAAAAAAAAAAAAATAGAATAGAGCTAAGGCAGCCAAATGAAGGAGCTACCCAGTGGCTAGCTATCTATTATGGCACCCACCTGTCACTCAAAGTGGCCCCACCATTAATTATGCATAACTTTAAGCAAGTGAGTTCTATAAAAAATTTAGCCTCACAGTTATCATAGAAGGAAGGAAATTAGCTATGTAGACGAAAACCATTTTTGTTGGACATTGTAATATGAGGGTCTGTGATGACTGACTCGTTTTTGAAGGCAGCCTCAATTGGACACTTGAGGAATAAAGGCACAAAAAATATTTGGTTAGGTTTGGTTGATTAGAAAAAGATTGTTTGAGTTAAAATCAGTATGTTAGTTATGCAAGTTAACATACATAATGCAGCTTACTAAAGGGCTACATAATTTATGTATGCTATGTAACATAAAAAGAAGTTATGGTGACTTTTGGTTTCAACTGGGACACAAACCCTTATCTCCTGGGTAAAAGTTCTGTGTTTGTTTGACCCATCCATCCACCCCACCGTCTCCATGTGTGGCCTATAGTTCTTTATACTACGTCACCTGACTGAAGGCTTGATGCTGCTAAACGGGTCCCTCCAGAGTCATAGTTTGAAACAATGGGAGGTTGACCAAGCTGCTGTATTTGATGTGTTGAGAGTGAGAATGGGCTGAAACTATACAGGATAAAATCCTTCTGGGCTGAATTTGACAAACTAAATGCTAAAATTTGTCAAATGGACTTTCTGTAAGTCGTTTTGGAGAAAATTGTCAGAATGTGAATGTGAATGTGATGTTATGTATGTAATGTAATGTAAAGAAAACTGTTAATTAAAACTTTGTTTTTCTTTCCATTGCTCAAACCATCACTTCTATCAGTCAACAATGTTCTCACCAGGTTAACTGCTAAAATCTCAGAATACAGCAACCTCAGTTAAATAGGTCATGCGAGCAGTTAGATAATCAGACAGGCTCAAAAAACTCTATGTTGTAAAACACCTTAAAGGTTTGTTTAGGTTTAGGGACTCTGCTAGGAAGGAAAGATCAAGGTTTGGGTTAAACACTAGAAATCACTTGTCAGTTTAACACGGGTTGCATTTAGGTAAGGACAACTGACTGATGCTATTGCTTGTGGGGCAGTCTCCAGTGTCTGTGACTGTCATGTCTATCACACATGAACTAATCAAAGTTGTATTTAGAAATTGTATGTATTCAAATAATGACTAATTATAAAACAATTACACTAGAAAGGGATATAGTGGGTGCTGCTAACAAACATTTGTTTCCGAACCTTATTCCATAGACTACAGGACATATTTATTTTAGCTCTTGTCCGACATTACAACCACAGTGCAAGCTGAATATTCCCATTCTTAGCCTCACCTTTTCAGTCTTGCCAGCTTTGCACATATCTACCCCACCAACATAAAACTAGATGCTCCACAATGAGGAGGATAACAGAAAAGATTTTCTTTAAGTCTCTGTAAGTCTCTGTAAGTTTTTTGTCCATGAGAAATTTCAGGATTGAATCCTACGGCCATGGCATTTCTCAGCTCCACCCAGCAGTCTATGGTTACATTGCCCATCATCTAACTGAGATTGACTGACTGAATTTGCTATGAAATTTGTTGTACAGAGGACCTCTGGAACTCTTTAGGGCTTTTCACATTGCATTTAGCCCCAGGTTAACAGAGCAGTTAGCCTCAGGCTAAGGGAGTTGTTAGCCTTGGCTAAAAGAGCTTTCACACTGGCAAAGTGGGCTAAATCCAACCTTAGCCTAAGGCTAGCTGGCCCTGCTTTGGAGCAGGGTTAGCCCTGAGTTTGTGGGGTTATCCCCAGAAAATCGACAAAACCCAGGGCTAAAAGCTGCCAGTGTGAAGCAGGGCTACATGATTAGAAGAGGAAGATAATCAATCAGTTTTACCCAAAACATCTGTGTGGGTGTACAGAGGCTTTAACCCAGAGCTAGAAGAAGGGCAGTGTGAATCATATAGCCCTGGGCTTAGCTTAACCCTGGGTTAACAATGTGTGTGTGAGAAGGGACTAAGTTATCCTAGGGTTAACTCTTAGCACAGGGCTAGGGATATGCAGTGTGAAAAGCCCTTTTGAGCACCAGTTACCAGTGTTCTCATGTAATGCTCTGTCCATTCTATTATCTATATAACCTGGTTCTCATGCAGTATCTCTCTTATTCCCCTTTGACTTGTAGAGACAGTGCTTACTACATGTGTGGTCCATGATCTCACTGCTCCTGGTCTGCTATGTCATTGTTGAGTTATGGTGGAGGCAGAGAGTGAACTCCATTGATATGCCTGGCAGACACGCCTGTTGGACGAGCAGCCAGTCCTTTTAGCTTATGTATCCTGGGCCAGTCGTTGCTCTGTAATTGCCTCGCCAGATAATATGTGTGAACGGCACCTGGCGCCGTGATCTCGTATGCATATACAGGATTCACCGCCTTCCACTGGGCATAAATAACACATAGGCCTGCCCTTGAGAGGGGGAGCAGATAAAAAATACATTTAAAAGTGCAAAGCGGAAGCGAAATTAATCCTTCTGACATTTTGTTCCCACATATGGGTATGTTCACTACTCTTCACCCTAATGCAAATAGTCTACTTTCTTATCTTTATCATGTGTAAATAATTAGTGTCCCAGCAAGACAAGCACTGAATGTAAACAAGAAGTGTTTAAGGTGAAACAATGCTTACGGCGGGAAACCATGGGTAAGTTAAGGTACGAGAGTAAGACAAGACAGGAGGCTGAGTTCTATCTTGGTAACTATAAATCTTTCTCTGTGTAATGCTGAATCAAACTAACATAACACACACATCTTTGATGGTGGGAGAAACCAGAGCACAAAGGAAACCCACACAAACATGGGAACAACATGCAAACTTCACATAGAAAAAGGCCTGCTCCAGCCAGGACTCAAACCCAGGACCCCCTTGCTTTGAGGCAACAGTACAATGCAGTCCTATCCATCTATCCAGCCTGTTCTGATTCCCAAGTTGTCAAATACCAACGTTTCATCACTTGGCAACTCACACAGATGCCCAAAGCACACTTTAGTAACTGAATTTGAATGAGACATACCGGTCTTTCAAAGTAGTTAAAGACCAAGAAAGTCTTCTAACGTGGTGGCTGAGGATCGTCTCACGAAGGATGGATAGCTGTGTGACAATTGTTGCCAAGACCTGGCTGGATGACAACACACCAGACGTGGCGGTGCAGCTAGAGGGGCGCTCTTTGATCTGAGCAGACAGGACTGCGGCTTCTGCTAAAAGCAAAGGCAGAGATTTGGCGCTGTACATTAATAACTCCTGGCGCACAGCTACGAACACCATTGGAACTTACTGCTCCCCTGACCCGGAATATCTGGCAGTGAAATGCAGACCATTCAAAATGGTTAGAGAGTTCTGCTCCATCCTGATCGTAGCTGCCTACATACCACCGCAGGCTAATGCTAAATTTGCACTGGAGGAGCTGTACTGCCTTATTATCAGGCAGATGAACGCTAACCCAGAGGCGGCTGTGATCGTGGCTGGAGACTTTAACCATGTGGAACTTAAAGCAGTGCTTCCCAAATTCCACAAATTTAAAACTTCCCAACTAGAGTCAACAATATTCTGGATCAGGTTTACTGCAACATTCCAGGAGCATTTAAGGCTGTAGCAGCTCCACACCTGGGCACATTGGACCACATCTCGGTAGAGCTGATTCCTGCCTACAGACCTCTGATCTGCAGGTCAAAACCAACTATAGGAACAGTACAGGTTTGGACCGATGAGGGTACCTCAGCACTACAGGACTGTTTTGAGCTCACTGACTGGGAAATGTTCAAAGAGGGCACAGATCTGGAGGGATACACAACATCAGTTCTGTCCTATGTGCAGTTCTGCTCTGATGCTGTCCTACCCACAAAGACCATCAGGGTTTTCCCAAATCAGAAACCTTGGATGGACAGCACGGTGGGACCCCTGCTCAAAGCCTGAGATGCTGCGTACAGGTCTGGGGACAGGCTGGGTTACAGCAGGGCCTGGCAAGAACTGAAAAAGGGAATCCAGCAGGCTAAACATAGGCACAAACTGCGCACTGAGGAGGACTTCAAGAACAACAACCCACAAAACATGTGGAGAGGCATCAGGAGCATAACTGACTACAAGTGCAGCGACCAGCAGGTTAGCCATGACCCCACTCTCCCTGACACCCTGAACAATTTCTTTGCTCGCTTTGACTCAATCAGTAGCAGAGAGACTGTACATCTAATCCAGCTGGAGGAGCAGCACCAGCCTCTTGTCCTGCAGCTACACCAAGTGTGTTCCACTCTAAGGAGGATCAACACCAGTAGAGCTGCAGGACTGGATAGGGTGCCAGGCAGGACTCTGAAGTCATGTGCTGTCCAACTGGCAGGAGTGTTCTTGGACATTTTTAACCTGCCCCTGCAGCTTGCCTGTCTCCCTTAAATCCTCCATAATTATGCCTGTGCCCAAAAAATCAGCTATCTCCTGCCTCAACGACTACCCCCCTTTTGCTCTGACTCCTGTGATTATGAAGTGCTTTGAGAGGATTCTCCTGAAGCACATCAAGGAGGTAATCCCTGCTGGTCTGGACAGCCATCAGTTCGCCTACAAGGTGAACAGATCAACAGAGGATGCTATCTCATTAGCACTTCACAGCACTTTCCTGACCCACCTGGAGCATCCCAACACCTATGTTAGGATGTTATTTGTTGACTTCAGTTCAGCTTTTAATACAGTGGTCCCAGATAAGCTGGTAATGAAGCTTCTTAACCTTGGACTGTCCCCATCGCTGTGTCTCTGGATCAGGGACTTTCTCATCAACAGACCTCAGGTGGTGAGAATAGGAGACTGTACATCGTCCACTCTGGTCCTCAACACAGGCATACTGCAGGGTTGTGTGCTCAGCCCGGCCCTCCTCACTCTCTTCACCCACGACTGTGCCGCCATCCACTCCTCAAACACGGTTGTGAAGTTCGCAGACGACACCACTGTGCTAGGTCTCATTTCGAACAATGATGAGACTCACTACAGAGAGGACATCCAGCACCTGACACAGTGGTGTTCAGCCAATAACCTCATCCTGAACATCAGCAAGACCAAGGAGGTCATTGTGGACTACAGGAGGACCAGAAAGATAGTACACACTCCTCTCCACATTCACGGCAGTGGAGTGTGTAGACAACATCAAGATCCTGGGTGTCAACATTACATCTGATCTGACCTGGTCCCTCAACACCTCGCACCTGGTGAAGAAAGCCCAACAAAGGCTCTTCTTCCTTAGGAAGCTGAAACGGGCTGGACTCTCCCCTCAGCTGCTCGCTAACCTTTATAGAGCCACAATCGAGAGCATCCTCTGTCTCAGTGTGACAGTGTGGTACGGCAGCTGCACAGCACAGGATAGAAAGAACTTGGCCTGGGTGGTGAGAACAGCCCAGGGGATTGTCGGAAGTCCTCTCCCACATCTGGACTCAGTCTATGCTGGACGGATACAGAAGAGGACCAAACGCATTGCTGCAGACCCCTCCCACCCGGGAAACAGACTGTTTGTACCGCTTCCTTCAGGAAAGAGGAACAGAAACATAAACTCAAGAACCCCCAGATTGAAGGACAGCTTCTTCCCCAGAGCTGTGAAATCCATCCATCCCCCCTTACACACACGTACAACCCCCCTGCAGACAAACATACAAACACTCAGACAAAGTTAAAAAAAAAAAATTGAAATCACAGGCTGATCCAACTTGCATGAATTTCATCACAACAACCTGTAATGTGGCTCAGTAGTGTGTATGGCCCTTGTTTGCCTGTATGCACTCCTGCCAATGTCTGGGCATGCACCTGATGAGACTGGACCAGGGCATCAATGAGCTCCTGGACGGTCTGTGGCAGTACTTTGCGGCGTTGGATGCATTGATACAAAATGTCCCAGAGGTTCTCAGTTCAACTGAGGTCTGGAGAACATGAAGGCCAGTCAAAGGCATCAATGCCTTCATCAACCAGGAACTGCCTACACACTCTGGCCACATGAGACCCAGCATTGTCCTGCACCAGGAGGAACCCAGGGCCCACTGCACCAGCATAAGCTCTGACAATGGGTCTGAGGATTTCATCTCAGTACCTAACAGCAGTCAGGGTACTGTTGGCTAGCACATGGAGGTTTGTGTGACCTCCAAGGATATGCCTCCCCAGAACATCACTGACCCAGTGCCAAACCATTCATGCTGGATGATGTTACAGGCAGCATAACGTTCTCCAAGGTGTCTCCAGACTCTTTCACATCTGTCACATGTGCTTATTGTCAACCTGCTCTCATCTGTGAAGACAACAAGGTGCCATTGCAGAACCTGCCAGTTCTGGTGTTGTCTGGCAAATGCCAGCTGAGCTGCAAAGTGCTGGGCTGTGAGCACAGGTCCCACTAGAGGATGTCGGGTCCTCATGTCACCCTCATGGAGTCCATTTCTGACAGCTTGGTCAGAAACTTGCACATGAATAGCCTGCTGGAGGTAATTTTGTAGGGCTCTGGCAGTGCTCCTCCTGTTTGTCCTTGCACAAAGGAACAGATATCAGATCTCCTGGCATCTCCTCCATGCACTTGTGATTGTACTGAGAGACACAGCCAACCCTCTTGCAATGGCTCATATGGATGTGCCATCCTGGAGGAGCTGGACTACCTGTGCAACCTGAATAGCTGCAGGTACCACCTCATGCTACCAGTAGTGACAAGAGCACTAGCAAAATGCAAAATGAATCAGTCAGGAAGGATGAGGAGAGAGAAATGGCCTGTGGCCAATACCTGCAAAACTATTCCATTTTGGGGTTGTCTTGCTGTTGCCTCTCCTGTCCACCTGTTGTCGCTTTCATTTGCACTGAAGCAGGAGAAACTGCATACACTTTGTAACTGGACAGATCAATATCCCAGAAGTTTAACTGTGATAATTAAGTATTTCCTTAATTTGAACAGTTTATTTAATTTTAAGCCACCTACCACTGCTCAACTGTATGGCCCTCTGCAAAGAAAGTGTAGTGAGGAAGCTACAAATACCCCAGGACAAAACCACTATATTAGTCTGATAAGAACAAACACAGACAGCATGCATCATGAACCCTTATGGTTACCAGTAGAGAAAAGGCTCGCCCTAAGCACAGTCACATGCATCAGCAACAGCATTTATTCTACTGAACCAGAGTTTCACAGTCAGATTATAATAACCTTCCCTATCATTTTAGTCAAACAGCAAGTGACGGCCAAATCGTGTTACCTTGACCAAATTTTAATTCCTGCCATCAATCATTGGAACAGCTGCCCTCTTTAAATACATCAATTTAATGACAAATTCTTAATTTAAGAAAACGTGACTTAAGCAGCTGATCAGTAGTCCATTATTGGTCATGACTAATTCTGTGACTAAGTTGTCCTTACCCATTTTTCCACTCATTTAATTAATAGAGTCAGAAATGACTGTATATTGCAATGAATGTTTGAGAAAATCTGAACAACGACTTGCTTATTGTAACACTACCAAAATAAACTGTCTATTTTTGGTCCAACATTTCTGGTATTGCTTTTGGAACTAAAGGTATTTTTTGTTTGTTGATTTAAAACTGGTACAGAGCATAACACTAATACATTTAACATCATTATTAAACCATATTTATCAGTTTATATTACAACTGGACAACATTACAACTTACAAACAGCTGGTGCAAACGGCTTCAGGACAGAATATGTAAAACCTGCATGAAATAGCTCTGGGTGAATCACTAGTGCTGTATCTGCTGATATAGATGAGCATATAAAAATTTTATATAAAAATGATGCTGTTAATATTTTAATTTGAACTTATCACTGTGTTCTGAGATTACCTTCTTTCCTGGATCCAGCTGGGTGGAGTATATTCACATAGAGTTTTTTTTTTTTAACATCTTGGCTCTATAGGTTGTAAAGCTAACCAGGAGAGACAGCGTGTGTTTGCAGACTGTGTGAATCCTATTGTCAGCATTAAGATAAGTGGGAGCGATTTATTGTCAGTCACAATGTATGGCAGGCTGGTAAGGTGTAAAAGCTGCCTGCAGGCAAGTGTCACTGATAGGTCTGTAATTACTATTAGACAGAAGGAAAAGAGAGCTGTGAGGACAGTGAGAGGAGTAGAGGACCGCAAGAGAAAAAGAAGGCCAGGGGACAAATACAGTTGGCTGGAAAATCATATGTATGTGAAAGAGTGTTCATGAATGTATGGTTACAGTGCACTTACCTTGGAGCCTCGCTCATTAAAAATAATCTCCACGTCTAAAATCTTGCCAAATTGCTGTGGAAGACAGGGACAGAGAAGGAGGGCAGGGGATGAAGAGAGAGGGAGGAAGGGGGAGGAAATAATTAGGACATGGATACCTGCACTTTTCTCTCACTCTCTAAAATAAACCCAAACTTAAAAAAACACACAGTCCCCCCATCACTAAAAAGGTCAAGCAGTCAATGCTCTGACAATGAGATTAATAAAATATCCATTTACTCTTAATTCTGTTTAATGCGGTGTTTGCTCTGTCGTGGTAATAAAGAGGTGTGTGTGTGTATTGGGAACTAGGGCTGTGCAGTGTTAATGAACATTAGAGCGGTGGATGCAGACGCTATAGCAGCTCAACACCTCAGCACGCACCGCTGATCTTAATGATGCCCATCATCCTGCTTTTTCTCTCCCCTCTCAAAAAATGAGTATTTTTAGTGGAGGCAGAGGCCCTCTCAGTTAAACCAGGAAATGGCTTGTATTTGGAGAAGGGAGAGGAGGATGGGTGTGGGAGGGTGGGCCATCAAGGCTAATGATAAACCACACTTGTTTATCTGCTCATGATGCACACCATCAGAGTAATTAGCTGCCAAAGGCCTCCCTCACCAAAGCCTGCATGTGCTGCCCATAGGTTCTCTTCTGATCATATATGCATGAGCTGTTCATGGTTGCTTGGCTAATTACTGTAGAGCCGGACCTGGTGCTGATAGCCACACCTTCCAGCACATTGATGTTGGTGGTGAATGTGTGGCTGTGGTGTGGGGAGAAGTCCCAGTAGATGCAGTACAGTAGGCTACATCAGGCAGATTGATGGTCCTCTTATCACACAGAGCCAGTCAGCGTGGTCTTCATCTGACACCCTCCCTAACAACATCTACAGTGCAATTCTTTTCTTTTTATCAGATGTTGCCAGTGTCTCTCTCGGAAATCTCATCTCTGCTAGGTGTAAGCTTGGAGGGGATCATGCATTTGGTCATGTGTGTGAGTGCGTGCTGTTTTGTCGGCAGCTTATTGTACAGACTATTGGACCCATCAGCCTAATATTTTTGTGCACATTTACAGGGCAGGGAGGGCTAGTCTAACAGTCGGTCCTGACCTCCAAGCAAAATCCTGCTGAGGGACCCTCCTAACTGACTGGAGAGCCATGTAAACCATTAGCCAAACAGTCACATCTGACAGCCCAGTGCTTCCACTACAGTCCTCCCTCCTTTAAAACAGTTTGCTCCATCTGTCAGTCAAAGAATAAGTAGACAATATTTAATGAATAGAATATGTTGTGTAGAATCTTACAATAAGTGAATATTGACATGAACATAAATAAGAAATTTTAGAATGCATAAAACATAAGACTGAGCTTTGGGTCTGATGCCTGGTAATTAGTCAGTTAATTGATTTTAAATTCAATATCTAATCAGTCAATCTGGATTTACATCAAGTACTGTACTTATTTTGTACTTTACTTGAGTTCCATTTGATCCACCTTTATGCTTCTACACTACATCCCAGAGGCAAATACTGCACTTTTTAATCCTTTGGCTTTGGTTACTTAATGTATTCTGATGCAAGTACGAATTGCTTGTTTAAAAATGTAGTCGGTGATGTTATAAGTATGTTATGAGGTAGAATCAGTAGAATTTGTCTGAGCTGTTCATAAACACACCAGAAAGAGAGTTGTTGGTCGAGTCTCCTTGCTAGGATGCCAAATACTGATGTTTTGGATTTTGGGTAAAGTGTCCCACACAGCAAAATAATGAGAAAATATGGAAATCCAGGGTGTCTGCAGATACAGCCACACACTTAGGGTCAAAAGGACGATGTTTACATGAGTCTACATGTTTTGTTTTGTTTTTTCAATAAAATGTTGCAATTATGCCTTTAAGTTAGGCAACATACATGATGAATAAATTCCAGTTTTTGTTATCTTCGCCACCATCTTGACTGTAAGGGAGCCTCCTTCTTCTTTTGTTTTACAGGCTGACAACAAACCAGCGTTAAAGGTTCATGCAGCCACCTACAGTACCACAGTGTGTAATGTCATGATATTATAGAGAATTTATATTGTGGATATTAAACCCGTTTTGTTTAAATATGTAAATAAAGCCCTTTGAACCTGTGATTGTTTGTCCACTGTCTCTAACAGATATTTACCACCCTATCTTTCAATATTCGTCTTTCTGCCCTGAACTTCCTACAGCCTGCCAGCACGTTCAGCAGTTTCATTGCAGATATACGTCTCACATTTATCTGACACAGTTTTTTTCATACTATATAGAGAGACTGTAAGGGTGCTGGGAGGGAAAATTGAGTGAGATTCAACTATAAACTACAACCACAATTCCAAAAACGTTGGGATGTTGTGTAAGTAAAAAACAGAAATGCAATGATTTGCAAAAACTTGGCATGGTAGACTTAACTTGAATTTGTAGTGACAAACGGTTGTGTGCTCCAGAGCCCATCCTTTATACAGTTATGTGGGTTACTAATGCAGTATTTAATGCAGTACTGTCTGAGTGGTCAAAGGTCACAAACATTCAATGTTGGTTTTCACTCTTTTTTTTTTTTTTTTCTTCAATTATTTTTTTGGCATTTTTGCCTTTATTGGACAGGACAGCCAGAGAGTAGACAGGAAACAGGGCAGAGAGAGAGGGGATGACACGTAGCAAAGGGCCGAAGGCGGGAGTCGAAGCAGCGGCCACTGCAGGGGACTAACAGCCTCCATAGATGGGTCGGACACTCTACCAACTGAGCTAAATGTCCGCCCTGGTTTTCACTCTTGCCCCTTATATGCAGAGATTTTTCTGGAGTCTTTGAATCTTTTAATGATATTATAGATTGTAGATGGTGAGCATTGCATTGAGAAATGTTGTTCTTGAACTGTTGGACTTTTTGCTCACTCAGTTTGGTGAACTTCACCCCATCCATGCTTCTGAACAACTGAGCCTTTCGATGATGCCCCATTAATACCCAATCATGATACTGTCACCTGTTAATTAACCTGTCAGTTAACCTATTTATCTGTGGAATGTTCCAAACTGTTTTTGGAGCATTCCACATCTTTCCCAGTCTTGTGTTGGTGCTGTCCCAGCTGTTTTGAAACATGTTAGAGGCATTAAATCACAATGCGTGTATATTTACAAAAAACAATAAAGTTAATCAGTTAGAACGTTAAATATCTATTAAATATCTTATTCAACTGAATACAAATCGAAAACAATTTGCACATAATTGTATTCTTTTTTTAAATTTACATTTCATACAATGTCCCAACTTTTTTGGAACTGGGGTTGAACATAATGTTTAAATTGAGAAGTTTTAACTTATCATCTCATTTGTTGTTTCCTTATTAATTTTATACAGTTTAATCAAGGATGCTCAGTTACAATACCAATATGCTATTCTATACATCTTAGAGAAAACTGAGACTATACTATACAAAGAAAATTCATTCAACCCTTTTCATAAATCGACATAAGAAAGCATACACTATATTTTGCTCCTTCTCTATACAATAGGATATTATATCATACAAAATTATTTAGAACTGTGCAAATCTCTGCTGGTTACAGACTTGTGGTGGCATTGTTGCCTGGGGGACATCTGCACTCTACTGAGTGCCTTCCTCTGGTTTTTAGTCAGACTACAGAGCTACTGAAATAATTCTATTGCTGGCACTTTTAGGTTTTGATCTATTTAGATTCTGTGTGATTACATTTATGATTTTCTGTTTGTTTTACAAAAGAATATAAGAAATTAAGTCCCTTTTCTGTTTTATATCTGCCATGTTTTATAATGGAAACAAATGTGGTCTTTTTATTTTTAAATGAAAATGATTTATAGTTTATTTTTTCCCTTTCTGTCTCTAAAAGAAAAGATTCAAAGAGTCTCAGTTCTGCTTCTTCACTGAAAATAATAACATAAGAAAACGGTGAATTCATTTTTTGGCATATTTAATTTCAACATTAATTAAGAAGAGTGCAAAATAGCAACTATTTTCAGCTTCAGTAAAAATATCACTATCTAAGATCAGTGAAGCTCAGTTTGAGCCTGTGCTATAGAACAGCAACTCCTGGCGATGTGAAGCAGCTCTAACCTTGCCAGGCAGTATGATAATGCTCAGCCTTGTGCTGCCCATAACTAGACCTTGAATCAAGTGGTTTATTTCAATAAATAAATAAACATGGAGCAGGCAGCAGGGCAAAGGCAAGGTCACAGCACCAGCACCAGTTCTGAACATGAAGCAAGTCCACCAGCAAAATACATATCACACCACATACATGATCAGCATATACATACATGTTGCACATTTATGCTGCAGAACTCTTGCAGAGATATGTTGAAGCTGAATATATGAACACACCCTGATCAGAGTCAAAGGAAGTGCCCTGAAAAAGGAAGACACCTTAAAAAAGTATTTGTGATTTCATTACAATAAAAGACAAAATGGGAAGACGTTCAAATGAAAAGATTTAGTTTGTTTCTTTGCCTTGTTTTTCTGTTTGTGAGTTAGAGTTTGTGGTTGTAGTTGGCATCAGAGTTCTCCTTCTCTGACTACCTCTCTCTTCACAGCTTTCTTGTTGTCTGCCTCTTTCAAGGTCTCAGTCCACTGAACAAGTAGGGGTGTATGGAGAAGGAGGCTGAGTACACAGGGCCCTCATGTGAGGAGGGCTTACTGAATAGCTATGGATGCGGGGAGGGACCCATAGAGAATGCCTCTGTACAAGGTCCAGAAATTTGTGCTACACCACTGTGGACAAGTCACTTAGCTGAACTGTCTCTGTTTTCCCTCTGCTTCTTGCGCTCCTAGAGGAAGGCTGTATTTACTGTCTGTGTAAGCGTGTTTTTAAAAATTATTACCTAAATATTTATTTATTTATATCAAGTCATCAACAGCAGTAGGAGAAGGGGCAGGGGGTCAATCCACCACTGGTGGCAGGACAATTTGTGATTGTTTAATATACTGCAACATGTTGTCTGTGGAATATTTGCAATATGAGCAGTGATGGAATGTACATAACTAAGTATATTCACTAAAGCACTGCACCCAAGTACAGTTTTGAGGCACTACTTTACTTGAGAATTTCCATTTTATACTCACTTATCCAAATACTTACTACATGTCAGGGGTAGTTTTACTCCACTAGATGTTTTGACACACTGTTATTTTGCAGATTAAACATTTTGTTTAAATAAGTTTATAAAATATGATGCATTGTCATAGATTAATGGGATAGTTCAACCAAAAATAAAAATTCAGTCATTATCTACTCACCCTCACGCTGATTGAAGGTCAGGTTTAGTTTTTTAGTTCACAAAACACTGCTGGAGTTTCACAGGAAAACAGTGTTGCAGAATCTCCCAAACAATGGAAGTGAATGGTGACCAGTTTTCAAATGTAAAAAACAACACAGTAAAAACATAAAATGCCTCCATACTGCTTGTTTGGTGTAATCCAAGTCCCCTAAAGACCCAACATGCCAAGTTGACTTGAAAGACATCATTTACACCATGTTTTTAAGTCAAGTCAAGTCAAGTCAATTTTATTTATATAGCACCAATTCACAACAAAGTTGTCTCAAGACACGTTACATATAGAGTAGGTCTAGACCACACTCAATAATTAATTATATTTACGTCCAACAATTGAAAACAATTCCCCAATGAGCAAGCACTTTGGTGACAGTGGCAAGGAAAAACTTCCTTTTAACAGGCAGAAACCTTGGACAGATCCATGACTCATGGTAGGCGGTGATCTGACGGCAGCCTTTATCTTCACTGTAGATCCTTAACTTGGAGCCACATTCACATGCACACCATCTGACCTGGGTGTGTTGGTGGTGTGATGATGTCCAAACAGCACTTTAGGAGACTTGGATTATGCTAGACAAGCAATATGGAGGCATACTGACTGAATACTACTACTACTACTACTACTACTACTACTGCTAACAATAATAATAATAATAACTAGAACTGCAAGCAGTTATGAACGGGGGCCAAGCCTCCAGCGCGACTCGGCCCCGGGCGTAGCGGAGCCCACGCAACGCAAACGGCTCTGTTTCGTGACTGGGAGGCATGTTGCTGGGGTTTGCTGTTAAATGTTGGGTAAAACAAGGCTGCCCTGTCTCTCCCTTCCTCTTATTGCAATGGGAAGAGCACTGCAAGTGTGAAATGCTGAATAAGTTTGTTGTAATAAGTCATGCCCACTTTGACCAAACATCACAAAACTTTACGGCTGGGCTCGGGAGGGACTCCAGATCGCGCTTGCCAAATTTCGTGTGAATCCGAGCAACTTTCTTGTCGCTTAATGTTTCTCTGTTTATAGCGCCCCCTGTTGTCCAATTTGCACGAAATTTGGTACAGAGACTGTGGTTGACCTTGGAAACAAGTGGCTTGAGTTTCATGTCGATAGCTTCTATTTTGACAAAAATATGCAATGGTATGCGTTTTTTAGCTAGCAGAAAAAATTCTTATTTATAAGTATTGCGTTTTTTCGAGTAGCAAATTTCTTTTGATAATTTTTGATGAGGCAAGTCTGGAGATTGTGTGTGCAAAGTTTTGTGCAGATGGAGTGTAGATCCTAGGAGGAGTTCGAAAAAGTAGGTTTTTGACGTGTAGTGATTTACAAAGAGAAATATGCTGTGGGAGTGGGCGTGGCCTAGGTCAGAAGATGCGACTCTATGTAGGGAACACGTGGATATAAAGTTTATGAAGATGTGATTTAAAATGTGGAAGTTACAGGCTAAAATGCGTTTTCATCCTTTACAGCGCCACCTAGTGGAGTAGATGCACAATTTTTGGTATGGGTGGTCTGTGTCCTATTCTGTATATACCCTGTAAATTTCACAGTCCTCAGCATAATACTTGAGCTGAAATAAATGTTTGTTGTTTATGTCGTAATAAGCCACGCCCACTTTGACCAGTCCTGATTACCTTAAAGGTATGGCCTCAGGAGTGACCCAGTATCATACCCACCAAATTTCGTAAAAATCGGTGTTTCCGTTTAAGAGATATGACGTTGCCATA
Source organism: Lutjanus argentimaculatus (assembly GCA_034769285.1). Classification (NCBI taxonomy): domain Eukaryota; kingdom Metazoa; phylum Chordata; class Actinopteri; order Lutjaniformes; family Lutjanidae; genus Lutjanus; species Lutjanus argentimaculatus. The sequence goes on from JAWZSL010000051.1 coordinate 812,280, forward strand.
TTTGCAGCGCCCCCTAGTGGCCAAAATCAACCAAATTTGGCTCATACCTTCACAGTCACATGCCAATCAAAGATTTCAGCCTTCGTGTCGTTAGCATTTATTTTGACCGAGATATGCAACTGTTCACGTTTTTATAGCTAGCTAGAAAAATTTATTTGTTAATAATTTGCGCATACTTTGACGGAGCCAAATTCTCTTGATAACTTTAGATCAGATCCCTCTCAAGACTGCACGTGCCAAATTTCACACTGATCGGACAAAACCCCAAGGAGAAGTTCGAAAAAGTGAGTTGTCCAGTTTTCGCGATGTAGCAAAAAAAAATTGTAGGCGGAAATGGGCGTGGCCTATCCCAGTTGATTCAGGGCAATTCAGGGAAGGTAAGGATATGAGGTTTTTGAATGTGCGACAAACGGTTTGGGAGTTATAGGCCAAAAGGTGTTTCCCTTGGTTATAGCGCCACCTGCTGGCAGACATATATCATTTTTTGCGTATGAGGTACGTGCAGGGGTCTGGACCAACCCTCCAAATTGCACCGCCCTCCCTTGCACAGTGTAGGCTGCAGCACGACTTTTAGCCGTGGAAGAATAAAAATAATAACTATAATAAAAATCTGAACAAAAACAATAGGGTTCCCAGCATGGCCCCCTAACTAGAACTGCAAGCAGTTATGAAAGGGGGCCAAGCCTCCCGCGCGACTCGGCCCCCGGGCGTCGCGTAGCCCACGCAACGCGAATGGCTTTATTTCAGTACAGGAAAGTACGTCGCCAAGATTTGCTATCGCACATGAGGTCAAACAAGACTGCCCTCTCTCTCCACTCTTCTTATTGTAATGGGAAGAGCACTGGAAGCTCTCTATTATTGCTGAATATGTTTGTCGTAACAAGTCACGCCTACTTTGACCAAACAGTACTAAACTTTACGGCTGGCCTCGGGAGTGAGTCCACATCACGCTCACAAAATTTCGTGCGAATCTGAGCAACTTTTGTGTCGCTTGATTTTTCTCAGTTTATAGCGCCCCCTTTTGACAAATTTGCACCAAATTTGGTACAGAGCCTCTTGCTGACGTCTGAAACAAGTGATTTGAGTTTCATGTCGATAGCTTTTACTTTGACAAAAATATGCAGCAATATGTGTGTTTTAGCTAGCAGAAAAAATTGATTATTTGTAAGTACCGCATTTTTTGGAGTAGCAAAATTCTTTTGATAACTTTTGATCAGGCCGATCTGGAGACTGTATGTGCAAAGTTTCGTGCAGATGGAGCGTAAACCCTAGGAGGAGTTCGAAAAAGTAGGTTTTTAACGTGTAGCGAATTAGAAAGAGAAATATGTTGTGGAAGTGGGCGTGGCCTATGTCAGAAGATGAGGGTCTATGTAGGGAACACGTGGATATAAAGTTTATGAACTTGTGATCAAAAATGTGGAAGTTACAGGCCAAAACGTGATTGTGTCCGTTACAGCGCCACCTAGTGGAGTAGACGCATAATTTTTGGTGTGGGTGGTGTGTGTCCTATTCTATATATACCCTGTAAATTTCACAGCCCTCAGCATAATACTTCAGCTAAAATAAATGTTTGTTGTTTATGTCGTAATAAGCCACGCCCACTTTGACCAGTCGTGATTATCATCAAGATATGGCCTCAGGAGTGACCCAGCATCATGCCGACCAAATTTGGTAAAAATCGGTGTTGCCGTTTAAGAGATATAACCTTGGCATATTTGCAGCACCCCCTAGTGGGCAAAGTAAACCAAACTTGGCTCACACCCCCACAGTCACATGACAACCAAGGATCTCGGATTTGGTGTCGTTAGCATTTATTTTGACCAAGATATGCAACTGTTCGCATTTTTCTAGCTAGCTATAAAATTTTATTCGTTAATAATTTGCGCATATTTTGACCAACCAAAACTGTTTTGATAACTTTAGATCAGGTCCAGCTGACGAATGGACATACCAAATTTCACAGTGATCGGACCAAACCCCAAGGAGGAGTTCGAAAAAGTAGGTTTTTGAGTTTTAGCGATTTCCTGAAAAAAAATTCTAGGCGGAAATGGGCGTGGCCTAGCCCAGGTGATTCAGGGCAATTCAGGGAATCTGTGGATATGAGGCTTTTGAATGTGCGGCAAAGGATTTGGGAGTTATAGGCCAAAACGTGTTTCCCTTGGTTATAGCGCCACCTGCTGGCAGACATATGTCAATTTTTGCGCCTGAGGTACGTGCAGGGGTCTGGACCAATCCTCCAAATTGCACCGCCCTCCCTTGTACGGTTTAGCCTGCAGCACCACTTTTATCAACGGAAGAATAAAAGAAATAATAAAAACTAGAACTGCAAGCAGTTATGAACGGGGGCCAAGCCTCCCGCGCGACTCGGCCCCCGGGCATCGCGGAGCCCACGCAACACAAACGGCTGTATTTCGTCACCAGGAGGCACATAGCCAAGATTTGCTGTCGAGCGTGGGGTCAAACAAGGCTGCCCTGTTTCTCCCTTCCTCTTACTGTAATGGGAAGAGTACTGCAAGTGGCAAAGGCTGAATATGTTTGTTGTAGCCATTCACGCCCACTTTGAGCAAACATGACTAAACGTTACAGGCGGCCTCGGGAGCGACTCCAGATCACACTCACCGAATTTCGTGTGGATCCGACTAACTTTTTTGTCGCTTGATATTACCGTGTTAATAGCGCCCCCTTTTGCCCAATTTGTACGAAATTTGGTACAGAGCCTCTGGTTGACCTCTGAAACGTGTGGATTGAGTTTCGTGTTGATAGCTTTTATTTTGACATAAATATGCAGTAGTATGTGTTTTTTAGCTAGCAGAAAAATTTGCAAATTTATAAGTACCGTGTTTTTTGGAGTAGCAAAATTCTTTTGATAACTTTTGATCAGGTAAGGCTGAAGATTGTGTGTGCAAATTTTCGTGCAGATCGAACGTAAACCCTAGGAGGAGTTTAAAAAAGTAGGTTTTGACGTGTAGCGACTTACAAAGAGAAATGTGCTGTGGGAGTGGGCGTGGCCTATGTCAGAAGATGCGTATGTGTTTAGGGAACACGTGGATATAAAGTTTTTGAAAATGTGATAAAAAATGTGGAAGTTACAGGCCAAAAAGCGTTTGCGTCCGTTACAGCGCCACCTAGTGGAGTAAACGCATAATTTTTGGTATGGTTGGTCTGTGTAGCATTCTATATGTACCCTGTAAATTTCACAGCCCTCAGCATAATACTTGTGCTGAAATAAATGTTTGTTGTTTATCTCGTAATAAGCCACGCCCACTTTGATCAGTCGTGATTACCTTCAAGATGTGGCCTCAGGAGTGACCCAGCGTCATGCCCATCCAATTTCGTAAAAATCGGTGTTTCCGTTTAAGAGATATAACGTTCCCATATTTGCAGCGCCCCCTAGTGGCCAAAATTAATAAAATTGGGCGCATACTGCCAGAGTCACTGGCCAATCAAGGATCTCATATTTGGTGTCGTTAGCTTTTATTTTGACCGAGATATGCAACTCTTCATTTTTTTGTAGCTAGCTATAAAATTTTATTCGTTAATAATTTGCGCATATTTTAACCGATCAGAATTCTTTTGATAACTTAAGATCATGTCCCTCTGAACAGCATACGTGCCAAATTTCACACAGATCGGACCAAACCCCAAGGAGGAGTTTGGAAAAGTAGGTTTTCCGTTTTTCGCGATGTAGCAAAAAAAAATTCTAGGCGGAAATGGGCGTGGCCCAGCCCACGTGATTCAGGGATATTCAGGGAATCTGTGGATATGAGGCTTTTGAATGTGCGACATACGGTGTGGGAGTTATAGGCCAAAAGGTGTTTCCCTTGGTTATAGCGCCCCCTGGTGGCGGACATGTGTCAATTATTGTGTCTGCGTACCCTGCAGGGGTCTGGACTAACCCTCCAAATTGCACCGCCCTCCCTTGCATGGTTTAGGCTGTAGCACCACTTTTACCAACGGAAAAATAAAAAAAACTATAATAATAAAAATCTGAACAAAAACAATAGGGTTCCCAGCACCGCTGGTCCTGGGAACCGCGTATGCTTGCATACGCGGTCCCCAGGCCCCGCGGGCTTGGCCCCCTAATAAAAATCGGAACGAAAACAATAGGGTTCCCAGCACCGCTGGTGCTGGGAAACGCGTATGCCTTGCATACGCGTTCCCCAGCCCCCGCGGGCTTGGCCCCCTAATAATAATAATGATGATGATGATGATGACTGAATTTTCATTTTAGGGTGAACTATCCCTTTAAACTATATATAAAGTGGTTAAAATTTGCTCCACCTCAGCCAGCTACAATATTATAATTCTGCTTACATATTAATACACTGGCAATTATACCCAGTATTGAGCAATAATATATTACTCAGAAATATATTACTGCAATACAGCAGTAATACTGTAGTTACTAAGTAACTCTGAGTTACTTTTTGACCTCTGTAGGCTCTTATTATGACATGTATATACTGTATATATTATTATGTATAATGTATGTATAATTATATATACATATAATAATACATATAATATATAATATATTATTCATTATTATAATATTGTCTACAATATGTATATATATATATATATATATATATTTTGCTTTGGCAACATGTTTAATCTAAAACGTCATGCCAGTAAAGCTTAAATTGAAACTGAAATTGAAGCACTGCATTTAAGTACTGCTCCAGACACAGAGAGGTGTTTTTAAAATAATCCTAATCATTTAATTAAAGCTGCAAGCAGTCATGAACGGGCCCTCGCACCCCTGTGCCACTCGGGGCCTGCTGCGGATGCGACTATGTCGCCAGAGGCCGACTGGTAGACGAGGTGCTGGTGCTGAATTTTCACCCCCTTTGGACACTGCGGTATTATTCCCTGTCCCCACTAGGTGGCGCTATGACTATGACTTGTGAGCATCATGCAGATGTGTTCAGGCCAGGATTATTATCATACATGTGAAGTTTGAAGCAGATTTGACCATTTAATCTCATGTTATAGCAATTTCGTGTTTCATGGCGAGACATCAAACTTCGCCACCACCTCACGACCACACCCTTCAATAAGAGCATAATCTTTTAATAACTTTTGATCACAACATTGTCTAGATGGCACATAGTGATTTTGAAGCTGTTCTGATTAACCCTGTAGGAGGAGTTCGTTAAAATACAACACGTGCAAAACGTCAAAAATGGCCGCCAAATTCAAAATGGCTGACTTCCTGTTGGGTTTGGCCAATAGGTCCAAGAGGCTTTTTTGTGCATCTGGGTGTCATACATATGTGTACCAATTTCCGTGCATGCCGGTGAAACGTGCCGCAGGGGCTGATGTTTAAAGGGCGTGGCCAAGCCATTTGGCCACGCATCACTGAAACTCATATCACATGTTCAGGCCTGGACTGTTAACTGTAAGTTTCAGGCAGATATGACCAAGGACACTGAAGTTAACACCACTTTCCTGCGTTTTGGCGAAACATCGACTTCGCGCGCTCTGGGTGCAATGACGTTTGACGATACGTCATGATCTTCATGATATAGCATTACCAAGGTCCTAAGGCCTTGCTGACCAAATTTGAGTGAGATATGGACAACATGCTCAGAGCAGCACCTCAAACTGTAAAACATGTAATTTCCTGTTGCCAGCAGGGGGCGGTATGACAATTATGGAATCTTTTCATATATGTGTGTTCAGGGCAGGACTATTATCAAACATGTGAAGTTTGGTGCAGATCAGACCATTTATGCTAAAGTTATAGCAATTTCGTTTTTCATGGCGAGACATCAAAATTCGCCGCCACCTCATGGCCACACCCTTTAACGATAGCGCGATCTTTTGATAACTTTTGATCACAAAGTAGTCTAGTTGGTACACAGCAATTTTGAAGCCGTTCTGATTAATCCTGTAGGAGGAGTTTGTTAAAGTACGACGTGTGAAAATGGCCAAAAATGACATAAAAGTGAAAAAAAAATCAAAATGGCTGACTTCCTGTTGGGTTTAGGGTGTTGGTCCAAGAGGCTTTTTTGTCTGTCCCGACATGATACATATGTGTACCAAATTTCGTACGCCTTGGGCAAAGTTAAAGCTAGGGGCTTCGATTTTGAAAACTGTTAGGGGGCGCCGTTCAGGCACTTTGCCACGCCCATTTGTAACGACCATAAAATATCAAATTTTTCAGCAGACGTGACGAGTGTGCAAAATTCTGGGACTTTTTGAGCATGTTTAGACCCTCAAAAATGCGATCTTAGGGGCAAAAAAAAAAAAAAAAAAAATTCCTTCACAAACAATAGGGTCCTCGCACCCGAGGGTGCTCGGGCCCTATTAATAATCAAACTGACTCTTAAACTGTATAGGATAAATAAATTAAAATTAAACAACTTTTTTTCCAGTGTGGCCAGTGTTTGTGTGTGTGTATGTGCGCGCACATATGTATTTGAGAATTTGTTCAATCAGTGGGTGTGTCCTTCAGATCAGATCATTAAGAATGGGAGCGAATGAAAGCACTTCTCTACTCAGGCTAATGACTGGGATGAAAGCTACTCTTAATTGTTGTCCATAATGGCCGCATTATTTCATTAGAACTAATTACTCTGTCGGCCATGCCAGCGGTAAGGCAGGCCACACACACACACACACGCACACACACACACACACACACACACACACACACACACACACACACACACACACACACACATGCAGCCCTGGTTAGCACAAATTCAATAGTCTTGATCAATGAGCTGATGAACAAGAAACAGGGAGGTGATATAGCAGTGTGAGATTCCTTCAGTGTTTTTTGTCTTCTATAGTGTGATCACCTCATCTTCTAAAAACCAGGGGAAATTTACAATGATAGCATTTTTAATTTATTACTTTATTCAGGTTTACATTGCTGTTACACCTGAACCAAAGACTGTAAACTAAAATATCAGATGCCACATGCGTACTGCAGTCTTTTTGTAACTCGTCATCCCAGCAGGTTAGAGGTTTTGGCAGGGAAGAGAATTAAAAATATTTAGTTGCTGTCCATGTAGCTTTAATTAGACATGAGGGACATCTCTGCCTACTTTACTTGGTTCTGTATACCAGTTTACACCAATTCACTGTTGTTAATTAGTTCAAGTTATGTAGTCTTCTGAACATGAGGACATGGTCATGAGGACCTGACAGGTTTGGGTTGGGTCGGTCTGTATTTCTCACATATTTCATGGGCTTACATCAGGTTTGGGCTGTGATATCATTATTATTATTATTATATATTTTTTCATTTTTCTCCCCAATTTTTTCATTGCCAATTCAAATTCCCCCCATGTCACCACCAGCTCCTACTGTCTGGTACATAGATGGTTTGGTAAGCTTGTTAAGAAAAATGCCAGGCTGTAATCAGGTTCAGGCTGAAATATGCTGATGAGGGAGGGGTTCGGGTCGGGTTTGGACAGAACTTTGTCAGGTTTGGGCCTTTTTGGGCTCAACTTCTCAGGCCTGATTAAAGCTCTACCAGGAGGGAGGTGCTTCATGTTATCAACTGGTGACCCAAATATTAAAGATGTTTTTTTCATCTACAACACAAAGTGAATTAAAGGATAAGGCTGGTGTTCTATATTTTCTTTTTCTCAACATATCCCATTAAAAGATTAAACCAAACCCTGTGTGTAGCTCTCAGGCCCAAGCCCACTGGTTCCTATTGAAGATGCAAATCTTTCAAAATAGCTCACAAAGACATAGTTCTATTTTTCTAAAGGCTCAGTGACTTCCTAAAATTGATGGTTAATGTAGTTTTTCAACAGCGGCAGAACAACCAACTATGGAGGTAATGTACCTGCAACCAGTCAGAACACCTGTTAATAATGTTGTCAGTGTGAAGGTGTGCCATCACTGGTTGTAACCCACTGTATTTTCATCTGTGATGAGGTGTGCTGTCACCTGTTATTCCACATTTTCGTTAGTGTGAAGGAGCGCTGTCACCATCTAGTTTTCATATATCTATCATTCACTAGGCTAAATTACATCTGATTGTGAGGCAGACACGTGAGACACCAGATGGTTTGTTACACAGAATCATCTAGGAAGCCATCCATAGAAACTGTTTGGAAAAGGGATGGTGCTTTCAAAAAGAACACTTGGCAGGTGATTGGATGAACCACCTGTCATGTCTAACATGGGCTAACTTTGACCAGTCAGATCAACTCACCGAACTAAAGCCAAAGCCAGCCAGAAGGAGAGCAAAAACACATTTTCCACCTTCAGTGTTGTTCTTTGCTCTTCTTTCAATGAAGAAATACTCTCCAGTTCTGATATAACTGATGCTATCACAGTATCTATGCAAACCTCTTCGGGAGCCACCATTGTCACTTCCATGGATGCTTCTCACTGTTGGTGCATCTGAAACCACACCTGTAGCTGACAGTCATCCCCCCGAACACAGAAAAATGGATTGGACACAAACTAATAGCCTGAAGCCTAGCAAGATGGATTCTTGTGTGATCTTGTGATCTCGCAAATCCAGCTGCCTTGCAAGGAAAGATGTGCAAGGCTGGTTTGATATTGTTGCATTGTGGCCCAGCACTAGCTCATTACGCTGCTGGTTTTTAAACGTTGCACAAACACAGACTATTTTCAGTGGCAGATCACTTCGCATTTGGTGCTCAGGGAGTTTTTCTGGCAGCAGGACAGTAGGTGGGACAAAGTCAAAATAAACCAGAGTGTGTTTGTGTTAGTATGACACAGTGCAACAACGTGGCTTGTTGATGTGTTTTTAATAGTTTATGGCAGAAGAAACAAATGCTCTCGAGTTCAACTGAACTTCTCTAAACATGTGCAATGTAAACCCAGTCTATCGAGATGTTAAAGTGGTTACATCTTTGATGGATGTGGTGGAGTAATAGGATTTAATCAATGACTGCTTTCATGCAGCACTAGATGGAAGGAAATGTTAGTGGGACACTATTGTAAATTCCTATGAGAAGACTTTTGGTGTCTTTACTTTAAATTATATGAATATTATTTCATACTGGTTTGAAATTTGTTGTTTTGTATCACCAGAAATCCTGGCTGCGTCTTGCCCACCAATCACTGCTGTTTTTCTACTTCGTCTCTTCTCCTTCATCCGTCTCTATTTCAGTGTTTGGTCTGAGACGGTAGTTGTCTCCATTAGTCCAAATTAGAGCTGTTTTCCAGGGAAGACAGAGAAGTGCAAATCAGCCTCAGCAAGCTACAGGCGCAGCATGGTGCTCTCACAGAGGCAAACTGCTTTCTTACACTCTGTCAAGGAAAGATGGCTGGCTTAAATATGACTGCAAAGTCAAACTGTGATATATGTCTGTGTTATAGCAGAATAAACTATGTCTTGAAAACAGTACCAAATAAAACACCTCTAGTTTTTAGATAATAATACTACTAATACTACTACTACTACTACTACTACTACTACTACTATAATAATAATAATAATAATAATATAATAATAATTGATGATAAATAATAATAGCCACAAGTGGCAATGCAAGGGGTCCAAGCAGGTTACAAATATTTGGATGTAAGAAACAAGTATTGATAAGCCACACACAACTATGCAGAAACTGTCACATTATTGGCAAGTGGGACTTGGTCACATGTGGATTCAAACCTTTGACCTTTGGGTCCCCAGAGAAGGTGACTACAGACTGCATTACTAGGGAAACGTGGTTTCCACACACCTTCTTACAAGTCCCTCAAAACTGGGGCGGTTGTATCTATTTACACTTAAAATGCTTACAAAAGTCAAAATGTTGGTGATAAAATTCAGAAAAAAAAATCACACATCATTCTGCGGGTTTCAGATGTTTTGTAAAATATTTGTATGTAATATGTTTCATCAAACACTGAGCAAAACAGAAAATGTGCATACAGTACAGATTACAGCAAGATGTTAAATATCACTGACTCACTGTTTGATTGATCTGAACACAATTTGAAACACTTCATATCAACCATCTAAAGAATGTCTGTGCTGATTTTGGTCACATTTGAATGAAGACGTGGAGATATACAAGGTAATTGATTTTGCATAGTTTGAAAAATATAGAGGGATGGACTTTTGAATTGACCACAGCTTGCAGTGAGACAAACTTTTGTCGCAATTCAGCAGATGTGCTGAAGAAATTTCAGCTCTGTAGGACATATAACTGATTTTTTTGAAGTTTGGATTATGAAATATCTATGAATTCAGATTTGGTATAATAAATCACGCCCATTTTAAGCAATTATTACACTATTGCGTGCATTGACTGAGTAATGACCCAAGAACATGTAAGGTGAATTTCTTACAAATTCTGCAGTCAATTATGAGATATAAATTTTTCATATTTGTGTTCCCACCTAGTGGTAAAACCTCCTGAACATGTGTCACAATTTTCACATTGATATCTCATTGCATTTTAGGAATTATTACAGATTTTTGAAAATTAGCTATTTTGATTAAAAAAATAAAAATAAAATAAAAAATAAAATCAAAACAGATTGAAAAGTCAAAATTCCTTTGGTAACTTTAGGTCAGCAAATTTTGTAGATGATGCTGACTCATTTTCAGGACGATTGGCCCAACAGTCTGAGAGGAGTTTGCAAAAATAGGATTTTTATAAAACTGAGACAAAGGATGGTATAAAAGTTTACTTTTTTAAAGTAAAAGACTAATTGAGAAAAGATGCTGATGAATTGGATGGTGAACAAATTTTGAGTCTACACCGAGCCGTTTTCAAGATAATTGCAAAAACGTAAACCACCTTGAGGTCAATGAGTGGGCGGAATTTGCAACGCAAGAAGAAAGAAAGAAGAAAGAAAGAAAGAAAGAAAGAAAGAAAGAAAGAATAATCAGACCAAAAACAACAGGGATCTGCAGCGAACAATGCTGCTTAGATCCCTAATAGTCATAATAATAATAATAATAATGATAATAATAATAAGAATAATAATAGTAATAATAATTATAATAATAATAATAATGATAAAGAAGAAGAAGAAGAAGAAGAAGAAGAACTTTTAAAAGGATTCAACTATATGAGTTTGGATGAATAAGATGATGCAATATAAACTACATGATTTGCTTTTCTGGGCTTTATGTAACATTGACTGTGCCACAGAGTAGAAATACTGATTGCAATTTTTGCTTTCAAAATTTACTCAGAAATTTCCTCCAAGCAAAAAAGTAAAATACTTAGTATATACTCAAAATGTGCCCAGTCAGTCTTTTTATATATGAGAGTACTGGATTACTTTCTCTGGTGCCTTAAAATGTAAGCAGCACTTTAATGCTGTAGCTGGCTGCAGTGGATCATGATAGGTGGTTTTATTCACTGTATAACATTGTGTTTTATGAATTATATATGTTTTGCCCATACTGTTTTATTAACTATTAATCAGCGACTAGTAAGAACAGCCATCAAATAATTGAAGTAGAATATGAAAAATTCCCTGTGAACTTTAGTGAAGTATAAGTATAAAGTAAGAGTACCTCAAAAAAAATAAATAAAAATAAAATAAAATAAAAAATAAAATAAAAAAAAAGTTCCCTGTGGACTTTTAGTCTACTGAGTAGTTTTTCAATGATTGGCTCCCAGTTGTGTTTGATGTATATGCGCATGCATGGACACATTGGTGACATCATAAATATTTCTGCTGATGTTTTTGTACTATTCCACTGATCTACTGGTGGTGTTAATGTGCCAAGATTTGCTGCAATGTGCCATTAAAGCAGAAAAGGAAAATGTTGCAAGCTAGTACACATTGATGTAAGCAAAGTACAAGACTCATTTATTTATCATTCTACAACACAGGGTGGTAAAACAAAATGAAAACTCCCTTTATGCTACTCACAAATCAAAAAATATATGATTATATGAATAAATAATAGGTAATTAACATTCACTATTATTTATGGTGGAATGTGGAGGATGAATTGAGGAGTCTCACAGCCTGAGGAAACAAGCTGCTGTGGTGGTACAGCAGCAGATACTTCTATATCTCTTGCCTGGCAGCAGCAGGGTGAGCAGGCCAGGCTGGGGCTGTTTTTTTCCCTATCCTTTGGGCTCTGGGAACCTCACCCCAACAATATCACCGATGCTCGTAGACCCGTTAATATTCTGGGCAGTTTTAATCATTTGCTGCAGAGTCCTCCTGTCGTAGGCTTGTGTGCATCCCATGATGCAAGCTTGTGATATTACCAGTCAGGATGCTTTTCATTGCTCCTCTGTAAAAGTTAACAAGGAACAGGAAATTTGCCTCCTTACGTTTTCTTAAGAATTACAGCCGTTTCTGAGCCTTCTTTACTGGGGTGGAGATGTGTTATGTCCATTACAGGTTCTCTGTAATGTTGATTCCCAGGAACCCAAAACTGTTCGCCTGCTCCACCTCTGTTCCACTGATGTAGACAGGGATATTTGTCTTTACCTCTAAAATCAACAATCAGCTCTTTGGTTTTGCTGAGGCTGAGCAACAGGTTGTTCTCTGTGCATCACTCTGCAAGACTGTTGATTTCCTTGTGTCTCTCTTTGAAATCCGGCTGAGGATGGAGGTCATCCGCAAACTTGACAATAGAGTTCTCTCCATGTTGGGGGTTGTAGTCATAGGTGTATAGCGTGAACAAGAGGGGACTGAGCACACAGCCCTGGGGGGCTCTGGTGTTGAGTGCTAGTGGCAAGGAAGTGAGACCACCAAGCCAAGTTGTTATCCTCAAAGTGTGTGAAAACTGAGCGGAGGGCAGTGGAGACTGCATCCTCTGTGGATCTGTAGGTTCTGATGTAAAAAAAAAGCTCTTCATCCAAATCGGAGTGAGTGCCACAGGGTGGGAGTCATTTAGACTGGACACTTCAGACTTATTAAGGCTTTTTAGGTTTGTAGCTGCCAGGAATGTTTGCATAAATATGGTCCAGGGTATTGCTCCCCCAGGTGAGGATGTTGCTGGAATTTGGTAAAACAGTTCTCTTGTCTGTTCACCTCCCCTTGTCTTACTGGAGTCCTACGACCAGTCAGCATAGGACACGACGGTCCAATAGCTTGATCTGGGATGTTGTACTGGAGCCAGGTCTCTTACTGAGTTAACCTGAGTCTTACTTTTACTTTCCTGTGACATTAGCCAGAAGGAGGCTGCGTAGTGGAATAGCCTTAGATCCAAGCTGGGTTAGCTTAGCTCTTATTCAAACTCTCCTCCTGGGTCGACAGCACCACTTGCTGTGGCATTTGGTCCAGCTGACTGGCAATCCAGGTTACAAAATTTTAAGAAAAATTCTCGATGTTTGTTAAACCTCAAGGATGCACACAATGCGTTTGGGTGAGAAACACAACTTTTGTTTGTTTACTAGAAAACTCCACAGGGTATCTTTAAGAACAGTGCTTCAGTTAGTTACTTTGACCACTTTGTAAAATACAGGGTCATCAAAAGTAAGTAAACGTAAAAGGGTAAAGTAGAATAAAGTAGCCAATTATTCCCCAACCCCGGTCACGTCCAAGGGTGGAGGAAATATTCAATTCTTAGCTTTTGAATTGATTCATAAATGTCAAAAATCAATTTTCTAAATGTCAATTAACATGATATTGATAAAATGAAAAGGGCGGAACTCAGCTGCAAGGGCAGTGTGGCACCCGGACAGTCTACAGCGTGCACATGCTAGAGTTATTAGCAACAGGGAGATATCTTCTGAATAGGCAGCAGTTGCGATTGCATTTTAATTTAGTGTCCAAATAATTGTGTTTGCGAGTCAAACATGAATGCTTTTTACCATTACCCAGGGATCTTAAGATGTTCATGGAGCAGAGCAGTTATCAGCTGTAACAAACGAGAGCAGCTGAGCGACACACACCAGAGCATTAAACAACTTCAGCCAACTCTGTGATGAAGAAAATAACTCTGCTCAGTATGTTACACCACAAAAACTCTGCGCCTGCTCTGCATGTTGGACACTGAGGTCTTTCCTCAGAGCTGATGGTGCAGCAGAGAGGCTATTCTCCACAGCTGGAGACATAACATTAATAACACCACACATAGAGAAACACTCTGCCTCCGCCATTTGTTATTGTCATACAGGCAGGGGACTGTAGGATTGTCTTGATTAATTCACCAATTAATGCACTTTTTAAAAATAAAAAGGCTGCAGACCATTTAATTGCCAGTTATGTTTCACATTGTATTTCAGGGAAACTGGAGCAAGAGAGTGAAAATTGTGCCCCATTTACTATAAATTCAGTCAAAAATAAGTTCGGAATCAAATCAGACAAAAAGATGCCCCCCCTAAATGTAACATGTGCATCATGTTGACTTCTAAACAAGGCTACTTCTTGATGTTTGGTGAGGATGGCTGAACATGAGCAGCTGCAGATAAATACAATCCAGCCTGCACCCCCTGACTTAGAAGTTTAAAATTTTGATGCATCGAGATGCACGAAGATGCTCTGAGAATCGTTTTAGCATCGAATTGTAGCCAGAGATTCCCACCCCTAGTCACCTCTACATGTTAAGCTCTTGAACCTAATGTAGGTTATATGCAATGCTGTTTAACTATGATGATCTTTCATATATTTGATGAAACTCCTGTCATTATAGCACCAAAAATATTATATCTCATAATTGATGACAACACCCAAAATGACCAGCCTGACCTGCCGCGCCTTGACTGAATGTTCAACGGAGCAATAACTTCTAACACTGCACCTCTCTATTCTAAACACTCTAATTGTCTTAATCAACAAACACACTGGCACCACTGGGGGACACAACACTGGCAAAGCTCCGGCTCTCTAACTACCCACTGCAAAATGGCTCCACTGCTACACTCATATGTTGATGTAAATTAGCAGATTTTTAGATTATAATTACACCTCGCCTCCTCAGAGGCAGAGGCGGTTACAGTGGAGCCTTATAGAATAATTGGGGACGAAAATGAGAGTGTAGCCATGAACAGGAGTCATTAAAAAGAATTCCCTTGCTGGGAACACTGGGCTACCTGGAATGCTGGAAGCCTCCAGAACAGGTGATTAGGCAGGAGTAGGTGTCATTAAAACTCCATTAGCACAAAACCCAACCCCCAGTGCTCACCACAAACACACACGCACAACTGAGGTAGACCATACGTGTTTGTGTGTATGTGTGCATACGCGTGTGTGTGTGACCCACTGAGTGCACGTGTATGTGTGCTGAGTATCTAATGACTCATTTAGGACCCCTACCTCTGGGAATGTGACAGTAAGGACCCTCTTGCGGATGGCTCACTAAGTGCCTGCTTATTAATTAAACACAGCTGAGGCTCATGGGACAGCAGCAGTCCTGCATATCAGCTTGTCAAGTTTCACTCTGTGTGGGGCTAAATGAAAAAGGTCCTTCTGCGAGTGCAGCCCAGCTGGATCCACTGGCAGACATTTTGGTTCCATGCATCAGAAGTAATTACAAGAAAATCATGAAAGGCCAAAACAAACCCTGCAGACACTGACATGTGGTCAGACAGGGATTGCTTCCCTGCTGTTTGAGGGATGTAGAAATCCAAATAACCCTGGGTGTGTACGTAAATGTGCCGTGTATGGAGGGAGTTTTCTGTCCCCGGGAATAATGCGATATGCAGAATTCAGCCATATCTTGAGAATGAGAGAATTGAATCAGTGAAGTGGTGCTGTGAATGCCAATTATCATTCTACCATTAAAACCTTCTTCCCCGGCCTAGTAATTTCCCTCCAAATGTGTTGTTCTAATTATGAATTAAACTCAAATAAGCTTGGGTAATGAACCCAGTTTTATGCCTTTCCGAGGCCATACTTTCTCAGCCTTGTGTGCCTCTGTTGCTGTAGCCGCACAACAATCTAGCTTTATTCCTGTGTCCTGAGCTGGACTTCCAGAGGTGTTTGAGGGAGTGTTATTGTGTATTATTGTGTAATTCAAAGAGATAGACCTGCAGGTTGTGGCTGCATCACCTTTGATTGAACTTCTTTCTATGGCTTTGTTTAATGCTCTCGTATTGCTTTTCTATTACAGCTTTTGCTGAAATGACGCAGAATTCCATTTGCTGTAATGCCCTAGCTATTGCCTTTGTTTGCATTGTGGTGGAAGTCTAGCAGAACCGTAATGAGAGATTGAGCCAGTTGCTCACAAGTCCGATTTTAAGTGAATAGAGTGCCACTGGAGCCCATTGTGGTAAAGGCTGAACCCCGACAGACTCTGGACTCCAATGCCACTGCCCTGCCCACAACCATTAATCCTTAAAGCTCGACCATTAACAGGGAGGAAAGAGGTGTGTGTGAAGGTGTGTGTGAGAGTATATACTACGGGCGCCTGTGTACGTGTGAGCCATGACAGCCTTTTACATCCTCTGCTAGCAGAAAGCCACCAAACACAATGGATCAAAACTGCTGCATTAGGCTCAAAACTTTTCCAGCATCCCTGCAACAGTGATAGTTTCTACAGTTTTCCATAAAGACCCATAAAATTTCAGTCAGAAGAGGAAACAGAGACATGTGAGACATGTGCCCCTAAAGGTGGGGTAAGCGATTCTGGAGAAAGATAGTTGATGAGTCTCATTCTGAGATTCAGCAATCAACTATCTTTCTACAGAATGGTTTACACCAGCTTTAAGTGTTGCCTCAATCACAAAACTAAATATATCTCTGCTACCAGTAGAATTCCATAAAATAATGTAAACTATATCCCTAAATACTGCTGAAAAGCAGACTCGTCATCATTCCTGTTTTGCTTTTTACACTGAACTAAACAATCGGGCAAAATACTGCCCCAGTGTGTGATTTTACAGTAGACGACATGTCTGTGTTCGTGAAAGCAAAAGAGGCATGACGGACATGACATGTAAGACAATGGCTTCAACAGCTATGCATCAGGCAGCAGCATTACTGCCTAAACAATAACAACGGTCTTAACCTTTGCATTCTCTGGCTGTTGATCTTGTCCTCTGCTTGGCGGAACTACTGGACTTTCCTATCTCACCAATTTGCAGACATTTTCGGGTGCTCTTCTTCTTTTAGTTGGCTGCTCACTGTTGCTAGCTGCTTTTTAAATACACTGGTGGTGGGTCACACACTTGACACATCATCAAAACATCACACCCCTGTCCAGATGTTGATTCTGCTCCGTTTCTACCTCTACTGCTGGCTTACAGGCAGAACAGCAATGCCCCAATTACATGTTTGTAGGTTTTATAGAGAACAGAGAGGCAGAATAATGGGGCAACATTGTACAGGTTGTGTGAAAGGAGTTTATACTATTTAGACCTAACCTGGCTTAATGCTAAAACCAACTCTTATTTGATGGTTTTCTCATTTTGTGTTCCATCATTTCAAACTGTAATAGCAGTGTTGTATAAATCAATGAGGTCTGAGAATACAATGCAATCAGTACAACAGAGTCCACTGGAAAAAAATAATTTTATACACTGGTCTGACATTAGAAGAATCTCCTCAGTAACTTCAAAACTGCTCATTCACTGTTTATCGAACTGATTTTGTTTTCTTTCTGCATAAGAGATGGTTATTAAATCATTAACTCAAATTGCTCTTGATAAGGTAAACAAAAGGTGCATTTGATATCTTTCTGTGTCACATGTCAATGTTATTACTAGTACTGACAGAAGAGATGATCAAAAGTATTAAAATAAGATTCAAGTTTAAATAAATTTTAAATTTTCTTTAAGTTTGAATATGGCTTTCAGGTGCTTGTATTTTATGTTTAGATGAGAAAACTTTCCTGGCTCCAGTCCTCTTGAGGCTCAGTGATTTAGATCTTCAGTCTTTGTGATCCTGCTCTAACAGGACTGGCTGACCTCTGAACATTGCTGATTGTAGTGAGAGCAACCCGATTGTCTGCTTGTTCTAATTCCACTCTTGTGCTTTCTTCTTTCTCACAATCTCTACTCCGCCTCTACCTGATGATGTCACTGGTTAATTGTGGTGCAGTGCTCAGTGCCTCAGAGACCTGACTAAGTGACTGGAGTCTGCTGGGAGAAAGTTCCACAATCCCTCTCCTTTCCAAGAATACACACTTCAACAAAAACACAAATCCAAACACACACACACGTACTTCACAGCTATAACTGGAGCTGTCACCCTATATGCACCTAATGAGGATAAACTCCCTTTTAACCTTGCTGAGGAATCACATTAATTGTGTCTCCACTGACGGGCCCTTCCATCCCCTCCTCTTTTCCCACATCAGGAGCTTGGAGGCTGGGAAAGGTGAGCAGGCTGGCTCCCCTCCTCCTAGAACAAAGTGCCTGCAGGAGCAGATGTTCCACTCCGTTGGAGGAACAGGGAGGTGGGTGGTGGTGTTGGAGGGGGGTAAATCTCCAGCCTCCTATTATATTAAATGTTAGTGCTGGGTTTGTGTCAGTAAATCTATATTCAGTAATGTGCCTGTGTGTGTATGTAGGTAGGTAGACTTCATCATCAGTAAATACTTGAGTGGCTTTACCCGGCCAGTATCTTAATAAGCTTGGGCTCATACCACAAACAAACACACACACACAGAACTTGGTTTCCATGATGTGTATTTTCGAAGCACTTTGGGAATAAGCTGTCAGTGTTTCCTCCACTAGCATGGTACTAGCTGCACCCCCTCTCTCCCCTTTCTTCTCTTTCTCTTTGGTAATCAAACATGCAGAGCTGCTTTTGCAAGGCAGAGACTTGTCTCTATTCCACGCCGCAGTGAGATGCTTCACTGAGAACACTGTGAACTGTTGTGTTTATATGGGAGGAACTGCATCTATTGTTAATGTCATCTAAATGCTCCACTTGATATAAGGAAACAGAACAAACAGGGAGGGAACTATAAAGGGTATACAACTGTGTCATTATCTGCTGTTCAACCATCAGTTGCAACATCATTAACGACTGTTAGCTGTAGGGAAATGTACTAGCAAGGCAGTGGTGGTGCAAGTGTAGGTCAAATCAGATAATATTACAGTGACAAGTCTGATAAAGTTGTACTGATTACTTCTTTGTAGGCTGTGAAATGGTTAATTGACTTGCACTAGAGTATTTTCTACTATAAGATAAAAAGTTGTATCATGTAAAACAAGTTGTGTTGGCTTGCGCAGCAATACTAGTCAAGATTCCAAGGTTTTCAAAGATAGCAAATATTTCACACAGAATTAGGTACCTAAGTACCTGTAGACAGTATAGCTATACACTAGGGACTTTTCTTTAGAGCAAGCACAAGTACAAGTACTTAAATTTGGGTACTTACTGATGCTGAGTACCGATACGAGTACTTAATAATGTTAACTTTAAGAACATGTTGCATTTACATCAGATGTTCCTCATTTTTCTAAATGTAACAAACTCCTTGAACTCTGCGTTATGTTGGTTCTTTGTGTGTTTTATCCATTTGCTTGTGTCAAGCGGCTAAGTTTCTAAGCGGCTAAAGTAGTTTTATGAGTATGAGTATGAGTACATGAGGACAGTATTGGACCGATACCTGATGCTGGTATCAGTATCTGTACATCCATACTATATATTTCTAAGAAAATAATAATAAATGTATAATTTCCTTTTCATGAGAAAGATAATGCAATTGAACTCAGTGTCTTGGTTTTAAATATTTAGATGACATTTTCTAGGAAGACCATATCTATGGTGCGCTATCCTCACATAAGTTATCACTGTGTGTGTTTATTAAAAAGTGAAATACATATTGATGCATCTCTAATAATACACACTCCATCATAATGTACCATTGTTGGTGGTAATTAAAATTTTATGCATTATCATGCATTTAAAATAATCTATGCTGCCTGAAAGTGATATGTATCAATCATCTGTGTGTATATGTTTGTGTAGTTATAGAGGTGTATTTGATGATATGGGTGAGACCAGGAATAGAGATCCGCTATAGGCTGTGTGCATGTGTGTGTTTGTGTGTGTGTTTGTGTATGAGTGAGTGATGTGATGCAGTGATGGGGTATATTAGAGGAAAAAAACTAATAATAATAAAAATATACTACTACTATACTACTACTACTACTACTACTAATAATAATAATAATAATATAATAATACGTAAAATGAATAATTAATACTAATACTAATACTAAATTAATGTATTATTATAGATGCATCAATATGCACTTTCCTTAACATGGATTATTATAGCATGCTATGAGTTTTTACTACAGTTGATTGTTGGGGTGTGAATAGGTGACTACAGGTAGTCATAAAAAATTATAAGCCCCATCAGTTAACTGCTCTATTAAGAGCATCCATAAGACACTTAAACTTATAATTCATTATTTCATATATTAATTATAATTATATTATATTAATTGAGTCTTGTGTAGTCCATATTTTCCATTTTCTGTCTAGTTGTGCTTCTTGCAGTTTCAGTTTGTGTGTCAATTTTTCCATTAAAAAGATTTCTTCCACAATTGTTAGCCACTGGTTTTCCATTGGTGGTGTTACCTGATCCCATTTCCTTGTGATAGCTTTCTTGCTTACTGCTGGAGTATTTTGATCAAACATCTGTCACTAGCAATAACACTTTATTCAGAGAATTTACATAGATTAAGCACCCAGCAACTTTTAGGAACCTCATATCCTAGTATTTGCTGTTGCTCCTTACATACCATTTCCCAAAATACAACTATTTTCTGACATTTCCAAAAAACATAAGAATGGTCTACATCAAGAGACCCACTGTCTTGCCATTATTTCCAACAACTGTGCAGCTGCTTACTTTTCATTTTCCGTGTACAGTAAATGTTTGCCTTTGCCACTGAGAGAAAACTGTCTTTTATTCAATTCACCTGAAACCTGTCTATGTGGATTAAGTTGCTATAATGCCTGCTGAAACAGATGTTTCCAAATCTTGTTTTCAGTAGATGGTCTGTGAATCAGGTGATTACAGCATTGTACATTTCCTGTATTATGAGTGTACACTAAATGTTTCTTTTGAACAGATAAAGATAAGTGGAGCATGGCTATCTACCACTCCAACTCTCCAAGGACCACTTAAGGATGGGCACTGAAGATGAAACATTAATAAGCTCTGCCTAATTTGGGTTAGACGGCATTCAGAGGTAAAGGTGTGAATTATTTACAACTCTATGGAGCAAGGTTTGTGAGGTATTTCAGGGAGACAACTCCACTTGCTCTACACTCAAACGTGACATACTTTACTCAATGCAGAATGTGGTGTATTAAAGCAGTGTGTTTAAAGTCATGTGCACTGATTGGTGTTGCTGTTTCTGGATTGCTGCTTTGCTGCTTAAACACTGTTGCTAAAGCTGCAGGAAATGCTGCTGTTGCTCATAATAGAATTTCACAAGCCCCACCTCTGATATACCCTGATTCCCCTGGGGGTAAAATGACCACACTCACTCCCCACCTCCTTTTGATGAGCTTGATGTTTGCAAAACTGCATCCAGTGGACATGAGGGATAAGAAAAGATTAGAAGAGATAATTAGACAAATACTCTAGTGTTATTGTTGAGGAACTGACATGGCTTTATATTATTTAAGCAGTATTTCCTCAAGTTTTTCTTATAAAGTTGAGCTTGTGCATTTGAAAAGCATCCTGTCAAATGAACTCTACCAGAAACTTGATTTAATGCTTGTAATATATGAAGTAGGCTACAAAATCTATTTAACATTAGAAATGAGAAATAAGCAGCTCTAGATTTGAAACTGGCGGTACCTACTGCCTTTTCTAAAGTATATAATAGAAACAAAAGACAGGTTAACAATCAGTCATCTGCTCATTGTTGTCTTTACCTCCCATTTATGATGAACTTTTACTTTACTTTTACAATTCTAGTATTGAATTTCTCATTATTTATGTTGTTTTGACAGGGTGTGCTACTGTGTTTATGAAAAGCTCAGGCGGTACAGTGCTGTATTATATATGTATATATATATATATATATATATATATGTGTGTGTGTGTGTGTGTGTGTGTGTGGTATACATATGTAAAGTGCTTAACAAATGTATTAGACCACCACCAGTGTAAGGTTTATGCCACAGCTGGTAATTACCAAAATCATTTTTTATGTTTCTGTAATGGTTAATACACCAGTATGTAGAAGCTCTTTAACCGAAATATTTTTAATGCTAAAATTAATGCTAAATAATTATTGTTATCCATGAATTTTCAAATTTACTGTTTTACAAAAAAAACAGAAAAAATAGTAAAGCACATTATTATTTCTTGATTAAGATGTCAAATTAAAGTTATTTACTTGCATTCCTGAACAAAAAAACTAGTTTTAGTGGTTGAATGTTATGCTTGATTAATTTCTGACTTCTCCGGCTCAAATCTGAGTATAAAAAGGTGAATTCAGTTTGAAATTCCTCATTCCTGTTCAAAACGGTAAAACGTTGAGCGCTCACTGAAAATGAAAGAGTCCACATTAAAGCACTTCATGATGCTGGATAGTCTCTGAGACAAATAGGGAAAGACATAAAGTGTTCTCACAGTGTGGTCAAGTATGATTTGGAGTCAATTGCTAAGACTGGTACTTACAAAACGCGCCAAGGAAGAGGCAGGAAACGAAAGTTAACTGAAGGAGATGTCAGACACCTCAAGATTTTAAGTACTAGAGACAGAAGGAAGACCACTGCTTATCTTCAGGCAGAGATAAATGCTTCTAAATCAGAGTCTGAGAAAGTCTCCAGAATGACCATAAGCAGACGACTGACAGAACAAGGCTTAAAGGGAAGACTAGCTGCTAAGAAGCCATTATTGAGGCCTGAAAACATCCAGAAACGCCTCAGATTTGCCAGGGAGCACAAACACTGGACTGTTGATGACTAGAAGAAGGTACTCTGGACGGACGAGTCCAAGTTTGAACTCTTCAGTCAGCATCGTCGTGTTTATGTCCACAGAAAAGCTGGAGAACGTTTTGATGCCTGATGCACTGCACCCACAGTGAAACATGGTGGAGATTCCATTATGGTATGGGGTTCCATTTGTGCAAATGGCGTGGGCAAATTAGTGAAAATCGACTGTATCGTGAACAAGACTGTCTACCACAACATCTTAGTACATCATGGAATCCCTTCTGGACTGAATCTGATTGGTTGTGGGTTCATACACCAACAAGACAATGACCCCAAGCATACTTCAAAGCTGTGCAGAGACTATCTGACCAAGAAAAAAGAATCTGGAGTCCTGGAACTGATGGACTGGCCAAGTCAAAGTCTGGATTTGAATCCTATTGAACAAATTCGGGATTTAGTAGGTTCAACGATTTATCGCACAAAAGTTTCATCTAAAGCAAGTCTGTGGGAACAGCTAGAAATTATTTGGAACTCAATAACAAAACAGACTGTCGAAAAGTACATAAAAACAATGCCAGCAAGAATGCAAGCTGTTATCAAGGCCAAAGGAGGCCATATAAAAAAGTTTTTTGGTTATTATGTGTGAAAAGGGACTATTTATTTCTTTCAGTTTGTTATTTGCCAAATAAATAACAATAACAAGGTTTGAAAGATTTGAAAGATAATAAATTTGTTAAGCACTGTGCACACACACACACACATATATGTAGGCTATATATGTATATATATATGTATATACACATACATATATATTCTGCCCTGCAGTGTATCACTACAGTAGAGCAGTAAAGTTGTGTGTGTGTGTGTGTGTGTGTGTGTGTGTGTGTGTGTGTGTGTGTGTGTGGTGTGCGTGCATGTGTGTGTACGTGTGTGTGGTTCAGTTGTCATCTCACCCCGAACATTTGCCGGAGGTCGGGGTCTCGGAAACGGAAAGGGATGTTGGAGACATGTAACCTCTTGGGCTGCTGCTTCTCCGATGAATCACTGGGCTGCAGGTGGAGCTGCTGGGAGCCCTCCGTCTGTGCAACGTCCTCTGCCTGCTGCAGGGAAACACACAGATTAAAAAAAAAAACCTCCTGTGAGGACTACAAAAGAGCCATGTGAAAGGTGAGGAGCATGAATGTAAAAAAAGATCCTGTACACTCAAGAAAGACTGACAGAACAACGTGGTGAAATATTCAGAAAGTGGAGTGAAAGTGAAAAATGGGGGGAAGGAGACATCAAAGAGAGCTGTTTCAAGCTCCACTCTGTATCTTCCTCTGTAGCTTTTAATGTCCAGGTCTTGCTCAGTTGTTTTTTTTTCTACTGAGAACTATTGGACTTAGCTTCCCATTACAGAACATTTATCTTTTTATCTACCATACCCACAACTTTTCCCTGATCTTAAACCTTAAAATGTTTCAGTTGCCACCCATTAACCAAGTATTAAGGCTCTAGTATGGTTGTTTGGCTCTTAGGCTCTTAGGCTCTTAAACCAAGCCACTGACTTGGCTTGGTTTAATTTGTTATGTCAGCCCAGCACAGCAGAGACTTGCATCTCCATTACAACGGCGCTACCTTTTAACTGATGTGCTTGTCTTGAATGGCTGTTAAACAATAGATGCATATATTTTATTTCCTATAAATTCTTCTCACTAAAGTCCTCCGTAATTTTAACTTTGGGTTTTCATCATCAGTAACAGAACACGAATCCTATACAGCTGAAAGCGGACATGACACAGTAAAACAAAGCAGATACATTGAATACAAACGACACAGGAGAGAAACTAAACCTAAAAACACAGAGATGCAGTCAGAAGCTACAAAAGTACTGAGAGCTGAACACAGCTCTCTCTGGTTTTCTGTCATCACTGGTTGGCCACAGTCAGCAAGACCTCACCACAGCCTGCTCGGAAGCGGATCAGGTGAGCTTTGGCCCTACTCTGGGGATGGTCCATCTTGGGCGCAACTCAGCACAGCTCAGTGAGTTACAGGTTTCTACCATAGTCTGGGGCGATCCTGATAAAATGATTGTACCCTGCATGTAGAGCCTTGCAACAGATTTCAACTGTACTACAAATACAGCTTTTATGTGAGTGTGGCAAAGTTGAAACAGTGGTGGTACAAAAGTAAAGAATTTTGGTTAATAACAGAAAGAATCAGATTATGAAATACAAGCAGCTGAAAATGAGTTTATTTCTGGCAGGAGTTCAGAGTGGATCTGCATGTCCAACAGGGAGCCAGGTGAAGTGGTTCTGGCATATGATCCAGAGGCATCCCTTTGGAGGTATTCTGGGCATATCCAACAGGGAGGAGGCCCATGTGGAGACCGGGAACAAGCTGGAGGGATTACATATCCCATCTGGCCTGGGAACGTCTTGGAATCCTCCATGAAGGGCTGGAGGATGTGGTTGGGGAGAAGGATCTGTGTTGTGTTGCTTGGCCTGTTCTCATCACAACCATTAGCCAAATCAGTGATGGAAATTTGATGGATGAGCTACGGCAGTGACATCATGTTGCATTCTGGGTATGTCAGGGGTCAATGCACCATAGGCTAGAGGCTGTGTGCAACAGCTGTACATTTGGAACAAGCCCAAGGAACAACACTGTGCAACCACATTTGTGGGAACTACAGGTCATGTGACAGGTTTGGTCTGTTTCTCTCAGCTGTAGATGAAGAATGAATGAATGCAATGAAGAAAATATTCTGCCAATTACAAACAACAAGAAAAACTCAGTAAAATCACTATCTGGACCATTAGGTTAAACAAAAGTGAGTTAGTTTTGGTTGGTTGCAGCCAAAAGCCCACTGAAACCAGTCACAATCAGACATGACCTTTTTTCTCCTAACAACTTATGCTGCACATTAGGAAAACAGCAGGTTCCCAACCTCACTGTTTACTGGGATGTTCACTATGAATTAATGTCAGCAAGATTTATTAAAGCCTAAATGATGGGTAAAGTGCACACTGCAGATAAAACACTTGCTTTATCCCACTCTGCATCCCTTGGGTTGGGAAAGAAAATGGCAGGCCAACTGTTAGACTTTCTTATTTCACTCATCAAATTGTTTAGCTGTACTGGCAGCAGCAAGCAAGAAAAGTAAATGCTGCAGATCAACCTTCACAAGTGAGTAACCACATTGCTTAAGGCTGAGCCATGTTATGGCATACAGTAAGCTGTGCAGTGCACAGTGCAATGCATACACGTATGAAGGGTTAGCATGTGTTCATTGTGGGAAAAAAGGCAGCATCTATAACTGTTATCATAGGAGTAAATACTCTCACATCTCTTGAGTTATGGCAGGATCACACTAGCCTTGTTTACTTCAAATCCCGAACAGACCAAACAAACCAACAACTCTGATCTGCCTCGAAGAGGTGGTCTCGGACTGCTGTTAAGTGAACTCTGTAGTCGTTTATTTCTGGTGTGAACACTATTCAAACCAGTCACAGAAGTGTACCATTGTTTGTGTCATTTCACTACTTAAAAAAAGTTTTCTCTCCAAGTTTCGGTGACTGGTGAATTAGTAGCAAATTTGCTACGAAAATGTGGACTGGCAGGATGTCTTACATGTTCATATGCAGGGTCCTTTAAGTGATTTGTGCTCTAAATCAACAGAAGCTGGCAGTGCTCCATGATGTACGATATCAAGGTAGAAATTGAAACAGCTTTATTGTCTTTTACCTGCTGACTTTATGACCAAGCATTGAACGACATTTCCACCACAAGACTTTTGTTTACCATTTCTGGACTTTTCTTTTTAGTTTTGTGCTTGTGAATGCGAACCAGACCAGTTGGAAAATTGAAACAATTTATCACCCTCGCTTTTGTTCATTTAAAAAACTGGAGCTTTCGGTGTAAACCCATCCTTTAACATCCTACACTGTAGTATAGTGAACACAAATTATCCATAAGTCACAATATATACCAAGTCATTTCCCTGAAGAATAAAATCCTGGATTAGGTTCTGCTTCTTAACCAGGGTGAGATTTGGTTGGCATCAGTTATTGTATTGATGTGTCATCCTCATACAGAATTGTAAACTTGGACAGGTTGGCTTTTATACCAGTTTTGCTCCATGACATAAATATATCATTAATTACACCCACTTCAAGGAGTCAGAGGATTTGGAGGGTGCTGGCAAAACCTATTTCCCAGGTTACGTTTACCAACTAAAACTGTGTTTTGTTTTGTTTTTTGGAATGTCATGTAATAGTGCATTCCATGTGGCAGGACACAGCCAAGGATGAAGCAGTGACCTCTGGGAAAAGAGGAGGACTTCCCACTCTAATTTTTACTGAAACAAAAGATTCTGCACACTGTGGCTATCAGTGTGTGTGTATTGTGTTGAAACTAGTAGTTTAATTCAAAGAAGGCTTGTTAGAGCTCATGCCTACTCCTATGCCATCCAGTGTAATGAGGAGTGCACAGACCTGTACATTGGGGAGACAAAACAACCACTGTACAAGCGCATGGCTCAACACAGGAGAGCCAGTTCCTCAGGTCAGAACTCTAAAGCTAAAGGACAACCTGGAAAGGCCATCTCTCAACAGAGGAGGTGGTCTAAGACACAATTTATCTGCCACATACAATGCAGTCTTTAGATCACTCCCCAGACAGTTGGATACACACTTGAAATCATGTGACTCCAACAAGTCACATGGTGGCAGGGACCTTAAATACTCTCATTCACACCTCCCCCCAGGTGAAACCCAAGGTCCACACAATGGAAGGGTGGGCACATGAGACACATGCCCCTCTAGGTGTTAATGACCACACAGTGGTTTAATACCTGAACTCCCAAACCAGTCAGTCAGAACTGAAGAAGCTTCTTGGATGAGAGGCGAAACGTCTTCAAGAACTCTATCAAGTCCAGTTGCCTACGACAAACTTTGCTACATTCACCTTTATATTGACTGTAAACAAAGCTTCCACAATCCTTAACCCGTGTTTCAAAAATCCACACCACCAGAAGCAGTATTTAAAGTTACTTAGTTTTATGATTTGTGATAAAACCAGGGTTATGGGGCTCTATCTTCTGCAAGGTGCAAACTGGCACAGAGCACAGCACACATACTTGTGTGCATCTGTGCACCCATGGGTGTGTTGGTCTTAAAATGAGGAGCGGTAAGGCACATTGCTAGCGCAATTCTATCTTGAGCCAGCAGAAAGTAATTGCACAATTGATCAACACAAACCCGGTGTAAAGACAATGGTGCAGGATTTTCATTTTAGTCTTTATTTATTTTCCATTATTCAGACAGTAATGCGTCCACACAGATGGGTCCACAACACACGCACACTCAACTTCTTGGGCACAGCACTTAATCTATTCAAGCATGAATCTGTGTCTTCATTAATTGTTTAAATCCCACAGGATCGTCCTCATCGACCTGTTTCTCTACACATCCTCAAGGTCTCAATTCATATAGTGAAACTGTCTGGAATAAAGCAGTGTATAAATCCTGACTTCCATCAGAGATTATTTTCTCTGGAGTTTCCTCTGTCCTGTCCATTGATAACTGCAGTTTTTAGCTTTTGTGATTAATTATTAACAATATTTGCTGCGGTTGCATTCCACACATGGAGGCCTCTCTGATCATGAATCCATCGCTTAAATGACGTCAAGATGATTTCTCTATTGTGTGTTGTATTGTCTTTATTTACTTTAATTTACTTTAATGATCAAAGGAGGTGCTTTCAATAATTTGTGCGTAAAGCGCATACACACAGTTAGGACAGAGGGAGACGCAACATTCCCTTTTCACCCACCTGCTCCATTTGTTATTAATCATAATGTTAATTTTACATGTATGGTTTCTATGTATTATATTATAACTGCAGTGCCTGCATCACTACAAGTAGCTCATTTCAGCATCTCTGTTCACTTCTCCAACTTGCCGAATCCATAGCAACGCAGCACAGACAGGTGCATCTGACTCTCTTAAAGGGAATGGGAGATGACGCTCTGATTCGTTTCATTCATCGTATGTCCAAAGTGACTATGATTACTTAATAGACTGAATACAACTACTTTGCACCCAGATTGTGTGCAATTTAAATATCAAAGTGCACTATAAGCACAATAGTTTGTCTAAATAGGGCCCATGAAGTTTATCATTTCTGCTGTGGTGTTGGTGTATGAAACATTTCCTTAGTTGGACCTATACTGTGGGGAAGCTGATTTTTACTGAATTCTGAAATGCTTTTGTTTGTGAAACAGCAATCTCTATAAGACAATGATGATGACTGATGATGATGGCGCAGCTGGATCAGTCTGCAGGTGTTAACAGCTCTGTAGTGACCTTAGACGCCCCCTTGCTATTCAGAGCAGAAAAAATAATAAATAATAATAATATAATTCTAGCATCGGAATGGTCGTCATGATGGTGGACATGAAGGATCAGAAGTACCAGAGTTATATTCGGGTAAGGCAAGGAGTGAGGACAATAAAATAACTATGATGGACCCCAGGATTTTGTGTAACCTTTCTCTTGCTGGTCATAATGTGCATCTCTTTAGTTTATCTGCTTTGTGGTGATGGGTCAGGCAGGCCTGGTTTAGTGGCTTCGTTTTGGTCTTGGCATGTGCGTCGCGTCCAGGGTGGATTCCCTTTCTTTAGTTAGTTCAGCTGGCCTTTCATACCTTTTCAATTATTTTTGTTGGTACTCATTTTGGTGTCAGGTCTTGTTGAAAAGTTTGTTGTTCAACTGTGATTCTGTGAATGATGTTATTAAAAACAGAGCCTTTCTGGAGGTTGTAAGCATCTGTTTCTAAAGGTTTCAAACTGTGACATGTGCTGTTTGCAGTGGGAAGCAAAAAAGGAGCGAGAGAAGAAGCTGATGTACAGAATGAATCAGACCAGCACAGCGATGGAGGGATGGAGAGAGGGAGACGGAGAGAAAAAGAGATGGAACGATGATGTCAGCTGAACCTCACCGATCAATGAGAGAGAAATGCTGAAGGTAGCTGCATTCACACTGAGAGAGGGGGAGAGAGAGAGAGAGAGAGGGAGAGAGAGGCAGAGGGATGATGGAGAACAGTGATAGAGGGAGAGTTCAGAGATGCATGCAGGATAAGTGCTGATTGAAGAGAGAACAGTAAAAATGGAGAGACAGGCAAGTGAGGATAATAGCATTACATCACACACACACACACACACACATGCACACACGCACACACACCCACACACACACAGCTGAATAGGCAAGGAGTGCTCTATTGAATGGAATGCAGTAATAATCAGCTGTGTGTGTGTGTGTGTGTGTGATGTAAGAGAGAGAAAAAGTTTAATAGCAAAGCGCTCATATCAATCTTCGGGCGATGGCAGATGCTAGGACCCTGTAATGATAAAACACACTCATCCAGGCACTTAGCCCCTTGTCTACACACACACACACACACACACACACACACACATACAGAGAGAGAGAGAGAGAGAGTGTGGCTGTGGGTTCAGGTGTTGCAGGTTGGACAAATGGTGTGGACACTGACAGGCGGTCAGTCCTCCTGCACCTCCACATCCACATCCACTGAACCTCTGTGCCACAAAACACACCCACTCACAAGTAGAGTCCTGAGTACAACTTGAATTAATATTCAAAACTTTTATCTGCAATTTAGCAGCCAATTAAGTGACTGGATCACAAACAAGCCAATGAAAACCAGGATAAACAAACGAAAAAAACAAAACAAAATGCTGCAGCAGGACAGGTTTGGAGTAAGGATGTTAATGATTAATCATTAGTCGATTAATTGCCCTTATCAATTGAACCAATTCAAAATGTATTCATGGATATTTAATCAATAGAGATGGCAGTTACTGCACCTCATTTGACATTGTTTAGTCTGGCGGAGCCATTTGTTGAATCAGGAAAATTAAATTTGGACTTACGATGAGAAAAAATGACAAAAAACCCAGAAAAAAAATGAAAATGTATATATATGTATATGTAATGTATATGTTTTGTATCTTACAAATGAATAATGATTAATCAGTCATTAGTGTTTTCAACTACTGGTTGAGGAAAATGCACAAAATTTGCAGCCCTAGTTTGTAGAGGTGACTGAGCTGAACAGGGAAGGAATTTGGAGGAATTCAAACTAAGGATTTGGAGAAACCCCTACTGATAATGCAATAAACATCAACGATTAAAAGTAACTAATACTCTGAGTAGTTTTTGAGACAAATGCTTTGTACTTTTACTTACGTATTTGTAACACCAATACTTTTACTTGTAATTGAGCAATATTTTAGCAATGTGACCGTTCTTGTACTTTAGTAAAGATTTTCAGGACTCTTTCCACTCACTGCTCAAAATTAGTTACAACAAGAAAGGCCAGAAAAATGGGTCAGAATTTTTTTTTAGCTTTTTCAGTTGTAAGCTTTAAGGAAATATGTGTTTTAATTGTCTTGTCTTGAAATGTCTATAACACAGAAACCCAGAACCAAAAGCCTAAAAAAAAAAAAATCCTTGTTTCATTATTTGGTTTGAATACTTTTTGCTTGTAAGCATTTTGTTGAAATATTTTTCTGTTTACTGTTTATGCCAATAACATTTACTTTTAGTTAAATAAAAATCATCCAAAATAGTTAAGTTTCAAGAGTTAGTGAATTCACTTTCACAATTAGAAAATAGGAATAAATATTCATTTAATTTCTGTGCACTTTTGGAGTGTCTGCTTTGCACCTGGCATTTCCTCAGAGCTCTCTGAACTCTTTATTTTCCATATTATTTTCACGCTTACACATCTCCTGCTTTTCTACAGAGCATGATTGAGTTTTTTAAAACTCAGAAAAAAGTTGTTGAGATTTGACATGCTGAGGATGGCCCTGCAAGTTTTTGTCTTTAAACATTGACCACATCCCTGCAATCTTACAGCATTTAGCAGCACTTTTCATGCCGGGCTTTTAATGTGCTCCCTCTCAGCTCAACCTTTTCTCTTTCTTTTTCTCTAAATGCAACATGTACTCTATGCGCTGCACATCATTCTGTTGTGTATGTGCATGTGACCAGTCATGTGTGATAATGACAGACAGTGATCATACCATGAAGTTGTGAGCAGGCAGGGGGGCTGACAGTCTACAGTTCTGATGGACTCCAGCTGCCCTGTACTGTTTCTCTGTGACGTACCCATTTCATTTAGCATTTTTGACACTGGCCTGACTCTCCAGGCCAATCAGCTTGCCAGCCCACCAGGAGCCTACTGAAGTTCCTAAACCAACAGAGAAGTGTTATCTCAGTCTGCTGCTCCCCTTGGCCTTACAGAGCTTTATAGTGAGTTTCAGTTCATTGGGCCTCATGCAAGAACACTTTTGTATTCTTATTTCGAATTTCTCTTACTTTTATTTGCACATAGGCTCATGAGAACATGGCACATCAGATTCTGCACATTCACCACTTGTAACTTCAGATAACTGTCTCAGGAAAAGATTAAATCGAAAGCAACTGGACTTGTTTACATTACAATGACCTGGACGAATGAGAACATTCACGGACATTCAGATAACTGTGTAAACGATCCCAATACTATATATCGCTATGCGTTCTGCCCCATATGTCAGGAAGTTTAATTCATGAAAATGGCATCAAAGAGTAAAAAGAACTTTACAAGTTCTTGTAAATTATGTGTTCAAAATTCAAAATATGAGGAAACTGATGAATGCAACAAGTTCTCCTAAATCACTTGTTTGCACCACTTTAGAATACATCTGTTCGTATGAGCAGTTCTTTCATGAGGCTCCATGTTTAGCTGTTCTGCCCACAAATTCACTGTTTTGCTTCACTCTATAGCCCTGTTTTTCAGCCACAGCAGGCAGCTGTTTTCAGAGGTACACTACCTGCTCAGCACCAAACAGCACAGGAGAGATGTCTGTATCTGCTGACTGTGTAAATGAGTTGTTTTAACCAACCAGGTTTAATCATGCTTAGGTGACAGGGGCAGGTATTGTAGAAAACACTCCTTAGTGCATTTTCTCTTCAAGCCTTAAAATCTTGTTAATGCCTTAATGCACCAAATTTTGAAATCATCACCAAGAAATGTTTATAGCCAGCATCTAGCAGCTGCTTGAACATGATACTTTAAATATTCAGTTAATTTAGATTTGTACTTTTTCAGATTAAATCAAAACAAGATAAATAACTACATTTAAGTGAATCTACATTTCGTATGTTGAGAATAAAATAAGCTTTTCTTTTCACATAGATTTGTTCAGGAACACAAATAAATGAAGTGACTGTTAGTTCTCCAATCAGAGCTCATTTTCTCTTCATACTGCACCCCCACCCCCACCCTCCCGCCCCCTCATCACCTCGTTCTCTCCTCTCATCACCTCCCTCCTGCCCCTTGGCTAAGCCGTATTCCACTGTGAGCTGCCTTAGCTCTGTTTGGCCTTTTAATTTGTGTTAATTGCATGTTAATCGAGCAACATCTGCCTGAGCAGAGGCGCAGAGGTGTATGAGTGTATGTGAGTGTGTGTGTGTGTGTGTGTGTGTGTGTGTGTGTGTGTGTGTTGTAATTAAAATGGTGCAGGGCTTTTTGAGTGAGTGTGTAAAGTGTGATTACCCAACAGAGGGTCACAGATAAGTAAGTGAAATCCTCTGAAGGTTGGTTTTGACTACTGATAATACAAATGGGTGGAGACAGCAATTTATTGCATTTATTAATCCTTGACATTATTATTAACATGTGAAACAGTTTCATCAAAAATTCATACCAGTCACGTTTAAAATGATACGGATGAATCCCGGTATTACACAGGCCCTGAGGCTAGCTTGTATACCTTTAACTATTTATCAAAGAACCAGATATTTTCAAACACATTAGTTCATCTTTTGGACTGATGATGCAACCAGGAAAGTTCTGTTCTTAAAGATTTGTTCTTAAGCGGTGCGTATGAGTGATTTAGGAGAACTTGTCACAGTCACTAGTTTTCTCGTATTTTGAATTTTCTTTCAGATGTGAACACAATTCAGGTCCCGACCTGTAGAGTCACGTGCAGTCAGTCTGTTGGTATCCAAACTGGAGTTTTTCACTAATGACTGAATATTTCATTAGTTTGAAGACATTTTGAGTTTGAAAAATAAATTACACTTCATAATTATGTCAACATTATTCTGTTTGACTGCATGTTAAATTATAACATAATTGTAAATTTACGTACAAAGCCTCTCATCATTCATTCAATGATCTATTATTACCTGCTGTCAGGTGTATTTGCTGTATTTCTGCACATCCAGGTTTATGAAGTCTCTGTCCAGCAAACATCCTCACTTATTCTGTCTTTTATCTCAGTGATGAAAACTTCCCCTTAACCCTCTCCCTGCAGTCATCGATTGGCCCTTACTGTGGCTGTGGTGAGTCTTTGTTTTTTCTCTCAAGCCATTTTCACATCAAGACATTTCCTCTTTATTCCAGTGACAGTCCGACGGACGGCATTAGAGCATTCACTTTTCCTGTTT
This sequence comes from Lutjanus argentimaculatus, assembly GCA_034769285.1. Classification (NCBI taxonomy): domain Eukaryota; kingdom Metazoa; phylum Chordata; class Actinopteri; order Lutjaniformes; family Lutjanidae; genus Lutjanus; species Lutjanus argentimaculatus. The sequence continues at coordinate 846,512 of JAWZSL010000051.1, forward strand.
CTTTGGTTTAGCAGGTCTTTGAATTCTACTGGTGACGCTGTTAAAGTGACAGATTTTCCTATATGGATCTCTGAAAGCAGGACGTCAAACTCCAAACTGACAAAGTTCTTCTTTTGTCTCTTATTATTTGAAGTTACAAGTGTTTGTTGAATCTGACGAAAAATGTTCTTGCATTATTCCCAATGTCTTGAGAAGATGAACCTGAAATAATTCCTTTCTATTTTCAAATATAATGTGGTTGATAAACTTTTTTGCTTATGTTTTCTTCATGAGTTTCCATATGTTTTGTTGTGTGATTTTAATTGGTGTCTTTTATGTATTAAGATCACAAAGCCCTTTGTAAATAAATGTTTTATAAATAAAAAACACAGCTATTATTGGCATTACATTGTCATTGACATGGTGAGTCCATTACACAGTATGTGAAATAATCCTGTTCAAAGTAGCCAGTGCATCACAAATCCCTACATAGAGTATGTTTCTCTTGTTGATCCCTGTCCCACTGGAATCTTCCATCCAGTGTGTGGAGTCATTCATTAAGCTTAGCATGGTATGGAATGGAACGGCTTTAAAGCTGTAAGCCCTCTTCTGCCTCAGTCAAAGAGCTCAAATCCGCCTTTCTTCCTCCGTGGTCGCCATGCCTCCACCATCCATGGTGTGTGAGCAGCCAGGCAGGGAGAGGAAATAATTACATGAACATTATCATACACAAGCAGCCCGAGCTTCCTCCATTGTCACCACGGAAACAGTCCTGAGCTGTATGTGAGTGTGTGTGTGTGTGTGTGTGTGTGTGTGTTGAGTAAGGAGGGAAGCTCTCCAAAACTAATCTACCCAACCAAGGGAGGCATGGTTTGGTATGCCAGTTACACACACACACGCAGACCACACACACACACACACACACACACACAGGAAAAACCTCCACCTGATTACACTCTGAATCAGTTCTCCCAGATGTGTTGGTATGATGAAAATGGGTGTATATCTCCATGCAAGTGTATCTGAGTGTGTGTGACTTGCTGAGCTCAGCAGTGCGCCTGCGGCCTACCTCCCTGGGCCTATAATAGAGGCTATCAGACGGGAGCACCACCAGACAGGTAGATTACAAACAGTTAGACAGCTACAAAGCCTTCCCTCTCCAGGGATTAGACCAAGAAACACACACACGCAAGGAGATATAAAGTGGGTGCCATATTTAATTCCTGCCTCTTTTCAAAGATGGTCTTTGGCATATGAATGATGTGAATGACACACGTGACAGCTGTGAAGACACTACATCAGTGAAACAGCGAGGCCTCTGGACAACAGGCAGAATAAACAGCAGAAACAGACAATCATCAGCAGTCTGTGAACACCAGAGCAAAACCTCTCACAGAGGCCAAACCAGGTGTCAATGGACGGCCAGAGAGAGGTTGAGGAAGACATTCACATTTGACACCAGAGACCAAAGGATGGGACCAAGTCTTTTTTTTTGCAATTCACGTCTAAAGGCAAGTCCCAAGTCCTAAACTTTGACTTTTCAAGTCCTAAACAAGTCATAATGAGCTCTTCACCAAATGTGATGCCATTTTCACAACAAAGCCTTGACTTGCAATACTTCTTGTAACTTTAAATGTTGACTGACGCTGGAAGTTGTTGCAGTTTTTGTATGCAAATTAAATGATATTCATGTAACAACAGTTTTACATGGTTCTCTCCTGCAACTTGAGTGGATGCTGTCGGATTGGTTCCAACAAAGTGGATCTGGGGAATTAAGTTTCAGCTTGTGGAGAATGAAGAGCTTTAATTTTAATTGATTCAGGAAATGAAGGGAAATGAATTGATTTGTGGATTCACACTTTTTAAAAAACAGACTTTTTAATTTTTGAACTTGGGGGACGGTAGCAAGTATTTTCAAGTCAAAAGGCTGAAGTCAAGTCCCATCACAAATCACTGGTGTTAAAGTCCAAGTCCAGTTTTCTTTTTTGATTTTGTCAAGTCAAGTCTGGAGCAGTCAAATTTGTGACTCCACACTTCTGCCAGAAACCCAGGGATTAAAGTCTTGCCTTGTTAACAGCCACCTGTTATCCACTTACAGAAGTTTCATATTCAGCGCTGGAGAAAGGTCTGGTTCCACACATGCACACTATCACATCATGCCATCATTAGAGATTTGGCCAGTATTAAGACCTTATATCATTTGTGTCTGGCCCACAGCAGCCTGATAAATTTCTCATGTTATGAAACATAATTGCCCACCCTGTTCTACAGGGTCCACAGGACAGGGGGTGCTGTGCAGTGTACAGATTGTGAAGCCTCCTAAGGCAAATTGTGATTTGTGATTCCAGGCTATATAAATAAAATTTGATTGATTGATTGAAATGTAAAACCTGGAACTAGTATCTACAGCATGTGCACATGAACGCAGTGGAGTAAAAAGTGATTTTATACAAAGAAAAGGTATGTGCAATAAAATGTAACTGAACAGGTAAAGGTACAAATAGCCAAACACAATATATGTGTAAATATAGTCATTTTCTGTCTCTGTAGAAAATACAATTGGCTCTCTATAGAAAGATGGTCAAGGTCTTTCTATAGAGAGCCAGTATGTCATCAAAGCAATTTTACAATATGTACGTGCATGTCATGGAATTGCATCAGTGCCAGAATGTCAGGAGCAACACTGATGGCTATTATTCATTTTTAGTTGACAAACAACAACTTGATATATTGGCCTGACAGTATATTTTTTATAATAAAAGTAGCGTGAGTCTTTTAGGCCACAGTGAACGAGTGTATAGTGTCTTTTTCCTTTATCCTGCAGTAACTATGCCTCTTGACAGTAATAGTTACAGCTTGTGACAAACTCTCCACAGTGACTGTAAAACACTCCCAGTAATGCTGACTGTAGAATGTCTCCTCTCGCTGGACTCCCTCTTTCTGCCATCACTGTCTATACACTCCCATACCTTCCCAGCATGCTCCAGTCTTATTGCTCCTGACAGCTTGAAGGCTGCTCAACTAGAGACAAGCGGTGGTGCAGTTAACTATAGTGTGGACATCTTTAGCTCTGCCTGTGTGTACTGTGTGTGTGTGTGTGTGTGTGTGTGTGTGTGTGTGTGTGTTGCAATTCTGTGCTGAAATGCAGCTGAAATACAGCTAATTTGTCAGTGACATGTAGCCACCAATCTGTCCCTGCTGTGTGTGTGTGCGTGTGTATGTCTTTGCATGTATAGTTCATGCATGCATTTGCACACTCGCTTGATCCTTAAGAAATTACTAAAAACTCCTTGTAAGTAAAATCTAACTGTTCTCTTCTCAGTCTGTGTATCTGCTGGCTGTCATTACTTTCACATTTTAAGCTTTTATTGGAAGCAGAGGCTGGGGAATTTTTTTTTTCCTTTTAAGTTTTAGGTTTCATGTTGTGTGAAGAAGTGTGGTGTCAAAGAAACTTTAGAAATACAGTCAGAGTTAGTCTCCTGCATGCTTCCCATTGTGCCACCCACCACTACAGAAGGATTTGGACTGTGTTGAGTGCAGTGAGCCAACTATCTCCAAACCATACAACCTTCAAAGGAGAATACCACACCAGTGATTGGTGGCTAAAATATACATAAGTTACATTATAAAATGATGATTTAGTTTTCACTGTCTGCATCCCACTGCATTCTAAAGTCAAGTTTCACCCACTGCTTTGATTTCATCCCATGGCTACTTTAAAACTAGCCTGTTATAAAAACCTAAATATTTGAACACATTTAACTGAAGATATATCTGAATTTTCATTCACAGACAAGTTCTGAATTTGAGGTATTGATGAACAACACACATATTTTGTATGTTTCTTAACTGATAATGATTCAAAATACAGGTCTGACACAGGCCACGTTGACTTCTGCAGCATCTAAGAGCTGTGGTGGAATTAACCTGTTAGTGGCCTGGAGGGCAAAGATTAGCTGTGTCACTGCACAGGTCCTTGCAGGACCCAATGATCTTGTGACGGCAGAAATTAACTTAAATTTAAACCTAATAAAAACTGATCTCAGCAATTTATCTGCCTTGCACAGTAACTGGAGAAGAGAACCTTCAATCCTAGCAACTTCCTCTGAGTGACCAAAACTGAACCTAAAACAAACCACTTGGTTTAAGTAGCTTGCTGGCAGCATTGCACGTATTGCAAAGAGCCCTTCCCATGTTCAGGGAAGGCTTGGTTAAACACTGCATTTCTGCACAGTTGCACAGAAAGTTTAAGCTACACTAGTATGAGTAGTACTCCAGCAGTGGCTGGGTATAATTGGTTCCAAATGATTTTTGGACGCTCTGAGTTTTTAGAAATGTTATATGATAATAATTTGCAAGTTTTTATTATTTTGTGCCTTTGACGTTAGCTGAAGATAGAAAGGAAAGGGGTACATGAGTCGCATGCTCTACAGAATGAGTGACCAGCGCGACCAACAACCTCCATATTCATGGTGTTTAAACTTTCAAAAGCAAAATTTTCACTACGGTGAAAAAATTGTTTGCTCTCCTGCTTGCAACATGAAAGAAGGCACACAGCTGTGCTAACAGCACCATTAGTTGCATTTATGCAAGCTGATGAGTTATATTCATTTAAGAAAGCTGAGTTAATAAAAAAGATCAATCACTTTATTCAAAATGAGGGTTTTGTTCAATTTTTTTAAGTGTGATGACATCATAAAATGTAAGCGCAGACATTTTGAAAACCTCAACAAAAGCATTGAACGTAAAAAAAAAATGACACTGGTACAGGCCTACATACTTATTTTGCATGTGAATGAATATAACAGATATATTCACTATTAGCTGACCAGAGTGTTTTGCACTTTCTTAACTTTCTTAACTTTGGATAGGGGGCCATGATACTATTTCCAACTGCATCCCACCATGATGGCAGATTCAGAGTTTGGCATAAACAAAGGTCCAACCATGCCTGCCTTAAATGTGTGCCTGTGTGTCTTGTTCCATTTTTAAGACTATAAAATATTTCTCAATGAATTATCATTTGTTATGAAGAAATTGGTTTGATAAACAATGAAATACAGTCATATCAATTAAGTACTTTTTGTTGCAAAGGTTTGTCAAACACACAGTACACTCTCCGTGATTCATAAAAATAAAGTTACTGTAGACTCACTGTTACTGTGTTGGCTGTGAGGGCGGGGGCGTTGCTGTCGTTTCCTGGCTGTTCGCTCTGTGTGTGTGTCGGCGTGTACAGCGTCAGGGCGTGCTCGGCCACTGTACTTGATCCCTGTTAGTCGGCCGGTGGGTGGGTGTGGGGTGTGGCATACTCAGCTGGGATCCCATTTTGTGGTGGAGGGGGGTACTGGGCAGGTGGGAAGGGTTGGGCCATTGCTTCAGGGGGAGCTGGGGCCTCTTGGTTGCCCTGCACAGACAATAGAGACAGCAACAGGGACAGGGACAAGGACAGAGGGAAGGAGGAGAGGAAAACCAACAGATTAATGAGGGTTGATTTCCTTGTGACTGGTTCAGCTGTCTGAGTCGTGATGCAGCTTGTCAAATCAATCTAATGTCAAATAATAACATAGACAGATAGAAACATTGCCTTATGTGGAATTCTACAATTAGACTAATATATGCTTTGATAGTCAGACAATGATAACACTTTTGACCCATCGTGAGACAAATGAGTGAGACTGCAAATATCTTTAGCCGAAGCGACAACTGTGCATAAGGGTTGCACATAACTGCATTGCTAAAGAATCACGTAGATGCAGTACAATCTCTGAAATAGCACTTCTTCTTTGCAATTCTGCTCATTGACAAGCCTATAAATGGTGGAGCGGGCACCACTATCAATATACAAATGCGTATTTAAGGGTGTTTCTACATCACATATGTCAAACTCAAGGCCCGTGGGCCAAATCCAACCTGCCACTTCACTTTATGTGGTTTGTGAGAGCTTGCAAATAATATAATTTACACAACACCATTCTATGCTTTTTAAAAAAAATTCTTTGTCTTACACTACTTTGTATATTTAACTTGTCTGTGAGAACAAAAATAAAGCTTGGACATGTTGTGCCCCACAGATATGGAGATTTAAAAAAGAGAACCATGAGTCACAGGTCTGCAAGCTCATCTGGGTCTGATTTTCTTAATAGAACAGACTTGGATCAGACTTGCACTTATTTAACTTTTCTCCTTTCATTGTGCTCATGTATGCAGACAGCACAGCACACATAGGCCACTTTAAGAAATATTGCTATGCAAGCACGCAGAGCATCAGGAAGAAGTTGGAGTTCCTAAAAGTTTCTAATGCTCCTGCTGCATTTTAATTTGATTAGCACAACAAGAAGAAGCCGATTAGAGCAAAGGAAAGTAAGCTGTGAACCTTTATTTACTTGTTTGTTGCTGGATCATGTTGCTGTGTTTAAAATGGTTTTGGTGGTGACATGTTTCTAGCGGCACATGTCAGTGTGATCGCCCCTTTTCAGAGAGCACTTAAAGTAACAATGGCGTTGGCCTCTGCCTGAAAACTTGCAGACTTTGTTAGACTAGGAGTTAAACACCACGGGCCAAGGCAATTCCAGTGATGAATCTACACAGGGTTTAATACATCTGACCTCTAGTCTTTATATTGGAGGATGGTGGGGACATCATGGCAGTTAAGTTGAACAGAGATGTTTTACGAGGGGACATGAGACAGACTTGAGGAGTGACAGGACAAGAATAAAGGGGAGGAGAGAAAGTGACTCAATTAATCCATGTATCTTCTACAATGAGCTAGGATGACAGCCATGTTCAGTCATAAAATCTGAACAGTGACGAGACAGAGATGACACACGAGATCATCAAACTCCCCATCTGTCCCTCAATAAACATCTAAAAAGATCACTGAATCAAATACAAATGCAGCATGTGGCCTTGAGTGTGTGTGAGTGTATTATTTGCACATGGCAAGAGAAAAATATTGGTGTTATTTGTAGAACAGAAGTCTGTTTGATCATGATATAAACCATCTCACCCACACTGAAATTTCTCTGTGGAAAGATGTTCCCCAAACACATACACACATCCACTCGAACACACAGTGGACGACAAATACACTGAGCAAAGAAAAATGATGCAAATGACATCCTTTACAGACATGAGAAAGATCAATTAACTGATACTCTTTTGACAACCTTTGGGTTGAAATCCATGTTTCAAGCAGGCGTTTTCCCTCTCCTCTCTTCTTCACTTGCTTCAGTTGCTGTGATTCCTTTTCTCTTCCCTGTTAAGGTGAGTCTCCTGCGCTTTCACCCCTGTCCAGGCTCTCCTTCTAATTTACATGCCTGTCAGATGATAATTTCCTTCGTGTGATGATGATGAATCCATCTGACATATTAGCTCCTTCTTTTCCTTCTGCACTGCTCCAAAACTTGATGGAAAATGGCTTAAAAAATGTAAAAATCAATCACAGCAACTTTTTGAGGCCGGTTGAGGCTCTGACCTCAGCTATTTCCAATAGTGCTATTGAAGCTGGCTATTCTTATGCATGGAAATGGATGGTGTTGAGCATAACAAAGCAGTTTGCCGATGGCTTACTGACTGTAGCCACATCGTTCCTGGCAGAGAGTCATCGCCAACTCCCCAGGCAGAGAAGTGTTATGCTCAATTTAGGTTTTACTTAGGCTCACTTCACATACAAATGAAGAAAAATATAAATCTGCAGCGGCAAATGAGTCAAGTCATCAATAATGAATACAGGACTTTGTTGTGCTTGTTAGATTTGGATGAGAGTAATGCTTTTTTAAACGCTCTGTGATGTCCTAACAGCTGAAATGAACACTCTGCTCACCCGGTACAAATACACACATACACACAGATTCGCACTGAACAGCTCTTTTCAAGCTTTAGTGACAATTTCAGCCAGTGGTTATTTTCTATTTGATTTCCTTCCTCTCAGCTCAGACTGTGTACATTTGTATGATCTTTCAAATCACCTCTTACAAATCACTTGCTTTCAGGTGGCAATATTTGAAGAATGAAAATGTGTCACTGATGTTGTAGGGATTATACTTTTCTTTCCCCTTCCAGGGGAAGACATTTTTAAGCAGCATATCGACTTGTTTTTATGTATTTATTTTATCATTTCATAATACACTGTCACCAGTGTGGCTAACATTAACTGTGTGTGTCCCTGCCTGAAACACTGTGTCCGAGAGGCCCCAAGGGCAGCAGTGTGAGCAGCAGCCTCGCTGTGTTCTGGCTGCTGTGGATTTTCGAGACGGCAGCACAAGCTGTCCCGCTCTGTGCCTGGGCTCTGTGGCCATGTTGTGGTGCTCTCTGACCTGTGGATCTGCAGCTGAGCACCACCGTTTTCAAGCTACAGAACATCTTCTTATTTTTCTGCTGTTCAATTCTGGCAGTTCTCCTCTTCTTCGAATGTCAATTTTTTTGTCAGATGATATGTCACAGTGTCCCCTAATGCCTAGCAGTCAAAACAGTAATTGACGAGATGTCTCATCATTGGTGGGAAAGCGTTGGGTGTCACACAGGGCATGAATCCCGGTCTCCTGGGTGAAAAGTTCTGTGTTTGACCCATCTATTCACCCCACCACCTCCATATGCAGACTTCCTCGCTTTCTACACGTCATCTGAACTCGACAGCACATTAATAAACTGTAACATCGTAGGGGCACCTTAGTGGTAGTTGAGTGAGACTGGTCAGACAGGTGAAGAAACAGGAGCACTGTCACTTCAAAAATAAACATGTAATCAAACTTTCATATACATAATGATCCAGAAATTGAAATCGTGATGTGAAATTCATCAGAGTTTTACTGCACGATTAATAGAGTTGCCAGCCTGTCTGTTCAGTGAGCCTCTGAAACTAATTGCTTTTTATAAAAAAATTAAATGTGTTCCTTTGGTTTACTAGCCCTATTAAAACTAAATTTATATCAGCTACAGACATTCATATTAGAATTTTAATCTTTTTTATTTGAATTTCAATTCTCTGCCATCAATGACAGTGGATTGCTGCCTGGTTCTGTCTGAGGTTTCTGCCTGTTAAAGTTTTTCCTCATCACTGCTGTCTTAGTGCTTGCTCTTGGGAACTATTGGGTCTCGGTTTGTTAGGAATTGAACATAATAATGGTTATTTGTTGGAATTAAATTCAGTTACTTTGGTTGATCTAATCTGCTTGTGAAAAAAGTTGAGGAATTAAATGAGTTAAAGCTGATTTTGTAGCGGAAGTATCTACATATCTATGATTCTGTTCCTTTACGCACAGTCTGTCGAGCTGTTGACCTTTCACCCATTGCAGTCTGTGGGGTTGTGGGAAATGATGTTTGTTAAAGCACACAAAATCAGAAATACAAATACACAATGATATTACATTGTTTTTTAGTTGCTGTCATTGTTTTCACTATTGAGCAGGGTTATACTGTAGAGGAGTTCTTCTGGAACAGGACTCAGAAGTTCAAGGTTCACACCAGCTCTTTGTTTCACTCCTATTGGTCTGGCCCAGATTTCTCTTACTGTTAATATGAGTCTGTGCAGGGTGGAGCTGTGGCCCGGGGCAAGTCTTGGTTCACTAAAACAAGGAGCCTCATCGATAGGCCTCCCTGCCTCGCAGCATCGATAAAGACCTGAGCTGATATATAGCCCCAACTGGTCAATACACACACTGGGGACAAGCACATACACTAACACAAACACTCACACATACACACACATCAGCAGCAAGCCATGAACAAAGACAGTCAAGTTAAATAATGGCAGGAGTGTGTGAAGTGAGAGCTGCAGGGAAAGTGCTTTACCTGGAAGTTTTCTTTTTAATATGCCTAAATCATGAGCGGATGTGTGATACATCTTCCTATGTGTCTGCACACACACGCACACACACACAGCCATGCTCACACTGAGCTGCAGACAGTTTTGCTCTGCTGGGGTTTAAGGCAGAAAGAGTGAGCAGGAATGGAGGCAGAGGGAGAAAGAGAGTTAGAGAGAGCCAGAGGCAGAGTGAGAGAGTCAGTGAACTTCCATCATCCATCAAAGTGACTGAGGCGCTGACACACTGAGACATCCCCAGATCCTTGTCGACAAATTGCGCTGGTAAATGATTTCTCCTATCAGCTAAATCATACTATCCATCCCTCTCTTCCTCTATCCCTCCATCTATCTCTCTGCATCATCCACATGTCTCTCTCTCTCTCTCTCTCTCTCTCTCTCTCTCTCTCTCTCTCTTCTCTCCTTTTTCTCTATCCTTCATCTCTCCCTCATTGAGTTTATTTCCCTTTGGCTCAGTGGAGCACCATGCTGATGTCTGATGGACTCTGGCTCCATTTATGCATCTACTACATGTATGATGCGCTCTCTGTCTGTTTCTCTCTCTCTCTCTCTCTCTCTCTCTCTCTCTCTCTCTCTCTCTCTCTCTCTCTCATTCATACACACATACACCAACACACACGCACACAAACTCAGCTGGTGTGATGACATTACTTCAAGCTAAAGTCAATTCAAAAAAACTGAGAACTGAAACACTGAAAAATCAAGTCACTGAAATACTTATAGCACAGCATAGAATTTAATTCACAAAACCATCACTAATGAATAGTTAGTTCATGCGTCAATGATTCTGAATCATATATACTGCTAGTGTGGTTAGTTGTCAGAGGAGGTGTAACTCTGAGTCATATGACTTCAGTCAGGTCAAGTCATGACTATGGCTTAGACTTCTCACTTTGACTTTAAATCAAGTGTCTTGTGACTTCACATGGACTTAAGCCATTTGACTTGGAATGACTTGTCATCCTCCCCAAGACCAAAGATTAAAAATGCAGTGAATCAACTCTTTGCTTTTCTAATAACCTCAATCAGTCATCAATCAGTCGGTAGCCACATTGAAGAATGCAGTCAGTGCTGACATAAAACAGAAAATACCTCCAGTTATCACAATCAAATATAAAGACAACAAAAAGTGAATGGCAACCTTCTGATCAAAAGTTACATATAGTGCTTAGTTTAAACCATCAAGGACCATCAGTGACACGTTGTGTATACTACTCAAAAATTCAAATTCAAATTCAAATTCAAATTTATTTATATGGCACTTTTCATACTTAATGGTAACACAAAGTGCCTCACAGAGGCTAAAACACAAATATCAATAAATATCAATAAATACTGATACTGAATATTTGAAATGCTTTCAATGCTCATGTTTTAAAATATCGATACAAGGGCTACAACTAATAATTTTTTAATTGTTGATTAATCTGTTGATCATTTTCTCCAGTCAGAATAGATTAATCCTCTCTTGTCAGTTGAAAAAGAGCACTGAAGACATAAGATGAAAAATGACATAGAAGATTTAACAAGATGCATCAATGAAAAGATGAAGAATGATGTAACAAGAACAAAGAAAAAAAACAATGTAAAAGACATAACAAGACGAAAAGACATTATAAGACCAAAAATGACATAACAAGAGACAAAAAATAACGTAACAGATGTAACAAGAAGTGGTGATCAGGGGTGAAAGTAACTAATTATAAATACTCAAATCATTGTAATTAAGTAGTTTTTTTGGTACTTGCACTTTTACAAGTAGATTTTCAAGTCTGTACTGTGTCTGTATGCATTACATTATGTAATCGCCTTTAAAAGTACTGACTACAGTTAGAATTAATATCCAAACCTTTCATCTGCATTTTAGTAGCCAGTAAGGTGATCTGATCACAAACAGACCAATGAAAAGCCTCCAGAACACTGTAGCAGGCACAGGTTTGGAATAGGGATGTTAACAGTTATTCATTAACTGATCAACTGCTGTTAGGAATTTGACCAATTAAACATGTATTAATTGCTATTTAATCAATAGTTTTAAAATTGTGGTAAATGCACCTTTGTGGAATAGGGAAACAAAATGACAAAAAAAAAAAAAAAAAAAATCAGCAAATAAAATAAAAGATGTGTTTTATATCTTATAAATAATTAATCGATTTGAGCAGTTTCAGTTGTAAATCAGACAAACGGAAGGTTTGATTGAACGCTGCTATTGATAATTCATTAGATGTCAACAACTGAAAAGTAACTAATACTCTGATTAGTTTTTGACAATAATACTTTGGACTTTTACTTAATACCAGTAGTTTTTTAACACCAGTAGTTTTACTTGTAATTGAATAATATTTTAGTAATGTAACAGTACTTTTTCCACTACTGGTGACAATGAAAGAAGACATGGAGACATACTTCTGTGTGCTCTACTTGGTAATTAATTTAAGAATTGCTTCATAATCTATTAATAATCGATTAATCATTGTAGCACACATCGATACTCTGGTACCAGGTGCACTCTCTGGCTCTTTTTTCTCTCTGACAGCGAGTTGACACACACCGCTGCAGTAAATGGTAAATGGACTGTATTTATATAGCGCTTTTCTAGTCAGAGACTACTCAAAGCGCTTTGACAACTACAAGTCACATTCACCCCATTCACACACACTTTCACACACTAATGACACAGGTGGCTTCTTCTACAAAGACCCAACCTGTACATCAGAACTCATTCACACACTTTCATACAACGGTGGCGCAGCCATCAGGAGCAATGTGGGGATCAGTGTCTTGCCCAAGGACACTTCGACATGTAGACCAGAGGAGCCAGGAATCAAACCACCAACCTTCCGATTGGGAGACGACCCGCTCTACCACTGAGCCACAGCCGCCCACACAGTCCTGTTTTCTTTCACCCACAGTGCTGTCTTCTTCTCATCACTCACTACTCGTATTTGTCATATCTGTTGCCAGGTTATAACCCTGTTTTGTCTATAAAACTCAAATAAATAATAAATAAATAAAACAGGCACACAATGTACAATAATAAATAAATAAAACTCAAAAATTCCATACCCTCAGTGTTGAGTCAATTTTTTCCCGGCGGTATTGAACATTTTTGAAGTACTGTATTGTATTGAAATAAGAAATTCCAGTATCGTGACAACAATGGTGTATACACTGGATCAGGCTGAGTTTTTTATTTACATAAAGCCAAATCATAACAGAGGTTATCTCAGGGCATTTTTCATGTAGAGCAGGTCTAGACTCCTCCTTAATATTATTTACAGAGAGCCAATAGTTGAGTGCTGGTAAAATGAAACGTGAGCTGGACAGACAGACTACTGCGGCGTCAGCAGTAACGCGGGTGTTGTACCAGACAGTCGTGATGACGAGGGAGCTGAGCTGTCAATCTACGTTCCAGCCCTCACTGTGTTTGGTTCGTATGGGTTGTCTTGGAAAATGCTGACAAAGGACCTATTTGTTGTTTAAGTGTGAAGACTTGTTAGTAGAGATGCATATACACACTTTGCTTTACTGCACCACACAGGAAGAAGGCGTTGTTGCAGTGCAAAGAGATCTGCATTTGTGCCAAAGGCAGATGGTGGAAAAAGGAAACGGCCAATGGGAAAAACACTTTGAACATGATGATTAACTCCAGTATGATGAAAGGGAGGGGGCAGGAAGTTTTATGGGATCTTAATGTTAAACAGAAACAAACAAACACTCCGTATGCCACGAGTGAGACAGAGAGGCCTCCAAACATCTGCAGCAACAAAGATTAATTTTACTAAATGCTCCATCCAGCACCTTTAATGACATAAACATACTCATTGTATAAAAAGCATGGGTGGGTGTGTGTCCATATATGACTCAGAGAGGATGAAATATTTATTTTAGGTGAATTGACCTGATGAAGAAGCCATCATCAGTGGGATGCTGAAGAGGAACAGAGGACTTGTTCAATTTACAGATGACTGTAAATGTGTGTTTTGATGTGAGAGAAGATTAGAAGAATTAGAAAAAAACAGGTTTGTTCATAGCAGGGTAATTAAAAAGTTCACACACATGCACACGCACACACACACACACACATACATACAACATGCTTGCACTATGGGTCTGTGCCTAATATTGATTCCCTTCTCAGGTATTTTCCAAAGTAGCCTGAGGCTTCTCTCCACCCCTACTAACCATTACCCAAGCTCTCTGCTGGGCAGAGACGCTTCAGACCCATCCATCCCCCCTGCTCCCCCTATACCCCCGGAGCTATACTGGCCTGTGTATGTGTGTGTAGAGTGTAATACATTGTAATGATGTGAGAGTAAGACAGGACTTGGCAGGGATGTGATGCAGAATGCACTGAAGTAAAAATGAAGCCCAGAATTTACTTTAGTGACAGGCACATTCTGTAACACACACAGACCACACACATAACACGCACGCAGACCACAGACTGTGTGCATGATCGAGCCGGTGCGACACTGTCTGGGTCCCTCACAGTCCCATCACCACAGCTTTATTGTTCCAGGTAGACGGAAACAACTAATGAAGATTGGGGCTGAGAGCCAGTGAGGCTGATCAGCCAGGGACATGCAAACAGAAACACACGCACAGATGTTAAAGGGGGAGTTCAGATTATTTGAAGTGGTGTTGTATGAGGTACATATCCATAGTCAGTGTGTTACCTACAGTAGATGGCTGTCGACGTGCCCCCAGTTTGGGGAAGTAGCAGGAGTAGCAGTATGTGGACAGGGCCAGCAGCAAAACATGTATTAGACACCCAAAAAATCAGTTAAGTGTACACTTGAATATTTTTCACTGCTTACTCCACTGAAGAAATCGAGCATTTTACCTCACATAAAATGGGAGATTTTGGTCTACCACTGCTTTGATTGGTTAATTACTTTGTGTTTTTGTGTGACTTTGGTGAATCTGAGCTACTCCTTTAAAACAGCAAAGTCACATTATAACATGAACAGAATGAGGCAGCAGTAAACCAGCAGCTCCTGTGTTCTGTGAGGTAAAATCACTGATTTTGGCCATAGAGTTTGGTTGGTTTGCAGAATGTAATATTTGGCTTATATAACAGTGGTTTCCTGTCATAAAGGGCTGTCTGACAGCAAAGTGGTAAAAGTACTCTAAATATAGCATACACTTCACTGATATTGATTTTTTAAAATACATCTTGCTGCTGACCCTGTCCACAGCATTGTTTAGCTTCCTACACCGGCACTCCTGCTGCTTCCCCAAACTGGGGGCGTGTCAACCGCCATCTATGTGAGGGATAATGTACAGTGAGCAGGTCATTACTGTGAAATAAATCCCAACAGGATGATGTAGGACCCTGATGCAAAACTGCTCACTGTGCATTACCTGCTTATTACATGGTTATTCACCAAAAAAAAAAAAAAAAAATTTGGAACACATTTATGTGACACAAAATATTAATTTTAAAATGATTTTATGGCTTTATCCTCCTTGTTACATGCTTATGTACCAAAAAGAAACCAATAATTTTACCCACAATATTAATTTAACGATTTTAGTCATTTAATAATGATTTTATTGTTCCTCCAGAGTCTATGATCAGAACTGTGTCCATAGCAATGGTCTACAATATAGAAATAACAGACCTTAGAATGCTATAAGTGCCATCAGAGGCATTGAGACTCTTTGCATGGTGCGTGGTTGTATTCAGAGGCCTATTAAATGTATTAGAAAGTGAACCAAACAGCAGCCGTGCACACATTCAGGCTGACTGTAGTCTTTTGCCTAATGCAGCTTTTTTGCCCAGACTGTGTAAACATGCCAGAAACTTGCTGCTTTAGGGGGCGATTAATATTGATGTGCACTGCAGACATCAGACAGAAAGGAGGACAGAGGGAAAGAAAGAGATGGAGGGAGAGAAAGATCGGAGGAAAGGAGAGGGAGCGTTCTCCCAAAACACTGCAGACATTTTGTCAGTAAACAAAAAGTAATGCTGTTGGCCTAGCTGGATTCCACTTTCATTATTTTAATTAGCTTTAACATGATTTCTCACCTAAATGCTGAGGCAGAGGAGGATGAACTTCCAACTTCTTCCACTTCTCACATAATGGACATAATGGAGTTTGATAGATTTTCTATTTATCATGTGATTATGATAAGACCAGGCATGGGATGCTCAAAAACTGTTTCTAATGAGCCTGGTATTAACATGCCATCTTATCTGGATAAGGAGTGCAGGTGAAAATACACACTACACCAGCCAAAGCACATCTAGAAGTGTGTATACCAAATAAGTGGCCATCCATCCAATCAAAACCTACATGTTGACCAGATTAAACGACCAGAATAATGTAAAAAATCTGGCATTTTTCATCAAATTTTACTGAATAAAAACACAAAACATATTGATAAAACAGATGTCAAGTATATACTGGAGGAAAACAAGGGTTTATACTCATGTTTTAATTGTCTTATTTATCCCTGCTGAAGCTTTATCTGCTTATGGTCAAACAGGTTCTTCGGCAACCTTTATAGTTTACAATTTCACAAAATGCAGAAAGCTGCAGACTTGTAAGATTTTGAGTTGCTTCCTTTGGGATCTATGCTTTAGTTGGCAAAGAAAATATTGTGCAGACTGAAACGTGTAGAAACAGAGGATCAAATGATTAGGAATGCTTCAGAATAAATTGAGAAAATAGTGCCTGGACTTCAGGGTCCTGCTGATCTAAATGAGGATGAGGATGATCTGGGAAACAAAAGACAGCTGTACTGACCAGGGGTGAAAGTAACTAATTACAGATATCAAATTACTGGAATTAAGTATTTTTCTGGGGTACTTTTAAGAGTAGATTTTCTAGTCTGTGCTTTTACTTGTACATAAGTATGCATTACACCATGTAATCTACTTAGTAGCTTTTAAAATAATGATTGAGCACTGAGTACAATTTGAAAACATATCCAAACCTTTCATCTCCAGTGAAAACAATCAATCTATGAAAAACAAAACACTGCAGCGACACAGTTTTGGAGTAAGAATTTTAATCATTAATCAATTAATTGTTGTTAAGAATTAAACTAATTAAGAATGTACTAATCAATATTTAATCAATAGTATAAAAAAATAGAAGTAATTTCATCTCATTTGTTGAATAAGGAATCTTAAAAACTTAAATGACAAAAGAAAAAAAAATGAAAATGAGAATAAAATTTTAGCCATTGATGATGTGTTAAAAATCTGTGGTTAAAAAGTAACTAATACTCTGAGAGGTTTTTTTTTACAAGAACACTTTGTACTTTTACTTAAGTATTTTTCTAGCACCAGTACTTTTACTTGTAATTCAGTATTATTTTAGTAATGTAACAGTCCATGTACTTAAATACAGACTTTCAGTACTCTTTCCATTGACATGTGAGTAACTGAAGCTCTCTTTACCTGTGTTGCTCCACAACTCAGCTTTGTCTCGTTCATTTTCTCGCTGCAACAGTGGCTTTTTAATAATGTTAATTAATTAGTGCTGTTTGTCTGCTTCCTGTCAGCTGACTATTTTTTTTCAGACGCCATTAGGCCGTCCCCAATGAGGGCCGCTGTACCTACGCCGCCATCGATAAGTTAGGCCAACGCTGACTATAAATCGGCCTCAACGACAGCAGCCGGAGGAAAAATTCCAGTCACCTGCACACACACACACAGCTCATCTATTATCAGGCTAAGCACGCCCCACTGGTCATATAATCATTAAATAATAACATTACATCAGAAATATACTGTTATAATATATTATGCAGCAGGAAATAGCCTCCATCTGTTCACAGCATAATACAGTCATGAAATTAAACCCTCCCCTGCTAAAAAGACGCTAATTCTCCATTTGCTTTAATTATGGAGAAATGAGCAAGCCGCCTACACAGAGGAAGAGAAGAGAAGGAGAAGAAAGAGGGGAAAGAAACAAAAAGATAGGTCTCAGAGGAGGACACAAACACAACATGTATTTTTACTGCGTGGCTAATTAATGTTAGCCAGCACACACTGACTTAACTCTGCATTATCATCATCATCATCATCATCACCATCATCTTCATGAGGGTGGCTGTGGCTGACTTTCCCCTGAGCACAGCCTCCTGCTATGAATATCAGTGCGTGTGACAGTGACCCAGTCCCTGTGAGTGAGTTATGCTCAAGTGTGTGATACACACACACACACACACACACACACACACCAAGTCTGACACAGAGGCAACGGAATCTAATTTAACACTCGGCTGAGCAGAGATTGGCCGACACTCCCAGTCCCTCACCGGCCAAGCGGGGACACTCCACGACCCAGCCCCTGTGTGTGTGTGTGTAGTGTGTGTGTGTGATGATAGCTACAGAACAAGGGAGCCAGCGAGTAAGAGGGAGAGAGAGAGAAATCATGTTTCGTTGAGGAGCAAAGCAGCAAGGCTGCTGGCGAGGAGGACTGTTTAGGATTCAGAGTGTGTCGCAGGTCCGCTGGCTGCCAGCTCCCTCTAGGCCTGCTACATGATATTCACTAACCCCCATAACAATGGCAAACATATGTAAATCTGCCTGTGTGCCCGATTCAATCAGACCCCGGCACAAAGCCACCGACACCGCCAGCACACCCGGCGGAAGAGGACACGTTCAGGGCACACACACACTCAAAGACGGAGGAAAGCTCTGCAAGCATTTGAATGTGTGTGTGTATATCATACAGGCCCAGACTCTATAAAAGCCTTGTGCCTGACTCCGACAATATATTTTAGATACTTGAAAAATCAAGAAATTTAGGTAGTTTGATTCCTGATAGAAAGCAAGCTGTTTCAAAGCATCATTTTTTTCATCTTTTGTACAATTTGCCTTAAGTTTTTCACCTATCAGTCCCTCCGGGAAGTTGCGATTGCAACAATTCAATTGCAAATTCAACCAATCCCCGTGAATTCTATGCAACCTTGCATAACTTGCATAACTCCGTTACTTTTCTGCAAATTTGACCAATCATCATAGCTTTTTCCAGTGAGAAATAAAATACTTGAACCAAGAGGTTGTCTTTGTGATTTTACTAATCAGTTGAAGTCAGAGAGCAAATATGTTTGAGCCAAAAGGGCAGAGCCTGGTCACAGGAGGTGATGGCAGAGTCTGACCCTGAGTACAAGACATAGGTAGTCTTTATAGCATTCCTATCAGTAAGATAGGACAGCCTGTTCCGCTCTCATGGCCAAAATGTGCAGTGAAGATTCAGACCAAAAACATGGTGTTAATTACCTTTTTAAGTCAACTTGGTATGTCGGAGCTTTAGGAAACTCGGATTACACCAGACGAGCAGTATGGAGGCATTTTATGTTTTTATTCTTTTGTTTTTTTCCATTTGAAAACTGGTCACCATTCTGCAACACTGTTTTCCTGTGAAACTCCAGCAGTGATTTGTGGACTACAAAAACTAAACACAACCCTCAATTGACATGAGGGTGAGTAGACAATGACTGAATTTTCATTTTTGAGTGAAGTTTCCCCATTAAGTCCATCCCAACCACCTCCTTGCAGATTCAGTGTTATATAAATGTATAACTTCAAAGAGACGTTATCTGTGAACATAATCCAGGCAGGGCTTACATTGCCACTACAATTATAAAAACAATTTTATCACAAACAGAATTCCGAGGAGATGTGTTGGAATAGTGTGTTTGGGACAGCACGATGGTATATGGTGTGTATGAGTGTTCCTGGTAATGAAGGAATGTGTCACCCAGTACAACGGTGTGGCTCACTGATGTGTTTTTAATAGTTTTTGGCACAGAGGAATAGGATATATCAGGCTTTGAATCCAGTACTTGTTAGGATGTATTCATTGTTGATTTGGATGATTTCATGATTTGTTGACATTAAGAATAATATACGGTAATCACATGTGTTGTGTTTGTTTGAATTTGGCAAAATGTTTCACTTATGATGACGGAAAAACGACTGAATTATTTAGCAAACAAACAACTCGTTACAATAGACAGTTTTCACACACACACACACACACACACACACACACACACACACACACACACACACTCCACAGTGTATGTGATCTCATTATGAGGAGGTAGTGAGAATCAGCAGGGCTCTAAGTGTATCATGATCAGAGATAACGGGAGCTGGAGAACTATTAGCAATCTCCAGCTTCCCTTTGGGACTCACCCAGATATCATCAGCCCTTATGAGCCACCACTCTCATCTCTGTAATGACTGGCCTCATTCTGTTTGGATCTATGAGAGTGTGCTCAGGTAAATTGAAATCCCAGCGTATTTGTTTGCATTTGGATTATAGTTTTTTTTCTTTCTTACTCTGTCTGTGCTTTAATAAGTGAAAAAGCCTCAGGGGTATTAGACCATAGGATTGTTCTCCCGATAGCATCAGCTGACCTGCCACACACACACACACACACACACACACGCATACATACTGTATTGACTATCAGCCATGGCCACTGAAAACCATCAGGCTAAATGATTCTAACCTGGCTATAGACATAGGCTGTGGCTAGCTCAATCAAATGAGAATGCCTTGGACAGTATCGATAGTGGACAATTGAAGCAGAGCTGATACAGTTAAATAAGAGAGAAAGAGGACAAATCAAGCCCTCTGAGTCCCAACCTTTCAATCCATGGACAAGGAACAGCTGATGTGGTTTTCATTTGGTAGGAAGGACTGAGATAAACTGTGCTGATAGCATTTCTCACACAGATAGTAGGGTTGTTTCCAAATATGAAAGCAAACTTCTGCAAAGTTCAAATATTTATTTATTTGTACTTTTATTTGTATCTGATTTTTTTCAGTAATGTTTGTGTCAGTTTGCACATAAAGCCTATAATAATTCATTTACTGATGTATTATTACCAATGGCCAGATGTATATCTTCTGAATCTTATGAGGTGACTGTCCACACGAGCATCCTCGCTTATTCCGTCCTCTGTCTCCGTGATGGAAACTTTCCCTGACCCTGTCCTCCCACTGCAGTCATAGATTGCCCCTTGCTGTTGAGAGCTGTTTTTTTCTCTCTATCTCTTATGTCATTTTCATATTGAGACATTATTTCTTCTTTTCAGTGGCAGTCTGACCCTCAGGTAACACAGCATTAACAGCACTCATGTTTCCCGCTTCCTTGCTTTAGCAGGTCTTTTAATTCCACTGCTGACGCTGTTAAAATAACAGATTTTACTTTATGGATCTCTGAAAGCAGGACATCAAACTCTGAACTCATAAGTTCTTCTTTTTACTCTTTTATGCCATCTTCATGAATGAACACCTCCTGACATATGGGGCAGGAAGCATAGCCTTATATGGTAGTATTTAGGCATTATTTATGCTAATTTACAAGTCTCATGCATGTGCACTCAGATATACACAGGTTGATTATTTACACAGTTCTCTTACAAATTTTTCCTGTAACACTTCAATCTCCAGGTCCCATAATTTCAGAGTAAATAGGTGGTAATTACCAAGTAATAGATTTGAAATTTCTTAGAAATGCCCTACAAATTACCTCCAAATTCCCCCCCAATTTCATTGTTAAGTATGTGATAATTAACTTTATTTTATTTATTTAACCTTTATTTAATGTGATAATTAACAATTTCCATTGTCATGTAGTTGGTGGTAATTACAAAGCAACATATTTGAATTTTTTCTGAATTTACCTGCAAATAACCCTCAAATTTCATGGTAAGAATTTGTGATAAAAAGTGTTGTGGGAAAATTTCAGTTATACTCGCTAGTAATCACATATTTACCATGAAATTTGTGGGTAATTTGTGGGTAATTTCTAAGAAATTTCAAATATATTAATTGGTAATCACCACCTATTTACCATGAAATTATGGGACGTGGAAATTGAAGCATTATCATTTTTCCTTTCACCAAAATAAATCTTAACTCAAGGTTAGATAGGTTTTCTAGGTTTTTCATCTGCATTTCACTCTTTTGATAAATGCACTGACTTTTCCCTGTTGTCAATGTGATAGCTTAGTTATCATTAAAATATAGAAAGCACACCCAAAATGTTGCTAATAACCTCTAACTGCAAAGCAAGGCTGTGTGCAAACAATTACACTAAGTGCATTTATGTCTGCACAACTTAAAAACATAATCCTGTCTGATCGTCTAAATGCTCGGGTTTCTGAACCTGTCAGACTTATTTTTGTGATGTCACATGTTCCCATCTTTCAATGTACACACATTGGTGACTTCATTGTCATTAGTATTGGTAGAATTATGGCAAAGACTTCTAACAAATAAATTCAAATCTGAATAAACCAAAATCATCCCTTAAACATGATAACCTTCATTTTTATTGTTTGGAACAGATATTACTAAAATGAAACTGTATTTCGTCACACTATGTACGGCTGGTCTGAGAGGATATTTTAATAGAAAGATGCGCAGTTGTTGAAGCCGCTGGCCTATATGTCTCTTCAGTAGCCCTTTCCTTTAATGGAGAGAGAAGTCCTGCTAAATGTTTGATGATTTAAGACCGTTTCATTGTAAAAGGAACCGGAGCAGAGTGATAACAACACTACATTATTCATAGGGGCGCTATCACTGCACTCTTTCTGTCTGAGCCAGACAGAGGATGAGACATGAGAGTGAGGACACAGAGAGACTGATGGAGAGTAAGAGAGACTGGAGAGACAGACAGAGAGACAAAGAGAGATCCTGGGAGGGCAGGGAGACTGACAGGGACAACATTCCACTTCGACTTACAAATGAACAATCCATGTACAAATCAAAACGCATCAATATCACAGACACCAAACCAAACTAAACTAAACTTCTGAAGCACCAGAAAGAGTATGCTTGTCTTTTTTCTGTGAAATCCAGCCTTTCACAGTGCTCCAACCAGGACACTGAAGATCAAAACCTCTGGATCTGCTCCGAATGACTCTTCTAGCACTTGAAACAGAATAACAGGAATAAGGAAAAAAGTAACCAAGTTAATATTCACATTTGTGTGACCCAAAATGGCATCAAGAAGTAAAGAGAAGACTAGAAATTCCAACTTGTAACATACCAATGATTTGTCACCGCCCCTCAGCATCTGATTCTTGGCAGACACACACAATTAACTACACACCAAAACACTAGATATCTGTCACAGTCATCCTAAAACACAGAAGAGTAGTTTCTTAGTCATTCACCTTAGTATGATCATAAACCAGAGAGTTTAGAAAGTGTCTTTACAGTACCTGTGGGTCAATGAGGAGACACACATTGGATTAATGTCTTAATCAAGCCAGCACCATTTTATTTGTTGGCATTTTATGTTTTTATTCTCAGTCTTTTTATTTTTGAAAACTGGTCACCATTCACTTCTACTGTTTGGGAGATTCTGCAATATTGATTTCCTTTGAAACTCCAGCAGAGTTTTGTGGACTATAATTGATTGGCCCGACCAGGGCCCCGTTTCTCAGAGCCTTCGTAGCGCTACAAGCTTCCTAAGTTGTATCTTAAGGTTTCCCTTAAACTTGCGGGCTGTTTCCCAGAGTCTTCTTATATAAGATATATCTTCTGAAAGGTATATCTTAAGAAGGGCGGTCTGAACCACTTGTAAGATGTGCCTTAGTGATGCGCTCCGTTCATCCTGTCACAGTTTTAGCTTTATTAGGCCAAAATTATGCTTTTCAAATCGACAGTTTTAGTACAGCGCACATTTGCCCAAATTACATCATTAGGTTAAAATTAACTAATTAAACAATCATTAATATTACATATTGTGATTATTTATTTATTTATTTATTTAAGCTAAATAACTGAGGGTATGTTTTATTCTGAGTAGGCTATGTTGCTATATTATTCTTAAAGTTTGATTTTCATGCGGTTGGTGTGTGTTTTGTTGTTCTTATGTGTTTTCTGCCAAGCACATCAAGCGCTCTAATTAATTGGTTAACAAGAGCAAAGTGCTACGAAGTCAAACACCTGTGATCAGTAATGTGTTTTAATAGAGTAAATTGTGTCTCTACCATCTAAATGAAACACACAACATGATGTCTGTGGAAATACTTCTAAATTTTAAACAATGAAGATGCTAATTGTGCGCTGGACGGATAAAATCCACTGGACTGATGTTTGCTGCAACATTTCCAAGTGAAAGCCCAAAGTTTCAAAAACAGTGAATTCATACTTTATCCAAAACACATCTGGGTGAAATACTGCAGCATCTGATTGATTTACCTTCAGGCTGTGGAAAAAAAGAGTCCCTCACTGAAGAAAGATGCCAAAATCACCTAAAGAATCCATCCAAAGCCTCACACAAAGTGAGTGAGAACTTGCTGGATTTTTACTTTTTAACTTTGAGTGATCGTAAACTTTATTATGCTGAATGTATTGAACATTGAAGCCGCACAGTGGGAGCCGTCTGCTGCGCTCAGCAGCCGCATCTGAACACAAACGGAATGTGGAATCTGTTTCGGTTCAATATCATGACTTTAAAAACACCAAATGACTTGATTTAACAAAATTCGTTAGTTTAAAATATGATGAATTGTAAAATATCACTTCCATGAGGCTGTTCAGTCGGACAATAACAGATCACTAGCAGTGAATTTGGCATCTCATCCTCAGCCGCAGCGAAGGTCAAGCTGTGGGCAGCAGGCACAGTTTATATTACGTTTATTATAACGTTGATTAATGTTGAAATTGCATTCTTGCGCCTCAGAAATAATTAGTAATACCACCAGATAATAGACTAAAGTGGTCATGTCGTTAAAATGTGTAATTTTCGGGAAAATATGAATCCCTACCCCTCCCGGGGTCAGGGAATCAAAGTATAATCCGTTTTTCTCTTAAAACCAAAAAAACGAAAAAACGGAAATAGCGCCCCCTTTTCCTTTTTCGTTTTAAACCAAAAATGGAAAAACGTTTTTTGCTGTCAGCATGAAAAAACGAGAAAAGGAAAAAACCAAAATCAAATAACGGCCGAAATCTGGTTTTTGCAAATTCATTTTTTCGTTTTTCGTTTCTTATTTATGAATATGACGGCAGACAGACCGGAAGCGGAAGTGAAGTGTGACACTGTCAAAATAAGAGCTTAGCGTGCTTGTGCTAACTTCTTTTCGTATATTGTAGACTACCGTTCTCTTTCTACACCATATGGTTCACATTTATTTTAGTTTTGTGAAACTATAACAGCTGGTTGTTTGGAAGAACATGATAGGCCTATATAATTATCATTTAGCTGAGTGTTTGATGACAATGCAATTCCAAGAAGTACACCACAGATCAACATGATACCTTGCCAGCTAACAAGGGGCCAGGCCCTTTGCAGCTGAATGGAGCACAGGAAAATGATGTCTTCGATAACTGGATGTACTGGTCCGCACCTGTGTTCCACCCTTTGGTTCCCACCAATCCATGCACTTGATCAATAAGCCTGCCCCATGGGGTGCTGCTGGATATGCTAATCAATTGCCAGTCTGGGAACAAAGAGTGAGGGGGTGGGCATGCAAATGAGGGGACTTAAGTAGAACTGCCACATGGGAAGCTGGGACTTGATCAATCAATTACTGGCCAAAATTTGTCCCTTTCTTTACTGAAGGCATTGAATGATTGGGATTGGCAAGGCTGGATTAAGTTGATTTGAGTCAAGAGCAGGTATAAGAGAGTGACAGAGCACATCTGAACCAAACATAATGATTCTTATACAGTCATTGTGTACAAAAAACAAATTGTTGACTATTTGTCAGGCCAAGTCAAGTCAAGTCAAGAAATATTGTAGTTATTTTATGGATTGGGCCAATTGCTTCCAGTCAAGGATCGAATTACACAGTGGCTTTTTGGAGAGCCGTATTTTACAGTGCATACCACTACTAAAATATGTCACATGCACATACACAGAAGTGTGCAGCAGCAGCAGAGCCAATCACAGGCTTAAAACACATTTGAAACACATTCTATTGTTACTATTGCAGACAGTTAACACTGTCCGTAACACTTGAGGCTGCTGTTTCAAAATAAAAGAATCGGAGCAAAAAAGACAGGCACAGGACATGGGCAATAAAAAGAATCACACATCACATATTAAAACAATAAAGCTGAACATTTGATAAATGTTGTTTTGCAAATTTATGTTTTTTAACTACAAATAAAGAGACTTCTTGTGCTCTTTAAGGAAAATTAAAAAGACAAAGAAAATATAATCTGTAACACTATAAATGAACAATATTTTAGAGCGCTTCCTAAATATCTCAAAGTAAAGTTTCAGGGGAGTCACGTCCTTTTCAGGGGAGCCAAGCTCCGCTTAGCTCCCCCGTAATTCGAACTATGCTTCCAGTTAAAATAAGCCCTAAGAACCATTAAGGGAAAAATGCTGCATCCAACCCCAACACTAAGACCCATAATGATAAGTGATGATAAAAATGTGAGCTCTGCCAGCAGCTTCATGGATATTGACAATCACAAGAAAGCCAGAAGGATATGGGTTCATGAAATTCTACAACGATGAGGAATTATGAGAATCCATCACTGTGAGAGTTGTTGTCTTTTGAAGATTCATTCTCAGATTGTTTGTGGACTTAATCAGTCTTTACCTGCAGGGTTACCACTGCACTCTGGCCATCCTGTGCATTATCCTAGTTGTATATATCCATGAATCAAGAAAAGAGGGTCACACTCAGAGACAATATGATTTCAAGAGCTTTTACTTAACACACAAAATGTTTTTGGCCATTTGCCCTTCATCAGTCTTGTGACCTGACATAGACTGGAGCCATATTGAGTGAACTACACAGCCTACACCCTTCACAACTCTACAGAGATATTCTACTGGATTTTTCCAGACACTGTTAATGAACATAACTGACACAGGACAACAAAACAACTATAGTCAACACTGCTGACATCAGGTTCTTCACTGTTCATAAATCATCAATCATATTTTTTATATGCTCCTAGTAATTTAATAATATTTAATAGATTTGAATGGTATTGTACAATTAATATTTCCAATTATATAGTTTTTACTAATTTGTAAAAATAGTTGGAGTATTAAAAAAAACACCTCTTTATAACTCTTTATACATCACTGACTTTGATGGCAGGGCACATCCAGAAATGCAGCTAAAGGCGAACCTACAGCCTCATAATTTGAAGCATAGCAGCACGGACAAAGCTGCCAAATTTGATGCCTTGGTTGGAAGAACAGGCCGATAGTAGCATGTCTGTTCCTGCATGTTCTGTGAGCTGTACAAGGCCACATGCCAATGACAAGAGCATATATGTTGCACAGAAAGAACACATACATAATAAAAGTAAGGAAATGCCATATTCCTGAACACAGATGCACACACACTGAGTGCAAAAGGCACTTCCACATGAAGTGATGCAGGCAGAGACCTGGCACAGTAAATAAAAATACAATTTCCCAAAGTGACACTTCCATTCTGTTCAGTGCCCACTCAACTGCCTGTAATTATTTTAAACATTCTCAGAGATGTGTGTCTGTGATGTGTGTTCAACCCCACCCTGAAGCACTGCACACACTTACACACACATTACACAAATGCACATAGAGTCCTGCAAAACTCCCTGCACCACACACACCCACCTACACCCACTCCTCAGCCTTTCATCCGCCCATTGCTCCATTTGTTCAGAATGGCCCTATAGAGTGAGTTACCTGTTCAGTCTCTATGCCATTCCCTAGCCTGCCCAAAGCCACACTGTCACACGCACAGAGTTTTATTACACACACCAGGAAAAAGGTTGGGGAGTGAGGGGGGACAACAGCAAATGAAAGAACAGAAACAACTAATGCAAGTACACAAAATACCTACATATATGATGCACTATGCATTAACATTGCTGTTGTGATATTTACATTGAAACACAGGATCAGATCACTGATTAGCTTCAAGGGGTGAGATTCTAGAAATTAAGAGGGAATTCCTGGACTCCTTTAGGGAAGCTTCTTGTGCACTGGAAACTGAGGAATGATCTCAATTCACATGACTATAATTGCCTAGGCTGGTTTTCAAATAATATATAGTATTTAAGAATCCAGCTGCTTTTATTCTGATGGCTTCAGTTAGTGATTACTGAGAAATGAAACAATCTCAGTGAAAACTCCTGTCAGCATGATGAAATTTGGACCCATGAATACTCAGTAGTCATAATATGACATCATCACTCAGTACTCATGGGTCGGATCGCGCCCATATTCATACTTGACCTTCATTTTCTCAGCTGCACACCTGTGAAATTTTGTGCATCTTGCATGGCTCTATCATAGTGACCAAGGTTATTGTGAACAAAAACTTGACCTAAAACTAAAGCCATACAGAGAAAAAACAAAACAAAATGAAAACTGAAACAATAGTACTTGAAAAATCTAATTGAAATAAAATGAAAACATACAAGGTTACAAGATGATATATTTATAATTTACAGAAAGACTGTAACATGAGATAAGTTTTAGTTCCCTTTGTGATTGATTGATTGGAATTGATTGAAGAGATAAATAAAAATATAGAACAATCACAGAGGGAACTGAAACTGTCACTATTGTTTCCCAAACTGCCACTGGGAGGAACCAAAGTCAGAAATGATCAGTCTACAAATAGGGCTTTTATTTACAATACAATCAGGACTAGTGTGTTAATCACAGATGCCTGTTTATGGGACGTGAAAATATAAATGATTACAAACTAGAGACAGCCCTGTATCAAGCTACCACATTTACCTTAATTTTCATTCTTTCTTATGTCAAACTTGACATGAATTTGTATTACAATATATTATATATTACTTTTTTTCTCCATGTGAATTAAATTTGAAAAACAAAGAAAAAAACATTGAGGCCTGTCAAACACCCCAGAAACCTTGAAACCTCTCAGAGGGGTTCCTTGGAAGTCCCTCAAGCCCAGATCAGAATTCCAGGACCCCCATGCAGAGAACTCCTGGTCTGCAGTATACTCTATAATATTTGATGGTGCAAATACTCTCTTTGATGGGGAGTTTTTGTTACATTGGGGGACTGAGGTCAAGTGTGCACCAGGACACATTCTGTATGGAAGCGAAAAACAAACCTCTCAGCGATGTTTGTCCACTTTAACTTTTCCATCACTGAGTGTATGCTTTCTGTTACCCTTTAAAAAACCCCAAATATTTCATCGGTACCTTAGCACCCAGGGACCTATTTTTGGCCTCCCTCCATCTCTCCTTCCGTCCGTGTCCTCCCCCTACGCTGTCCCCTTGTTCTTGTGCTCCACTGCTGCCATGTCCCTGTCTGCTTGCCCTGACTAATGGGTACAGAGTGCCCCAAAGTGCCCCAGAGTGCCCTTTTGCATTCCACCCATGGATATTCCATCACACACACACACACACACACATACACACAAACTGAAGTCCTAAGATGCTTGTCTACTCAGGAATTCCTGTGGGCGAAGGTTGGGGTGGGGGTGGTGGGGGTTCCCACCTGCTGAATATCTTGCATAATGTGTTTTGAATAATGCAAATGCTTGAGCTGGCAGACGTCGGGTACAGCATGTTTCCCTGCCAAAAAAGAGGACAATTTCAGGGTTACACGCTTAAGTGGCCATGTACTATTCATGTAGAAGAAGAAGAAAGTGGGCTGGAAGTCTCCAATGAGTTTAGACATACTGTACGCTCTGTCTCACTCTCAAATTCAAATTGGTTTTATTGACATGACAGTTATTAAATAAAGTATTGCCAAGGAAACTTGTGAAAAGTTTACAATGTCTGGCCTTTTTATCACACTGTCATTGTAAGGCTTTAGACCTACACGTCATTTGCTAAAATAATCTAGGAATGGAAACATTTCTGTGCCATCTGGGCAAGGGCAAAGAAATGGCTACCAGAGCTTGATGTTTTCCACTGTATTGAGACTCTTGTTCATATATCAGCATCTCTTTTTGAAGCACCAGTGTGTTGTCCCGGGTCACATTTCCCAGTTTTGATGTACCTTACCATTCTACAAAGATTTCCAAGGTATACCTTGGTAAAGGAACTTCTTTTCCCACAAGTATTTCCCAGACTGCCCTTAAGGAAAAGCTGCTAAAGTCCATCGTAAGTTGTAAGCTGTCTTTTGCCACGGTGCAAGCATCAACTGATCACTTATATAAAGGCATCTGTAGCAGCATATCTATGTTTACTTGCAGTGTGTGTGTGTGTGTGTGTGTGTGTGTGTGTGTGTGTGGTGTGTGTGTGTTTGCCTGTGTGCGTATGTGGTCTATGTCAGCACTGTGCTCCTCTGCTGGCAGTGTTCAGCTCTCAGGGTCAGTTTGGGGTCCAGGCTACTACAGACTAACCACACAGACAAAAAACCCATATCTTCAGTTAGCTCCATTACATAAAAAAACAAAAATAAAAATCCAGAATTTTTCACAATTTGGATTAGTATTATGGAGAGATCCCATATTTTATCAGGCTACCATCATGATAAGAATTGACAGATTAAATGACAACATTCTCATGATGTGTTCTGCACAGAAACATTGTTTTCATAATTCATTTTCATGAAGTTAATTTGAAACTACTGATGTAATTTGCTCAAGTAGCCTAGATGTGAACTATACTGCAACTATCCATTTGAAAAGCATAATGTTGGTCTAATAAAGCTAAAACTCTGACAGGATGAACAGAGAGCATCACTAAGGGACAGATTATGAATGGTTCAGACAGATTGGCAGATACGAATACGAATACGAATACGAATACGAAATACTTTATTGATCCCCAAGGGGAAATTTATTAATAGATACATACATAGATTCATTAGATACATGATGCTGGCCGTCTGGTGCTAAAGAGGGGCAATAGGGAGGGGTAACTCTGCTGCATATTCAGAGCTGAACAAGCCTGTACATACAGCCAATAATGTATCTTTAATTTATTTGATTTTGATAGTTTCATATTCTTGCTTTATAAAAGTGCTGCTATACATTAAAACTGATTGTGGATTTTACTGCAGAGATTAGCATCCTGTGATAGTAAGTAGTCCAGAATGAAGAGGAAGAAAACACTTAGAGCTGGCAGGGTTTTTAATTTTCTGACAGTAAAGTGGCTGTGTACTCTGCCACTGGACATGAGCAGTAACAGCACGTGGCAGCAGTGCTAGCAGCAGCAGGCTGCTCTTTTAATGTAGTGAAATGTTTTGGGGTTTTTTTCACTGATAGCGTAAAGCGAGTGTACGCAGCTCTTCCAGTCCAGCTGGCCTTATCTATGTGCTCCTCCCCCACTCACAGAGTGGAGATTAGTCTCTAAGCACTACTTTAAATCTCTCCTCCATCTTCTTTGGCCTTTGTGATTTCTAGAGACTGTTATCACACCGAGGGGTGAACAACACCAGAGGTAGTGTGTGTTTTCTATTTGAACTTGCCCAAAACCAGTCATTTCTTATCAGAGTGGGAGCAGAGAGGGGTGGTTACTCCTGCTTGTGTCTGACTGAGAGACTGAGAATGGGGAGGAGGAGAGAAGGAGGGGGGAAAAATGGAATAATCTGAATAGTCCTACTAGCTCAGCCCTGGGACATTCGTGTAACACCTCCAACATGGCATGAGTCAGAACTGAATGTCATCACATTAACTTAATGATCAGAGCAGCTAAAGGTTGAATACACACAGACAGATTAAATACAAACCTTGTTCTGCCCTCAAAGAGCAATGTGATATTCTTATGTAATAAAGGTATCTTTTAATTTTTATAGCTTAGGCACAAAGAAAAACATTTTTATTAAATACAGTAAATGAGCCATTTTTTGACCCTCTCAAGAGGCAGTGTTTGGAAGCATGTCCTTTCTGGGCTACTGTAGAAACATGGTGGTGCAACATGGTGGGCTCTGGAAGAGGACCTCCATAGATATAAAGGCCTAATTCTAAGGTAACCACAGCACAATTATCCGTATTTTCTTTAGGTAATTTAACACTAATAAACACATACTTAAGGACAGTGATGAGGAGGTGGTCCTTTCTGAAATGTAATAGGTTACTAATTACCCTGTTAAAAATGTAACACGTACTGCAACTATTTTAATAATGTCAAAGTAATGTAACTTATTACGTTTGATTGCTTTTTGAATAGTTTTCCAACAAATATCTAATGCATTGGTCTTCAGATTTACTGCTGGAGGTCCCCCAAATCATGGTTTGATCAGTTTTGGGTTTTTTTGTTTGTTTGTTTGTTTTTTCAAAAATTGAAAATATGTTTGAAAATCCACATTAAAGGGGTAGTTCACCCAAACATGAAAATTCAATTATCTACTCACCCTCATGCCACAATTGAGGGTTGGGTTTATTTTGTTAGTCTGCAAAACACTGCTTCAGTTTCACAGGAAAACAGTTTTTGCCTCCATAGTGCTCGTCTGGTGTAATCCAAGTCTCCTAAAGTCCTGTCTGCACACTGTAATGCCACACACACACCCAGTTCAGACAGTGTGCACATGCACTAGAACGTGGCTCCAAGTTAAGGATCTACAGTGAAGATTCAGGCTAAAAACATGGTGTAAATAACATTTTTTTAGTCAACTTGGCATGTTGGGGCCAAGTTAGGAGACTTGGATTACACCAGACAAGCAGTATGGAGTAAGGGTGTGTATCTCACTGACTGAGACGGATTTGATTCGTATCTCGATACATGTGCAACGATACGCTATATCTTAGAATTTTTTTTTTTTAAATGGCCAACGATACCGTTCGATATGATTCAGCCCTGCCATGATACAATACGATAAATTGCAATACAAGACAATGCAATGTGTGAATCTTTACATTTTGATTCAATTAATGCTACATTTATAGAGTGCTGTTCGTTGCAAAAAGACATCCTGACAGTTTTACTAAATATAGTAACAGTAGAGACAGAGAGAAGGAGACATTACAGTAGTGTTAACATCTTATGAATCTCATGTGTAAATAAGATACTGTAGCCTCAATGAGAAACTGTGAACAAACTTTAAAACTGTTTCAAATATGAGTATTTTTGCAGTAAGATGATCTGCTACTCTGTTTCATATGAAGAGTTCTGTGGTTCTGATCAGTGTGTTTGAACAGTGATGCTCCGTGTTACCTGCTCTCACAGTCACATGACGTCTCTGTGGGTCAGACTCGTGTCTCTGTTCTCTGCTGTCAGACACGTTTTACATAAATGATTTGCAGCAGAGTTTCTCATCTTTCTTATAAAACCCAAAACTTATTCTACACTCGCATGTTATGAAAGTTTGGTGGTGTGACGCAGTGCAGTGTCACTTCTGTCGCTGTTTTCAGCGCGGCCTGTTTTGAGGAAATGAAGAGGAGACAGGAGAGGGAGGAGGGAGCGCTTGTTTTGTGTGATCGCGGCAGCAAGCGTCCAGGGAGAGTGATGCAGGCAGAGGCAGAAGGAGAGAGAAAACGGAGGAAAGTTACTGTGGCACACTTCATTGATGCCAAAAATGAAACATAAGCACGTCCCAGTGAGGAGATGTATCAATACACTAGTGCTGCATCAATTTGTTTCCAATTCAAGTTCAGCTTTTTACCAATACACGCCGTCTGAACCAATGTGCTTGTATCTTACACATTAAAGTCTGATGATCGGATGCATGAGTGAATTGCTATGCCCCTAATATGGAGGCATTTTATGTTTTTATTCTGTTCTACAACACTGTTCTCCTGTGAAACCCCAGCACTGTTTTGTGGACTAAAAAACTAAACCCGACCTTCAATCAGCATGAGGGTGACTATCCCTTTAACATGAACCCAGCATAACAAAGATAAAACAGGCAGCAGAATCCTTAATTAACTGATGAAACTGATGATAAAATGACACAGTTGATTCACTGTGCGAAGTGGGATTGAGGACCCTTTGTGTTCCTGATAGTCATTAATTGAGGCGTCAACCCAAAGTTTCCATAAGCGACGCAGCAGGTGAGAGAACTGACAACACTTTCATTCCTACATCTCATTACTCTCCAACCCACCACTGTTCTCCAGCAGTGACACCGCCCTGTATCATGAGAGCATTTAGCTTTTTCCATAATGGTCCTGTCATATCTGAAGATACACTGTAACAAGCATTTATGTAGGAGCTGTCTATGT
Organism: Lutjanus argentimaculatus; assembly: GCA_034769285.1. Taxonomy (NCBI): domain Eukaryota; kingdom Metazoa; phylum Chordata; class Actinopteri; order Lutjaniformes; family Lutjanidae; genus Lutjanus; species Lutjanus argentimaculatus. Next base: position 880,360 of record JAWZSL010000051.1, read on the forward strand.
CTGAACGACAAAAAGACACTTTACAGGGTAAGTCTGGTGATATTCTGTGTATTTCTTGTTGTCAACAAAGCCTGACATATCTTATTCCTCTGTGCACCAGAGGCTGATATCCAAAAACTGTTGATGTTGCAGTGGGTGAAATGTTCATTCATTACTATGAACACACACGCTGTAGTTTATTTTGAGACAATCTCAACACACACTGTCCACCACTGAAAATAGTCCCCACTAAATTGACTATTTTCATACAGTCTATCACACACACACACACACATACACACACACCACACACACACACACACACACACACCTCCACACACGCACACACACACACACTGACATACAGAGAAACACACACAGACAGAAAGTTGCTCCCAAAGACATGGCGGTGTAACACTCCATCAGTGCCCAGATAGGGTAGAAGGTCACACTTTAATTGAGTATGCATGTTGCAATGTGTGCAGCCTTTGAGTATGTGTAAGTTGGTGGCTGAGGGGGTTGGTGGGGGGTGGGGGTGGGGGTGGATTGCTGCCTATCGCTGTGGGGTAATAGGACTCCATGCTCAGGACTGCTGACGTAAGCAGGATGAGGCTGGAGGGAGAAGTGCTTTTCATTTTCATTCACACTAATATTACACACTCCTCCCTCTGTACACACTATGTATATACACAGATATATAAAATAATGATATGTGTGTACGTGTGTGTGTGTATGTGGGATTAGGACACAGAGAAGTGTTTCTATTTCCTCAGATCACTCTTTCATCCATCCCTTTCTCCTCTTTTCTTCTCTCACAGTGCATGATTCATCATGTCAGATGTTAATATCCCTAAAGGTCAGATGGAGTCATAAAAGAGCAAAATATGCTTTGTTAAACTTTTCCCCCGCCATTTTTCCCTGTCGTCTTTCTTCCCCCAACTAACCTTATTGGTATGGGGTGGATGGGTGGGTGGGGTTGACCCAGGCTACTGTTACCACAGCGATCTTTAGAGGATGATTGATAACAACAATAATGGGAGCTGGCGGTCGGCATGGCTCTGTAAAGGAAGTGCTCCATATATGCTGCATCGTATATATACGCACACATGAGCTGGTGTGAATGAGAGAATCGATGGGGAGATTCAGGAAAAAATGGAAAAAGAGTTCTTTTTTTAATTATATATATATGTATATATATATATATATATATATATATATATATATATAATATAAAAAAAGAACTCTTTTTCCATATATATATACACATTATATACATATATACACATGTGCACACATGCGCATGCGCCGTCGTTCCTGATCGTTTTTTCTCTATTTTCCTAACTTTAGCTGTCCTTCTTTTTATGATTGCCTGACTTTTTGTAAGCAATCTTGTTAAGCTGTGCCCTCTCTAAACATGCTGGTAGAGAGTTTTGATCTGTTTTTTTCGCCGTGGAAGTACTTTTTTCACTCAGTCAGGCCGTTGTTTGTTGACATTGTTGCCTTGCAACTCCATGGCCGCATTGTCTACACAAGGGATCAGCTGATCGCTCTTAAGTTAGCCGGCATTGTGGCCAGATCAACAAGCGTACCTGAAGAGCTCTGGATACGGACGCACAGAGGATGCAGGAGAGGAATGAAGCAGTGGAGGAAGAGAACTGGGTCATGGCTACGAAGGCTTATGGAGAAGAGGAGATATAAGCCGTGTCTCCCCTCTCTCATCATGGGCAACGTGAGGTCGCTGGCTAATAAGATAGAAGCGCCAACAGCACTCTCCAGGAGTCAGAGGGAGTACCGGGAGTGTAGTCTCATGTGCTTTATGGAGACATGGTAGCACCAGGACATACCAGACAACAACGTCTCCATCAGCGGCTTTCAGACTGTTCGGGCTGACTGGGATTGCACCAAGAGTGGTAAGCTCAAAGGAGGGGAGCTGGCCGTTCTAGTCAACAAGCGTTGGTGTAATCCTGGTCACATTACCATCAAGGAACATATCTGTTGCCCGGACATTGAACTGTTGGCTGTTGGACTCAGGCCGTATTATTTTCCATGGGAGTTTTCACATGCCATTATTGTGATTGTGTACATCCCTCCCTCTGCCAACCCAACGTCAGCGTGATGTCATTCACTCCGCCATAGCCCGTCTCCAGACTCAACACCCGAGTGCATTCATCGCCATCTCAGGTGACTTCAATCACGTCACCATGGCAACGATACTTTGTTGTTTTTACACTAATACATGTACCACTGCTGTACATATTTGTACATATTGCTATATATAATATGCTGTACATATTTTTAATATTTTATTTTTATTCCTTAAAGTTTTATCTCTACATCATATCTCTATCTTAATTTCTATATTTTATATTTCTATATGTTATATATTTACTTTTACTTATATTCTAGTCTTTCTTGAATGGGTGCAACTGTACCACTAACAATTTCCCCCCAGGGATCAATAAAGCATTTCTGATTCTGATTTCTGATTCTGATATATACATATATGTATATATGTGCGCTGAGCCACACCCAAGGTGGACATACTCTGGAGTGAGGCCAAAACGAGCCTGACCCTCCTCCAAGCAGGCTGTGGTGACGTCTCGCCGCCCGCTCCAACCCCTGACGATCCTCCTTTCTACCCCTTGAACAAACAAGTGTCATGATACTCAGCTCATATGTGTGCGTGAGAGCAGTGAGAAAGACATTTCTTCTTTATGTCATTATTTTACCATTTCATATTTGCTTTCAGCTGTGTCAGAGTTGTGTTACTGCACATGAAACCCCTGAATGAAAACATTTCCTGTTTGTGCTGCTTCATAATAAAAAGGTTTAAATAATGAAACAACACAGGACTTTTTTTGTGAAGAATTTAAGGAAACAGCATGTTTATCCCAGAGACGTATAAGAACGGTTTATCCACCACTCTACAGCAGCTTGACTCAAGCCTCCTCAAGCTCATTTTCAGTTCTCATCTATAAGCGAGTAGCCTTGTTGTAATGGAAATGCAAACCCATGCCGTACTGGGCTGACAGGCCATGTCAAACCGAGTTGAGCTCGGGCCAGCTCTGTGTATGGAAAAGGGCCACTGGTGTGACAACACTGAGCCAGGTCTAATAACCAGTTGTCTTTCAGGTGTTGTGACATGCCTGTGACAGACAAACTTGTAGTTCCACAGCTCTTGTTCAACAAAGGAAGAACTCATTCATCTCAATATTAAATTGCAGGTCGTGAATATACTCCGGCCCCACAGCAGGGGTTAATCACATACACCTGTGGTCTTGTGGTTCTGCTTGGCAGCAGGATCAATCAGGGTCATCCAGTGACGGTCTTTTTCTTCTAACTGAAGCTACGTCTTGCCCAGAACTGCTCAACACGTTTAAATGGTAAATGGACTGTATTTATATAGCGCTTTTCTAGTCTTGGACTACTCAAAACGCTTTTACAACTACTAGTCAGCATTTACCCCATTCACACACTAATGACAGGTGGCTTCTTCTACAAAGACCCAACCTGTTCATCAGAAAGTCATTCACACAGTCACACCCTGTTGGCGCAGCCATCGGGAGCAATGTGGGGTTCAGTGTCTTGCCCACTCGACATGTGATCGAACCACTAACCTTCTGATTGGGAGACGACCCCGCTCTACCACTGAGCCACAGCCACCCCACGTGTTAACGTAACGAGTGAGACAAGCCAGAGTGCTCAGCTCTAAGTACTTTTGTTACTTGTAACAGAAGTTGTGTGGTTTTGAATTGAGCTGTGTTTGTGTTTGGACTGTCAGTTACCAGTCCTCTTACAGTGCATCAGAGTTTAATGCTGATGCTGCTATTACTTCACATTAAAAGCTTTCCACTTGCTAACAGGTGTGAACCTTCTGTAGTAAACCAGTTATAAGAGATGCAGCATGTTTATGTTACAGATATTAATGGTGCTTTGATAACAGTGCTATGACAGCAGCAGGTTGTCCTGTTAAAAACCTGTGAAAGATGTTAGCATGGCTAGAAAGGCGGTAGCTGGTCAGCCTGTTCTCACTCCTGAATCAAACACAGCAGCATGGTTAGGGTCCCTGAGCTTCAAACTATGACACCGTAATTACCCCTCTAGCTACATTTCTGGAGATTCCCCTTTAGTCTTATGTTTGGGTGTGCCATCAAAGTCAGGTGATGTAGTATAAATAGCCAGAGAGTCCACATTTGTAGGAGGTGGGATGGATGGGTGGGTCAAAGAAACACAGCACTTGGGCCCAGAGTTTGTGTCACAAGACCAAAGGGCCATGTTAAAAACATGACACAAAAGTGCCCTTATGGATGCCCCATTGGTAGATTAAATGTGATAATCTGCCATCTAGTATGCTCTTCCGGTGGGGAAAATACAATGCAGTGCCACATAGGCCATCCTAAAAAAATCAGTTGGCCTCTACATGCTGTTAAATGGTTAACAAGTCAATAGTTCCCTGTGTGTTTTTATTCTAAAATGTAGTAATTGTTGGACCTTTTTGCAATTCATGTTTTTTATTGAGAGAATTTCATAAATCATTTATCATCCTGACTTACAACATAGACATTTTACAACATGACTCTCAAATTTTTGACTACTATTTAAACTATTTAACTATTTAAAAGAATCAAAACCAGACAAGAACAGAAAAAAAGAAGACAAAAGCAAAGCAAAAAGCAACGAAAAAAAAGAGAGAAAAAAATAAAAATAAAAACACACTCAGCGGTGAGAACAGCTTTACATCTTTTATTAATTCTCTTTATACCTCTAACAGAGAGATCATTTTGTCTAATGTTTACACCCAAGAAATAAATGACAAAATAAAATAACCAGGTTCTATGATATTAGAGTCTTGCATCCATTTGGCCCAGTATGACTGGAATCAACTTACTTGCAGCTTTAATGAAAATGTCAACTTGTCCATAGCATAAATATCCTTAATAATATTGTAGTATATTCAGTAGTGATGATGTGAGGATGATGAAGGAATCTCCGCTGACATCGACTTGCATATATAATAATGGTTTATTATAAAGAAGTATAGCATCCGGACAAGCTCCATGGACAGCTTGGAGAGAGATTCAGCCAATATCGCTCTGCCTTAACATGTGTCAGGTATCAGTTTTTAAAGGCTATTGTTATGAAACTGTCATGAAAAAAGGCAAAACCTCTGGCCTTAATTACCTTAACATGGACCTTCGGACATATGACGGGTAATTTTCTGCTCTGGGGTCACTAACAGCACTCGCAGTCACAAGATCTCTTATCTCACAGAGGCCTCCAAGATAACACACATTACATAAAGGTCCAGAGACAACAATATTTAAATAATTTAGGTTACATAATAAAAGCATTTAAATCTAAACCAGGAACATGTGTCAGGTATCAGTTTTTAAAGGCTATTGTTATGAAACTGTCATGAAAAAAGGCAAAACCTCTGGCCTTAATTACCTTAACATGGACCTTCGGACATATGACGGGTAATTTTCTGCTCTGGGGTCACTAACAGCACTCGCAGTCACAAGATCTCTTATCTCACAGAGGCCTCCAAGATAACACACATTACATAAAGGTCCAGAGACAACAATATTTAAATAATTTAGGTTACATAATAAAAGCATTTAAATCTAAACCAGGAATTTGAAATGTTTCATCATAAATGCATCATAAGTTTCACCATGCTGGTGCCCCACCACAGAAAGCCTGTGGCCACTTTGTCCTTACGTGTCTGCTTCAGGGAATGACCAGGTCAGAGCTCTCATGCATATATTAAAGCTATAAATCAATGTTTTGTGGAAACATGCTTATTTGCTTTCTTACTGAGAGTGAGACTGTACAAACACAGTGGTTTACAATGTAAGAAGATCAGTATCCCATAATATTTTCATAATATGATCATTGTGCTAACTTTGCACTTGCCACCTCCGTTCCAGAGAAAGGAGCAATCTGACTAAATAATGTACACCAGGGCAAGCTGAGAGCTTCCTACAGCTTTGATGATGAATGATTTTTACATGAATCACTCCAAACACTTCTCTCTGAGTCCATCTTAGAGGAGTGCTGAACATGGATGTCCTTCCACCCTTTCATTCCACATTCCATTTTATCCTACAGTATATGTATATGTCCTCTGCTGCACACTGACAGGACTGTGAGGACAGGTTGAGGAGAACTAGTGAACACGACCATCATGAATTACAGATTAGATGAAAGTGAGAGGCCATGCAGCTGAGGCAAATGAAAGGCACTTTTATTAAAAGCACATTAAGAGAGAGAGAGAGAAGAAGAAAGACGTGGGACGGATAAATATTTCTGAAAATTACAGGTTTACTCTGCGTCTCACAGGAGAGGACGTGTTAAAGGTATTTGTATTCCTCTAGAGAGAGTGTGAGAGGGTTGATGTCGGCTGAAACCCAGTTCTGACATTTATTCCAATTATGATTATTGTATCTTAGTCAGATTTACATATGAGGGTGGAGTGGAGGACAAACTTCAAAACTCAGTTTTTCATTTCCAAATACTGTTGAGTCAACATTTTAGGTGAGTTTATGGGGCAAATTCATAGTCAGAAAATACCTCATTTCATGCTAAAAGAAAATCTATTGCCTACCATTACTACAGCAGGATTTTAAAATAAGTCAAAGCTTAACTTATTCATGATGGAAACTCCTTTAAGGCAGAGGGAGGAGGAATATGTTGGTAGCAAAACATTAAAAAGTCAGGTAGTTAATAAAATAAAGGAGGATAAATTCTGAGCAATGCTATTAAAAGGACTTGGAATCAGCAGTCTCCTCGTGTCTGCGTGGGTTCTCTCCGGGTACTCCGGCTTCCTCTCACAGTCCAAAGACATGCAGCATAATAGGTTAATTGGTGACTCTAAATTGCCCGTAGGTGTGAATGTGAGTATGAGTGGTTGTGTGTCTCTATGTGTCAGCCCTGCGATGAACTGGTGACTTGTCCGGGGTGTACCCCGCCTCTCGCCCAATGTCAGCTGGGATAGGCTCCAGCCCCCCATGACCCTCACAGATAAGCGGTTACAGAAAATGGATGGATGGATGGAATCAGCAGGTATTTTTCTCCCCACCAACTAAATAGGTTGAAATACATGAGCAAGAACAGCCATGTACTGAAGTACACACACCCACACACCACCCACACACACACA